>JANBXA010000740.1:8715000-9052500 GCA_030556225.1 Cricetiscus sungorus | reverse complement strand
ACACACACACACACACACACACATGTTATGGTTGTTATCCACTGTACAATTTTAGTTTTGAATTGAAAGTTTTGCTTGAAATCTTCTTTCACTGCTAGGCAGGAGGAGTTGGTCAGGTCCTTGCTGGACCTGCAGCATCAAAGTCACCTGGAAACCTGTTAAGTTGTGCACATCTTCAGCCCTGTTTCAGACCTGCAGAAAGAATCAGAAGCTGTGGGACTGGTGCCGGCAGCCTTTTGAAGTGCTCCCAGGCTTCATTTGCACATTGGTGTTTGAGAACCCTGCTTTAAGGCTTTGCTCATGGCAACTTTTTCAGCTTACCTACAGAACCATCTGTATCTGCACAGTTTGTATTTTAAGCGTTGTGTGACCAAGATGTTCCTGGAAACATCTTTTGAGACTGTTGCATTTCCTTTTCTGAGATTTATGTTGCGAGGGCTTAACTTGGAGAAACTACCTTAGTAATCCTTGCAGTGTTTTCTTAATAAAGATTTTTCCTGGCTACAGGCAGTAATCTAGTTATTGCCAAGCCCCCTGCCCTTTCAATAAACTATTTTGCCTTAAAAAGACAAAATTCCTCCTCCAAGAAAAACATCATCTTGTTGAAATATTTCTGTTTAAAGTTAGCACATAATTAATTTTGAAAACTATCTAATATTTTCAATTAAATCACTTCTTTTAAAAGGCTGTGCTGTTTGCTTTGATTACCTATAGCACAAACACCATTTTTAAATGGGCCATTTGCTAGTATAATTGTGATGGCTTTGAACTCAGTTAACAGGTATTTTAAAAGAGAGTAACTTGGAACTGACTTCTGATAATCATCTCTCTCCCATGTTGAAGTGTGTAGAAAGGGAAGCAGGGTTTTGTTTGTTTGTTTTATTTCTTTATCATGCATTCAGTCCATTGCAGATTATACTTTGTGATTCCTTTGAGTAATGATTTGTTAAAAATATGTCTGATAAGCCAGTGCGATGGTGTAGATGGATGAAGGTGCTTGCTGCCAAGCCTAACCACCTGAGTTTGAAGAAAGAAAATTAAAATTGACTCCTGCAGATGTGTTCACGTGGGTCATGATGCTCTCATTCCCCTCCTCACTAAATTAGTATAAATAAGGTTCCTTTTAAAAAAAATATGAACTGAGTAACATAAAATAATCATGTTAGCTTATTTATTGACAGATTTGTGTTACAAGTAAGATTTGGATTGTATTAACTAGTTTTGGTTAGTGAAATGATATGCTTAATGGAAGGTTTGTCTCCTATTTGTAGAATTATATATAGCAGAGGCTGTGCTGTAGTTCTAAATGGATCTGAATTTTCTGATTGGAATATATTTTTGTGTGATGTGTATCTCTAATCAAAATTTTTAAATTACCCACCAGTTTTATTTGACTGATTTTTGTGATGTTACTGAATTGTGGTTCTCTGTGAGTTTATTTTACATTTGATTATTCTTTGAATTTCAGGATGGTGAGGAAGAAGAAAATGAGAAAGGTATGTTTGATGCTAAGTAGAGCTTCAAATTTATGGGCATTTAGAAAAGCTAAGTATATGAAAATAAACGTTCCTTATTTGAAATCTTATTTTAAAATAGTTTATTTTCAAATTATCAATTTAGTGAATTAAGTTAGCATCTTAATTTTTCAATTGGTTTTGATTTTCTTTTGAACACAAGATATGTTCTGACTTAATAGTACATATCAGTTACTGTAGTGACTGATACCATTTTTCACTGTAAATTTAGTTTAATTTTAAAAATAACATTCAGCATACGGTAAGTAGATTCCGTCTTTAGGACTGACACTGCAGTAACTCATACGTGCTTATTGGAGTCTTTAGTTTATGACTCATTGAATTTCTGCACCAATCCTAAGAATGGTGAATGACCAGGGAACTGGCTTTTGTTTGCTACTTTAGAGCAACTTTCATATGATTTTCTGACATGTAGTGGCTTGGGAGAACTATCTTATCCAATACAATCACAGAGACAGCGGTAGCAATACATGTGGTCACTATGAGGTTGAGTTCTTGGACAGAAGTCACACTATCCTACTTGGACTAGAAAGGACATGGAGCAGGCTCCTCAGCCAGGCAGAATAAAAAGCCCAGAAGCAAGGATGGAATAAAGCTACTGACTGAAAAATCTGACATACCTGAGGCCTTTCACTCTGTGGGAATGCAAGATATCTTTGCAAACAGTCATTGCAGACCACCTGGACAGGACGCAGATAGCAAGTCGCCACTTTCCTAGATGTCAATGGAGGTGCATCTTTGGAGTCTTCTGTAGCAGTTTTGCATTCGATTCTGGACTACCCAGGGATTGAAGAGCAGAAAAAGATGGGGCTTGGAAATAATCTGAAGACTAATGTCCTCAGAGTGTGACCTTCCAAGAAGTCACCAAGGATCTCTCAAGGTCAGAAGGATTAAATCCCAAGATGAGCCGAACACTGAATAACAAACCTGCACATCTGTCACTCTACTGTGGAGGATAACAATTCCGATACCATTAACTTATAAGCAGAAATGAAGAACCGGCCGCATCTTGAGGATGGATCCATTTTCTCACTGTTGTTGTTTTGATGTTTGTATGTAGAGATCATTTTTTCCCTGAAGAATAAGTGATCTTAGGTAAAGGATTGTGTATGTTAGTTAATCCCTTGTGTCCCCCCTAACCCTCCATCAGTGCTAATGACTGGCTTTATATTTTCTAGGTCCTATTCTAGCTTATGAATGTGAAATTGTTTAAACTTCTTGTTTTGCCATATTTATTCCTGTTAAATCCTCTTAGATATAGCAGGTTCTGGTGATGGCACACAAGAAGTATCTAAACCTCTTCCTTCAGAAGGGAGCCTAGCTGAGGCTGATCACACAGCTCATGAAGAGATGGAAGCTAATGCGACTGGGAAAGAAGCTGAGGA
This sequence comes from Cricetiscus sungorus, assembly GCA_030556225.1. Taxonomy (NCBI): domain Eukaryota; kingdom Metazoa; phylum Chordata; class Mammalia; order Rodentia; family Cricetidae; genus Cricetiscus; species Cricetiscus sungorus. The sequence goes on along the minus strand of JANBXA010000740.1, from coordinate 9,049,580 downwards.
TGACAACATCTCGGTCACAATCCAGGCTGAAGATGCCATCACTCTGGATTTTGATGGTGATGACCTCCTAGAAACAGGTAAAAATGTGAAAATTACAGATTCTGAAGCAAGTAAGCCAAAAGATGGGCAGGACGCCATTGTACAGAGCCCGGAGAAGGAAGCCAAGGATTATGAGATGAACCCGAACCATAAAGATGGTAAGAAGGAAGACTCCGTGAAGGGTGATCCTGTCGACAAGGAAGCCAGAGAAAGTTCTAAGAAAGCAGAATCTGGAGACAAAGAAAAGGATACTTTGAAGAAAGGGCCCTCGTCTACAGGGGCCTCTGGTCAAGCAAAGAGGTTTGTTTTTCTATGTCAGTTCTTTACGATACTGAAATTCCAGCATTCAATAAGATCACGCTACATTAAGGGGGTGGCTTCAAGACCATGTACAATAATTAGTGTCTTATGATCCTGCCTAGAATGTTTTTGACCGTCATAAGTTACTTAAAAAAAAAAAATCAAGATCTTCATGATATGCAGTGTGTCCTACCGAGTGCATTGTCGAATTGTCAGCATAAATTTGGTTTTTTTGTTTTTTTTTTTTTTTTTTTTTTTTGGTTATTTTTTTGTTGTTGTTTTGTTTTTGTTTTTCAAATTGACAATTTTTGTGTTTTATTTTTTAAAACCCTTGTGATGGTGGTTAATGAGCAACTATCAGTTCTAAGAACACAAAATGAAGTCAAGTCCCAGTCCTGAAATCTGGAGAAGATGGCCATATATCCACTGAATAGAATTGTCAGAAAATCTAGATCTTCAGGCATCTTGGGCAAAATCAGTGCAAGAATCCTAAGGGAGCCATTTGTTCAAGTAGCCTAATGTAGGCCTTTGGAGTTATCCATGTGTATGAGTAGAACCCGTTTTTGCAATGCTGTCAATATCAAGCTGTTCGGTTTTTGTTTTGTTTTTTGTTTTCATTTTTTTTCTGGTGATTTGCCTCTTTAGCTCTTCAAAAGAATCTAAAGACAGCAAGACATCATCTAAAGATGACAAAGGTAAGGAATTTATTTTTTTTCTATTTATTCAATGATCACATCACACATTTCAAACCAAAAGTGTTAGTTGTCTTTGTTCCCTTTGATTGTTAGTCTTCAGAACTTTCCTGAGAAGATACAAGTTTTGATAACCTTTAACTGGTGGTGGTAAAGAATTTACAGCAAACTCTGCCATTAAAAACTTTATCCTTTAGTTACTTTGTAAACTTGTATGAGCATGAGAGATTGGAGAAGTAGTTTTAGTTGTGAGTTTAAAACATCAGACATGATGACCACATCCATTTCCCTCTTCTGTCTAAGATGAAACTTGTATCATAAATGTATTTGTATGTATTTGTGTAATCTATTTAGAAGAAAGGCAGTGTAACATTTGGTAGTACTTCATTCTTTAAATGGAGATATACTTAACGTTAACACAGCAAGTATACAGTATTTAAATGTTTCAGAGCTCACTTCTTCATTTGACTTATGGTTATCTTATATGTTTTATGTTCAATTCCGGTAAGATCCAAGGAACAATTTAAGTTTTTTTCATTGTATATTTATTGCATAATTGTACATGGTTCTATGTTTCTTGAGCATGTCCCCCCATACTCCTCTAGGGGACTTATTTTATTGTTTCTTGTTATTCAGTGCTAGCTAGTTATCTTGTGCCCATGAGCATTATGGCTTCATCTTGTATACCTTTGCTATGATGGTTTGAAGGCATTTGTTTTCTAAGACAGCGTCATAAAGTAGCATACACTGCACTTATGTACTATCAAATCCTTAAATCTCTCCTTAGGATTTCATGCATTGCTGTGGATTTTATTTTGGTTTTGATTTTGTTTTTTTTTTTGAGAAAGGTCTTCTCTATGTAACAGCTCTGGCTGTCCTGGAACTCATTCTGTAGACCAGGCTGGCCTCAGACTCACAGAGTCTGAGTGCCTGGGTGCTGGGATTAAAGGCGTGTGTACCACTGCCTGGCACATTAGTTTGGTGTATGTTCCATTGATAATGTCTAATAGTTTGAAGTAATTATTGATTTGATTCAGTAACTATAATTACAGTGTCCTATTCAGTTTGGGTTAATGGATAAGAAAAGGTTTATTCTTTAAATTGAGAGACTTAGTAATTTTGATTAAGTAGTGACTTTTTCCATATATTAAAATTTTTTCTCCTATAATTAGCTAAGTACTTAAGCCCAACTATTGCTGGTTACATGTAAATAACAAATTTCTAAGTTGCATGTCACAAAGTAAAACATTTTGATGACTATGCATAGGAAAAGCGTTAACTTGGGTATTACAGTTTGAGTCATTAATGTTTCTCCCTAAACCCTGCACTGAACAGCTTTCCAAAAGGTTGGCATTTATCTCATATGACTAAAGCACTTTGGAAACGTTTACTTTTTTGCTTCTTGCACGTGTGATGGCATGGCATTTTAGACTGTTTTCTGCGTCCCAGCACTGAAGGAAGAAAGCACTGTGGACACTCACTAGCTTTTGTGCTTCATAAACTTACATGCGTGCAGCCATATCTTTGTGGAGGCAGTTCAGAAACAAGCTGTGATCATTTTCCTAATCTAAGTTATTTTAAGGTCTCTGGGCTTTCTCTAATGATTGTTTCAGAAGGTTGTTTCTTATTTAGGTCTGGGTTATCCAACTATGTAGTTTCCATTTTCCCCTAACCTTTCTCTAATAGAAAATGAAGGTGGCTATGTGTGGTGAGTTCCAGGTCAGCCAAGACTATACAGGGAAACCCTGTCTCAAAAAAGGAAAAAAAGAAAATGAGAGTGAATTACTAGAATGTTAATTCCTAACTCTGGACCCATCCTGTTTTCATTCCCACTTGTCAGACATTCAGGGTCCATGACAGATGTTCACCCCTGGAGCAACTCTGCCAGTCGCCACAGGCACCCCAGTTTAGTGTGATGGTTGGGGACTGATTATTAGCATTTTCTAGAAAATGTCCAAGATGTACTGGAATTTTCACTCACTTTTTTTTTTTTTCTTGTTTTTTGGAGACAGGGTTTCTCTATGTAGCTTTGGATCCTGTCCTGGAACTCACTCTGTAGACAGGCTGGCCTCAAACTCAAAGAGATCCACCTGCCTGTCTTCATGACTGCTGGGATCAATGGTGTGCACTACCACTGCCCAGCCACACTTTGTTTTAAAACTCATGTAACAGGGAGTGTATGAGCATTCAGATTTATTCTCTCATTGCTCTGATTGATTTTTATAATGGTAAGGTTGTAAGAGTTTAGATATGTTAGGCTATGAGAATTTAACTAGAAAGGGTTTCATGATGGAAACCTATGTGCACTAAGCTTCTGGTGTTAAACCTATCCTAGGGAGCACAGGCTGTGCTGGTGGTAGCAGTGGGAGCTCAACCAAGAACATCTGGGTCAGCGGACTGTCTTCTAATACCAAAGCTGCTGATTTGAAGAACCTCTTTGGCAAATACGGAAAGGTACATCCTTTTTACCCTGTAATCATTTTAGTATTCAAAATAATTATGAAAATGTGTCCTGTATGCTATTTTTTAAGTTTTTAGATTTATTTACTTACATTTATTTTATAAATTAAAGTTCATTTCATGTGTATGAGTGTTTGCTTTTATGATGCGTGCACCAGGTGCATTCCTGGTGCCTCTGGAGGTCAGAAGAGGCCCTTGAAAGTGGAGTTGGGAAAATTGTGAGCTGTCATGTGGATGCTGGGGATGGAACCTGGGTCCTCTGCATGAACAGCAAGTGCTCCCGACAGCTGAGACATCTTTCTAGCCCTATAGTATAGTACTTTTGTATCTCTGAGCCTTGGGTTATAACTTGAGTTCCAAGTCTATACTCATTTGAGCCAAGAACTGAGTTTTATTGTATTATGGTGCAAAGGAGCTAGAAGATGCTGAGACTATTTGGTTATCTTGAAGATGTAAGTAGTTGGAATTAGGTAGTTGAATATGTAAACTCCAGAGGAAACAAATACCCTGTTGTGGAGGGTCTCATCCACTACTGAGAAAAATGTAAACTTGCTGTGTTTTATCTGATCATGACCACCATTCTCAGTGGTTTCTGATACCTGCAAGAACCTGCTTTGCTAAATGACTTTCTATATGAAGAAGTAAAAGCCTCTAAAGTCATTAAAACAGGTTTTTGTGACATTAATGGTGTGTGTGTGTGTGTGTGTGTGTGTGTGTGTGTGTGTGATGTATGTATGTATGTAATAAGAAGTCTCTTTAAGTGTTGTGAAGAAATGTGAGGTTTTGAAAGGGCAGTTGTGGTACTGGACTCCCTCCTAACAATAGAGAGAGCAACTACAGATCACTGAGCCAGTGGCTAGTGCTGAATCACTTCTTTCTACTTTAAGAGTATCTACTTAAATTTTCATTCTCCAAATATACAGCATGCTTTTTAAACTTGCTCTGCTGTTAGCTCTTTGAGGGTAGAGATCTTATCCTACTTTGTATATACATAGTAGGTTTTTAAATGCTTATTAAGTTAATAACCAGTATTGTTAGTATGATAGTCTCAAAATCAACAATCAACTGTAGCATATGTTGTGTTCTGTTTCACTTATGTGCTTTTAGAGATGTAAAACAACAGTACTTTAATGTTGGCACTTGTCAGAATATAACTGCATAAGAGTACCGTATACATGATGACAAGACTGTGACTTAAGTTTCTATAGTGCAAAGCAGCTTTTCTTAAAGCTTATGTACACGAGGCCTTTAACTTACAGCAACCCTCAACCTAACACTGCCCAAGTTTCCTGCCATTAAGTTTTGTTCTCTTTTCAGCCCTAGATTAGTCCTGCTTTCCTTTTCACTCTTCATCATTCTCTAGAATTGAAAATGTCAGCTAGATACTGATTACTTTATAGTTTTTGTGGCCTAGTTTGAGGATATATTTTGCTGCCACTGCCGCCCCCCCCCTTCCTTTTCCCCTCTTTTTTATTTTTTTCTGAGACAGGGTCTCTGTGTAGCCCTAGCTGTTCTGGAACTCACTGAATAGACTAGGCTGAACTCAAATGTACAGAGATCCACCTGCCTCTGCCTCCCGAGTACTGGGGTTAAGGGCATTTTAATCCTGCCCTTTTCTTTTCTCTTTACTCATTTTGAATTTAAAGTGACTTCTGTAAACTGTCTACAGACAAGTCCATAGTTTTTTCTAATGAGAAAACTAGTCCAAACTAAATTCCTCTGTGCTTGTTAATTTTGTACTATTTATTTTTCTTGATGAAACTTGTTTGGGCTGTATATTTGGGTGGAAGATTAGATAATTCCTTTGAATATTTTAAGTACATATTATCAAGGTAGTTGCTGGTCATAAAAACATGAGAGGACAGAATTACACCCGTAGTACATCTTCACTATCCTTTAATCTGAATGGTCTCAGTACAGGGTCTAGTCTATTTAGGAATGTGTACAGCTGTAAAATTCTGAAGTATAATCTAATTTTATAGGTTTTAAGTGCAAAGGTAGTTACAAATGCTCGAAGTCCTGGGGCAAAATGCTATGGCATTGTAACTATGTCTTCAAGCACAGAAGTGTCCAGATGTATTGCACATCTCCATCGCACAGAGCTGCATGGACAACTGATTTCTGTGGAGAAAGTAAGTGTGACTAACTGTTTATAAAAAGGGAGATGGAACAAAAGGGCTGATCTGAAAATCCAAAATCTAAAACTTTTTGAGTGTCATCGTGGTCAAAAATTTTGATTTTGGTGCATTTCAAAAGTTTTTAGTTAAAATGCTCAACAGGGAAAGTGGATACAGTATCTCTAATCTAAATCAGCAGGGAAAATGGATGCAGACATCTGAAACAAAAATATGAAAGTCTCAATCCAAGTGTTTGAGATAACAATAGTCAACCTGCAGTCTCAATCTAAAAATGTCTCTGTCGTAAATGGTGGTGTATGGCTATAATCCCAGAACTTGGGAGGCAGAGGCAGAGGCAGAAAAATCAAGACTACTTTGGGCTACATAGTGAGTTCCAAACCTGCCATGGCCATCCTCAAACTTAGAATCATCCTGTACCTGCCTCACAAGTGCTACAGGTTACAGGTGTGTGGGGCTGTGCCCAGCTCTACACCATTTAGGTAATACAACTTTAAAGTTTATGAATTTTAAAAACATTGACTTTTGTTTAAACTTTTCAGGTCAAAGGTGATCCTTCTAAGAAAGAAATGAAGAAAGAAAATGATGAAAAGAGTAGTTCAAGAAGTGCTGGCGATAAAAAGAATACAAGTGATAGGAGTGCCAAGTAAGGATTGATTGACAGCTGCCAGGCTAAGACTGGTTTCTGATAAACAGACTTCTTGTTACATAGCAAAAGTAGTTATTTTGTTTTCTTGTCTTGGATGATGTCGTCAGGACACAAGCATCTATCAAAAAAGAAGAGAAAAGATCATCTGAGAAATTGGAAAAAAAAGAAAACAAAGATACTAAGAAACTAGAGAAAGATGAGAAGAATGATAATGGCTCAAGTGGCCAGACTTCAGAGTCGATGAAAAAAAGTGAAGAAAAGAAACGAATAAGTATGTCATGTGTTCACTCAGTTCTCAACTGTGTCTGCTCCTTGTTTTGAAGGACTCTTTTTCAAATGTTGTTAGAGCCTGTAGTAGAAAAGGAGGTTTTATAGACCAACTGTCTTCTTTCCTACTACAAGGTCATTATTGTTCTAAGTAAGCTCTCTTAAATCTGTATCCTTAAATCTGAATTGACTTGGGTTTGGAATGTAGCAAAACAGAACAAAACAACAAAAAATTTGAGCAGTGGCCACTGATTTTCATTATCTTACTGAATTAGGATCTTTTGGTATCATTGAAAGTATTTGTTGTTAATAGATTAAGTAATTTTAATTTCTTTGCATTTAAGTAGATTAAGTTATTTATATCAGGTGAAAATTCAAATTTATTTGTGCTCCTTTTCAACAATATTTTGTTTGCTTATCTAAAATATTTCTCTGTTTTAGGTTCTAAGAGTCCAGGACATATGGTAATACTAAACCAAACCAAGGGAGATCATTGTAGGCCATCAAGAAGGGGCAGATATGAGAAAGTAAGTCTGTTTCCAAAAGATAAAGAAATTTGTTCAAGTTATTTATGTATATGAGCCTGCATGAGCTTATTTGTGCCTCTGGTGTGCAGGACACCACTGCCCCCAACACACACACACACACACACACACACACACACACACACACACACACACACACACACACCCCCAGAAGAAAGTATTGGATCCCCTGGAACTGGAGCCACAGGCACTTGTGAGCTGCTGTGTGGTGCTAGGAACCAAACCTGGGTCCTCTGGAAGTGCAGTAAGCGTTCTTAATCACTGACCCCTCTGAACCACCTTTCTAGTCTCCTAGACCAATGAAAGCCAAAATACATAACCTCAGATTATTTTAACTTCTAGTCCTCTTATGGTTTTTCTTCTATAGGTTCATGGAAGAAGCAAAGAAAAAGAGAGGGCTAGCCTAGATAAAAAAAGAGACAAAGACTACAGAAGGAAAGAGATCTTACCTTTCGAAAAGATGAAGGAACAAAGATTGAGAGAACATTTAGTTCGATTTGAAAGACTGAGACGAGCAGTGGAGCTCCGAAGGTAGGAGGAGCATTTTTGACAGCTGACTATATTGTCTGTCTTTAGCTATAAGCCAGCCTGCTAGGACTGTATTCCCCAGAAGACTGATTGTTATTCTCAGGAAGTGAAGGTATGACTTAATGACTTCTTAAGTTTGCATAGCACTCCATAGTTTGCAAAATCCTTCTTTACCTGTTATCTCCAACTCAGTTCTGTAAAGCTAATTAAGCCCACTGTTTAGTACTAAAATACAGAGGCCTGGAGAGGCTAAATGACTCTTCCAATGAGTGGCAGAGTTGGGACTCAGATCCAAGTCTCACTCCAAGTCCATTGCTCTTTCCTCTACTCCAAAGATGCTGCCATAAAAATCATGTCTGAAAGGAGAAGATAATTCCAGATAGTATCAGAATAAGCTACAGTGTTGATCTACTGTCACAGTATGGAAAACCTGCATTAGTTCCCAAGTGAAGGCTGAGTTGCTCTGTGAGCTTTAATGCAGTTCCTACTCCTTATTAAAATAGAGACTTAAAAGCAAATGCTTTCCATTTTTAGTGTCAATATGAGCAAACTAACATGAGTTCATATCTACATACCCGTTTTTTGGGTGCCACATGAAATATTTCTTAGTGTGTTTTTAATCTGTTCAACCTATCCAGCACAGAGGTCACTGGAATTTCATCTACTCAGTCTCAGATGTTAGGAACTTAAAAGCTGCAGCTTAGGAATATAACCGTTGCCTGTGTGTGTTTGAAGGAAATGATTCCTCAACTTCCATAAACACTAGCTCCTAGCTTCTGCTCCTCCTCAGTTACAGGTTTGAGAAGAATGGAAGTGGGGAGCTACAAGAGAAGAGACTCTCAGACCTGTCAAACCAATGCCTATTTGGTTTTTAAAATCTCCCTATGTTGCTCAGGCTTACCATTTACTCCTGAGCTCAAGGGATCCTTTTGCCTCAGTCTCCTGTGAACTATAACCACAGGCATGCACCACTACACCCAGCCCAGTGATCCTTTAAACGGTTGAGGTGTGCCTTCTTTACACTCCTGGGGAAAGAAAGGTGTATGGTCTATCTGCCTGTAATTTCCAGAAAAACCAATGTAATGACTTAGCAGTAATATTAAAACAAAGTAAAAGTGATTTGTAACAAATATATGTATTCCAGTTATAAATGTTTAGATATGTAGACGGTACATTGATATAGTCAGATGTTTATATCCTATTAGACTCACCGAGAGTACGAAAGCTTTAGATATAGACCAGTTTTGTGTGTCATGTTGGTGAGTCAAGTAACAGAAGTGTGGGCATTTTGATGTCATTTCTGAAATGTTAACTCCTCTTGGTAAAGCCCTCAACAAAGTATAATCCTTCCCCCTTTAAAAAGGTAAATTTTGAATTGGGTTACATTGAAAAATGTAATACATAAACTGTGCTAAAGCAAATAAACAAGCCTAGCATTTATTAAAAACAGTTCAATTTTAGGCTGCCTCTTAAAGGTTTTTGTTGTTTCTCAAGGGCATGACTGTCCTATGTGGCATAGGAAAGGTTCAAAAGTGTTAGATATTCTTTGCTCTGGAGAGCTTGTTCTTTGGTCTGTAAAACTATGCTGACAGTTCATGCATCATCAAGTGTTGTAGAATTCTTGGTCTCTACCCACTGAATGGTGGTAACAGCCCATTGACTGCTGTGTTCATTTAAAATGCCACATCAGTTTTTATGGGAATAGTACTGGCCCATTAAGAATACTGAATTGCTACAGGCAAATATGCAAGTGGGCAGAAATATAAAAGTGTACTATTTAACCTTGTGCCAGGAAATGAAGAGGCACTATGCAAAGTCTAGTATGTTTGTGCTGAATTATCTCTGGCTCAAAAGCATGTTACCTGAAGCTATTAGAAGCCAGTGTACAGCCATAGTGGACCTTATGGGCACCATTCTTTTATATAAAATTTGGTATAATTATGTTTGTGATTATAATTCCAAGCCATCAGAATGAAGTATATACATTATTTAAGAGATAAGGATATATAGTAGATACTAGAAAATTTCTATAAAAAATAATTGATAAAAGTTGCAGTTTTGAGCTGGTATGATGGCACATACTTGAAATCTCAGTAATTGGAGGCAGAGGCAAGAGGTTTGCCACAAGTTCAAGGCCAGCCTGGTCTACATAGTGAGTTTGAAGCCAGCCAGGGCTACGTAGTGAGGCCCTATCACAAAAAGCCAAAAGAAAAAATTGTAGTTTTATAAATTTATATACATTTTAAAATGTCAATTACTGGGTTTTTACTATGGTGGGATTTTCATTTAACCAAATCATCTAAAAGGCAAATAGTGTGTAAAATTTAGCTGCTTAGTTGACACTCATAAATAAGTGATAAGATTGAATATGTTTAAAGTTTTATTTTGCGTTCTTTCCGATTACATTAAAATTACTAAGATTAATGTGAAATTTAAAATTGCCAATCACAAGGAAAAGTTCAAATTCAAAGCTATTATTTTTCACACAGTGCTAGCATAATTTAAGTATTTCTAAATACTGATTTTTGTTAGACGAAGAGAGATTGCAGAAAGAGAGCGTCGAGAGCGTGAACGCATTAGAATAATTCGTGAACGGGAAGAACGGGAACGCTTACAGAGAGAGAGAGAGCGCCTAGAAATTGAAAGGCAAAAACTAGAGAGAGAGAGAATGGAACGCGAACGCTTGGAAAGGGAACGCATTCGTATTGAACAGGTGCAGTCAGAAAATCTTTTCATCTTGAACAACTCACCTTTGCAAACCCTGTGATTTTTGCCCTCAAGTTTGCTTTACTTATTGTAAAGCTCCTGTAGATCAGAATGAGCACTGACATGTCCCTGACAGATAATGAATTAGGCACTAGTTAAAACATTGAACAGTGACTTCCTTACCAATTGCAAGTAACCTGTAGCTCTACAGTGTCATGGCAGCCTAATAATATGAGCATAGGACTGAGTCCAAAGTAGTTGTGATCCAGGCTCTGTCACCACCCCAGACTTAGAAAATAACAAGTACTTCCTGACTATCATGGGAATCATTCCCAAGGCTGGAAGGAAATGCCTCTCTGCATAGTCGCCACCCAGGGCTTATGGCATTTAGTTCTCTGCATCATATTAAGAAGCCAGTTTTCTCATTCCTTTTAGGTGCTTTTGTTTAAGTTAATTTATCAAACTAAACCTGACCTTCCCCAAAATGCTTACCAGTTTCTGCCACTCAACCCCTGTTATTCTAATGTCACCCAACAGTAGCTATAGTCTAGGTGATTAATATCTAATGTATTTGTCCCAGTTGTGTGCTCTGCCTGGTGCTTTTCAGATGGTTTCTTAACCCAGATGCACACTTACCTTCTATCTTTACTTTGTATTTGGTTCATTCCTGTGTATCTGAAGGAACGGCGCAAGGAAGCTGAACGCATTGCTCGAGAGAGAGAGGAACTCAGAAGGCAACAGCAGCAGCTCCGTTATGAACAAGAAAAAAGGAATTCTTTGAAACGTCCGCGTGATGTAGATCATAGGTAGTGCTTGCTTTCTTCTTTAGAGTTTCACTCACTATCTTGTGCTTAGTGAGCTAGGGTTCACTAGGATTAGAACGTACGTGCTCCAGCTCTGGAATAAAAGGCCCTGGCTAACACTGAAGGGAAAAGATTGCAGTATTCAGGTCTTACCTCTTCAGCCTGTATGAAGTTCACAGAGGCTGAGGGCTGAGGATGTAGCTCACTAATGGAGTCCTCACTTCCTTGGGCCATCCCCAGCACTTAGGGGAAAAGGAAGGTAACTGAAAATGGTTGGTGAGAATCCATTATGACATGATGTCAGGTGTGGTCTCTTCCATTTAAAGAGGCAAGAATAGACAGCTCAGGCTGGAGAGATGACTAGATGGGCAGAGTGATTGCCAAGCAAGCACGGTGTCTGAGTTTATTTCCGCAGCATTCATGCAGTCCTGGCCCTGAAGTGGTAGAGACAGGCAGAACCCTGAGCTCTCTGGTCAACTAATGTAGTTCAGTCAGTGAACTTCTGGTTCAGCAAGAAATCCTGTCTCAGAAAATAAGGTGGAAAGTGACAGAGGAAGGCACCCATTGACCTCTTTCCTCCAACTACACAGTTATGTGTACCCAGACAAATACTTAGACACGTGCACACACAAAAAGCAGGCAACTTTTTTCGACCATTTTCCTCCTCTCCTATTTATGACAGCAGGATTTAACAGTTAATCCTGTCCAGCTCCTCACTGTTCTGTCTTGAGTTTGGTAGCCGTTTGTGTCTATAGTACCAATGGGGAATTTATGATTCCAAGTGAATGCTGTTTGATTATTATAAAATAATTTGTATAAATGAGCAAACATTTCTCTTCAAGGCGAGATGACCCTTACTGGAGTGAGACTAAAAAGCTGTCTCTAGATACAGATGCACGATTTGGCCATGGATCTGACTATCGCCAACAGAGCAGGTTCCTTGAGTTCAGTCACCGAGAGCGGGGCAGGTTTCCCGACACTGCGTCTGTGCAGTCCTCATCCTTTGAAAGGTACGTGGACACACTAAATTCTTGCATTTGAGGTTGGAGCTTTGCTAGTCCTAACTTTGCTTTTCTGTAAGATTCTGAAGTGCTGAGTCAAACTGAGTGTTCATAACAAATTGTATGTTTACTTTGGTTTTCACTGATGGGGAAGTGGTCTTCTCTTCTTATCTTCAATTGGATGGGGTCCTTGGGAGGTATAGGCTGAAGAGTCAAGACCAGCCAGGGCAACACAGCAGTTTGAGATTCTGCATCATAAAAACCAAAAAAAAGTTATATAAAAACAAGTGTGAGTGGGAAATGCTAATTTTAAATGTGCTGTAGCTGTCAGGAGTAGCGAAACATGCAGGCTGGTAGTAACTCGATTGATACCATTTCAATTGAAAAAGAAACCAACCTTTGTGCTAGACATAGCTCAGTTTAAAAAGAAATTATTAGTAATGGAGCTTTTCTGGTGGCTTTGCCCTAAATTCCCCTGAAAGAAAGTTTCATGATTATACGTTATGCAAATGAAGTTGAGAGTAAGGGCAAGTACATGCTTTTGAGGATCTGCATTTGTTTTTCATCAGTAGACGGGAGCGGTTTGTTGGTCAAAGCGAAGGGAAAAAGCCAAGACCAGCAGCCCGAAGAGAAGAGCCAAGCTTTGAAAGGTACCCCAAAAACTTCAGTGATTCCAGAAGAAATGAGCCTCCACCACCAAGAAATGAACTTAGAGAAACAGACAGACGAGAGGTACGAGGGGAGAGAGACGAGAGGAGAACAGTAATCCTTCATGACAGAGCTGAGGTCGCTCACCCTAGACACCCTCGAGAGGCTGGGCCCAATCCTTCCAGACCAACCTCATGGAAAAGTGAAGGGAGCATGTCCACAGACAAACGGGAGTCGAGGTAGTTACGCTGTTTTCCACGGCATGCTGTGCATTGCATTTGTAGAATTGAAGTGAGATTTTGATCATTCTCGTGTTGTGTTAACAGAGTTGAAAGGCCAGAGCGATCTGGGAGAGAAGTCTCAGGACACAGTGTGAGGGGGGCACCTCCTGGGAATCGAAGTAGTGCCTCAGGCTATGGAAGCCGAGAGGGAGATCGAGGAGTCATTTCTGACAGAGGAAGCGGAGCACAGGTAAAACTTGCTGGGAGCTTAGAAGACTCTGAAACACTGGATGGACGCTCACTATTTATTTATTTATTTATTTATTTATTTATTTATTTATTTATTTATTTATTTATTTATTTACTTACTTACTTACTTACTTACTTACTTATTTATTTATTATGTATGGATGTTTTGCCTGCTTCTTTGTACATCTGTGTACCATTTTTATGTCTGGTGTGTATGGAGTCTAGAAGAGGACTTCAAATCCCCTGGAACTAGAGTTACAGAAAGTTTTGGGGATTTTTTGTTTTTTGGTTTTTTTTTTTTCCCCGAGACAGAGTTTCTCTGTGGTTTTGGGGGCTGTCCTGGAACTAGCGCTGTAGACCAGATTGGCCTCAAATTCACAGAGATACACCTGCCTCTGCCTCCTGAGTGCTGGGATTAAATGTGTGCACCACTATGCCTGATAAAGTATTTTTAAGTGTATATATGGGAGAGAGGAATGTGTTGAGGGAGAGAGGGATCCTTTAAGTGCCATGGTACATGTGGAGGTCAGAACTACATTTTGGCAATTAGTTGTCTCCTCCCACTTTGTAGAGAGGCAGAGTCTGTTTCAGACTGGCTGGTCTGTAAACTTGCAGGGGATCTTCCTTGTCCACCTCCCACTCTGGGAGTGCTGGGATTACCATGGGTTCCAGAGGTGCAGCTCAGGCCAGGCTTGCATAGCAAGTGCTTTTATCTGCTGAGCCACTTTACTGGTCCTCAGACTTTGTCTTTATCACAATTTCTGTTCTGCTTTGACAGTTGTGAGCCTTCCTAATGATAATTTGGCTTTTTAAAAACACAGATCATACTAATCTCTGCTCTGATTTTAGTGTATGCATTGCTGAAGCTAGCACATTAAGTGTAGAACTCAAGTAAAAGTCACGTGCCTTTGCTCTGTTTTTCAAAAGTAGACAAGTAGAATTATTTTAAATTGCTTTCTATTCTTTAATTTTTTTTTGTCTTTAAAAATTTCTGTATTTTATGTAAGCCTGGTGTGGTGGTGCACACCCTTAATCTCAACAGTCCTGAGGCAGAGGCAGGTGGATCTCTGAGTTTGAAGTCAGCTTACTATACAAAACAAGGTTCAGGACAGCCAGGCTTACATAGAGAAACCTTTCTGGGAAAATAATTAATTAATTAAAAAAATTATTGTGTGTGTTTTGTTTGCATGTGTTCTGTGCACGCATTATCTACAGAGGCCAAAAGTGGGCATCAGATCCACTGGGACTGGAGTTACAGGTAGTTGTGAGCTGGGTAGTTGTGGGTGCTGGGAAGTGAAGTGATGCTGGGAAGGTTCTCTGGAAAAGCAGCCAGTGCTTCTGAACCACTGAACCATCTCTTGAGTCCCAACTTTTAATCCTTTTAATCTTTTGATACTTTGTTGATTTGAATATTCTTTTAACTTACTGAGAGCTTAGTAGAGGGAAAGTATCTATAAATGACACAAATATGCAAAAATTGCACTCAGCTTAAAGCATTCTCTTAATTGATAAAATACTGTCATGTTAGGTGATTGCAGCATGAATATCTAAAGATAGGGTGCTGGAGAAATGGCTCAGTCGTTAAGAGCACAGATTGTTCTTCCAGAGAACCCAGGTTCAATTCCCAGCACCCACAAGGCAGCTTACAACTGTCTGTAACTCCAGGATCCAACGCTCTCTCACAGACATATATACAGAGAAAACAAAATAAAAATAAATAACCCATCTTTTAAAAAAGAAGGAAAGAAAGGGTCTCATGTATTCCAGGTGGCTTCTTAACATACTATGCAGCTGAGGGTGAAGCCAAGGGTGGCCTTCAACTCTGACCCTCCCACCCCTACCATGGGAGTGCTGGCATTATATGCACAAATTGGTTCTGTGTTATTGGGAATCCAACCCCCAAGGTTTCATGCATGCTAGCCAAGCATTCTACCAACTGAGCTACATCTCTAGCCTGAAGGAATATACTTTTATAAGTTCTGTGCCAGATAGAATCTGGAGCTGTGTTTGTGTTACACACTTGAATACACACCAGGTTTCATTATAGCAACATGTGTTGGCATGGGTATGCAAGCATGTTTGGTGTCCTCGACTATCTACCACTTACTGAGTCCGTTGCATTCTTAGACATTTTACCACTTTGCTCTGATATTAAAGCACAGCAGCATGAGTCAATGCGTGGTTCAAAGGGGCCAGGACTAACCCTTTCATGTGCTGTCCCCAGCACTACCCTGAAGAACGACATGTAGTGGAACGTCATGGACGGGACACAAGTGGACCAAGGAAAGAGTGGCATGGCCCACCCTCTCAGGGGCCTGGCTACCATGACACGAGGCGAATGGCTGATGGCCGGTCAGGAGCAGGCATGATAACCCAGCATTCAAGGTGAGTCGCTAATGTGCTAAGACCTTTTCTGCGGTTCTATGACTGAGTGGTCCTTTCCTTAAAGATTGTTTGAATTTGAGATTACACTAAAATTGGTAAAACCCCACTATTGTGGCCTCACTAGCTTTCGTGCTCTCTGCTCATGCTCTGGTTTTAGAGAAGCTGTTGCTTTGCTCTCCTGCTACAGGTTACTACAGTGTTACACCTGCAGAGAGTGCCAGTGACTTGTGCCATGTAATTCTTTGGTTCTAGGCTTCTTAACGTATACTGTTTCACCCTGTTGCTTTCCTCATTTTGAAGCAGTCTTTTTCTTGCTTGGTTTGAGATGGTCCTAGACTATGTAGGCTGGGCTGCCTTCACACTCAACCTTTCAGATTTGGTGAGTAGGCCTGCTCTACCATGGCAGCTGAGCGCTCTCTCTCTCTCTCCCTCTCCCCTCTCTCTCCCCTCTCTCTCCTCTCTCTCCTCTCTCTCTGCAAGAGAGGGTTTCTCTGTATTGTTTTGGAGCCTGTCCTGGAACTTGCTCTTTAAACCAGGCTGGCCTTGAACTCACGGAGATACACCTGCCTCTTGAGTGCTGGGACTAAAGGCTCTTTGTTTTCTTCCTGCCTTCTTGACTCCTTTCTGGCTCCTTCAAGCAGACGAGCTTCAGGCACCACTTTTCACTGTCCTCTCCATGTAATGCTTCTTCTTCTTCTTCTTCTTCTTCTTCTTCTTCTTCTTCTTCTTCTTCTTCTTCTTCTTCTTCTTCTCCTTCTCCTTCTCCTTCTCCTTCTCCTTCTCCTTCTCCTTCTCCTTCTCCTTCTCCTTCTCCTTCTTCTTCTTCTTCTTTTCTTCCTCCTCCTCCTCCTCCTCCTCCTCTTCTTTTTTGCCTCAAGTTTCTTCTATCAGTGCTGCCATCTTCAGAACCTTGACTGGGGAAAGCATTGCCCAGTCTTGATTTTTCTTTGTTCCTAGAACAAATTAAAAATGGCACCCAGCTTTTAAGCCTGTTTCTGATGCTGCCCTTTCCTGCATTCAGTGTGGACCAGGGCTTCGGAGAACTCCTCCCTGACACTCATACTACCTCTCAATGGCCATGGGATCACACATTTGTTGTGTCATTTACTTGGTTCAAAGCCACATTGGCTTTTGTAAGTCATAGATTTAACCCAGAGTTCTAGGTCAGTTTTGTTGGATTTTGTTTTTTTTTGAGCAGGGTTTCCCTGTGTAACATTCTTGGCTGTCCTGAACTTCACGCTGTAGACCAGGCTGGCCTGGAACTCGGAGATCCAACTGCCTCTGCCTCCCCAGTGCTGGGATTAAAGGCGTGGGCCACTACTGCCCAGCCACAACCACTTATATTTGAAGTATTTCACTGTCACTTTTTACCTCTCCATTACATGGAGTTCTGGAGTGCCTTTTTCCTATCATCTACTGACATCTATAATGCTGCTCTATACATAAAGATACTGGAAATATTGTTGAGTGACTTTCTGGGAGTCAGTTTTTGAAGCTGTAGTGTGTACCACAATCTCCTTAACTGTTAATTAAAAACAGACTAGAGAGTCTCACCCGGTGTGATCTGAGTCAGGGCTAGAGTGGTATATGCCGTAGGACTAGCAGGGGGAGGCTAAAGGAGGATCTTGAGTTTGAGGTTTTCCTCATCTCTATAATTACATCCTGTTTGAAAAGAGACGAAGAAGCAGCAGGAGACCTGATGAAGCTGTAGGTTTGCACTTTGCACAAGCCTTCACCGATGCCGTGGCGGCGGCTGTGGCTGTGATTCAGGGTGGGAATTTGGAGAAGCCTTGCTGTAGTCCTGTCATGTGACCAGCATCTGGCTTCTGAAGAAGCAGGCTTTGAAATTAGAGTACTAAGGTCATACTGTTGCTCCCCACTGTATATTATTTCTGAGCCTTGGACAAGATATACTCTCAGGTCTCAGTTTCTTCCTTGGTGAAGAGGGGTCAGTAATGGTGTCCACCTTACAGGGTTAGGGTCTGGGTGTAGGTCAGGAAAGCAGAGAGCAGCCTATGAGTGGTAAGTGCTGTGAAAGTATTTCTTGTGAATATTTGTCTGACCCCTTTTTCTCCTTTAAACCCCTTTCAGCACTGCATCCCCAGTTAATAGGATTGTACAGATGAGTGGCAACTCCATGCCAAGAGGAAGCAGCTCCGGGTTTAAGCCGTTTAAGAGTGGACCTCCACGGCGGTTTTGAACACAAGCTTCCTGCCACAGCTTCAAGATAATTTATTGAGATCTCCTGTAAACTTTACTTGACTACTCACGAGGAGGACCTCTGACTGCTTGAGAGCTCTATCTGACTGTTGGTTTTCTTTTTTAAAAAATTTAACATGATTGCTTTTCTCAATTTTAGAGAAGATGTTTAAATAGTTCTGTTGAAACTTTTCATAGTTTTGTGTGTCATTCAACTTTTTTCTTGCAGCACCGAGACCCATTTGAAAGGATTGGCACCGAGGCGGTTTTGTTGGGCTCTGTGTGAACAGGAATGGTTTGCAGCCGAGCAGTAGTGGCTTCATTTGCAGCATAGCTCTGTGGTGTGTCACCAGTGTTTGCTGCCTCCATTTTGAAGGCTATTTGAGCTTCAGACTCCTGCTGTCTAATTTTTAGAGAATAAGATTGTTCCTTGCATTTCGGAGTATTATGTAACCTATTTTTGCAGAAGGTACTGTTACATTAAGTGCATCTGTGTATCCTGGTTTAAAAAAAATGTAATCTTTTTTGAAATAAACCTTCATATTCTGTATAGTTGCTAAAGTGTTGAGGACCTTTTTAACTGTAAATTGAAGGTAGACTTTCTGTAAGGGAGCAGCACACTTGTATAGGTCTGTGTGGTGTAAGACTCCGTAGAATAAGGAGGCCTGGTCCGTGTGCCTCGGGTCGCCAGGGTCTCATACTCAGTTGAGCAGGTGAGTTGCACTTGTTGGAGGTCTTCACAGTTTGATGGATGAATGCCACCTCTCAGAATAGTGATAACAGTTCCATCTCCCAAGTAATTCTGAGAAATGGGAGAGTCTAGATTCTAGGCGGGTGAATCAGTTAGGTTTTGTAAATGCTAGTCTGCCAAGATTCTCTTGGTGAGAATAAAAACCACATGTAGATGTAGAAGTGTGTCTGTCTTTGTTCCAGTCTCAGGGGTTAGTCCTCCAGCCTTCTTGCTGCCAGTGAGTACCAAGCAGCAGCCTTGGTAGGAACTGAAACAGCAGCATTTGCTCTCTGGGTAAGAGTTGATAGCGCACCATGGATGTGTTAGAAATTCCCTAACCTTTGTTAAGCATCTGTGGTAGGAATTCTTGACAGGACACTGAGTATTTCACAACAGTACCCCAAAATCTTTCATAGAAACTAGCCACCAAGACCCAGACCACCGAGAGTCTTGGTCACGACAGTAGTCTGTTCATACCTAGTGTCAGATGGAGGGAGTGGTACTCTAGTGTGGAGTCTTTGGAGAAGTTCTTGTCAGTGTGTGGCCCTGGATGGAGGGGCATGAGATGTCTCAGTCTTTTGAGTGGCTTCCAGCAGCCAGAGGACTCTGGAGTCTGGGTCTTTGGGGAATCCTCCCCCTTGGTTTTTTTGAGACTGTTACTGGAATTCTGTCACCGATCCAATAGCCAATTGAGAGAAGTGTTTTGGTTCAAGAGTTGGGGTTGGACATGACCAAGTAAGAGGTGCCCCTTTTGCGAGCAATGAAGTGTTAGCATTGGCTTGTGATTTGGGACAGTTCCCCTTTTGTGCAAGGGATTTTTCACTTGTTAAACCATAAAGAAATCTTTATCAAGATAGGGTTTCTCTGTATAGCCCTGGCTGTCCTGGAACTCACTCTGTAGACCAGGCTGCCTGAGATCTGCTTGCCCCTGCCTCCTCTGAGTGCTATGATTAAAGGTGTGTGCCATCAAACCTCGCTCAAGGGGAGCTTAACTCTTAACTGCAGCAGATTCTCATAATCTGCCCCTTCCTGCCCATGCAGCTGTGGATATGTGTGAGTGTGTCTATGTCCAGCCCTACAATGGGGGTTGGGTATGTGTGTATTTTTCCATGTCCAGCCCTACATCTGTGGGTGTGTGTGAGTGTGTCGTGTCTAGCCCTACAGTGGGGGTGGGATGTGTGTGTATGCTTCCATGTCTAGTCCTACAACTGTGGGGGTGTGTGAGTGTGTCCTTGTTTCTCTGATTCCCATTTCCTGCTTCCTGACACTTAGAGTGGCACAACAGAATCTTCAGTGGTGTTGACTAGCGGGCTGCAGACACTGGGTCATGCTCCTGTTGGTAGCTAGGCAGTGTGATGCTGTTATGCCTCTTGATTGCTTTGGTGCTAAGAAGCAACCAAAGGCATACATAGTTCATGCCCTGCACAGTCCTCACTTGGACATCTCAGAAGTAGTTGCCTTAATGTTTCTTTGATAAATTTTTTTAAATTGGTCTTCTGTCTATTAGGCATGGAAT
The DNA here is from genome assembly GCA_030556225.1 of Cricetiscus sungorus. Classification (NCBI taxonomy): domain Eukaryota; kingdom Metazoa; phylum Chordata; class Mammalia; order Rodentia; family Cricetidae; genus Cricetiscus; species Cricetiscus sungorus. Next base: position 9,029,507 of record JANBXA010000740.1, on the reverse strand, counting down.
TACATTCCCAGCCAACTGAAGTGCTATTAAAAAATTAGTTTTTTAAGAACAGGGGAGATGGCTCAGTAGCTAAGCTCAGTGGTTGCTTTCCAAGCACAAGGACCTAAGTTCAAATCCCTAGCACCCACATAAAAAGATGGGCCATGATCATGTGTGCCTCTGACCCCAGTGCTGGGGAAAGACTCTGCAGGTCAATCAGCCTAGGTGAAACCATGTTTCAGATTCGGTGAAAGCAGAGACTTAATAGCTGACACCAGGATAGGCATGCACACCTGCACATATCCATACTCCATGTGCTTATACAGCTCCAGGTGGGGTTGCTTGTATCTGTAATCCCAGCACTCTGGAAATCTGAGACAGTAAAGTTCCATGACTTCAAAGCCAGCTAAGGCTACATATGAGATCCTGTCTCAAAAAAACAAAGGTGGGAAATATTGAGGAAGACACTTGATGTCAATCTTGGGACTACACACACACACACAGAGTTACAAAAATATGAACATGCAAATACACACATATGTTAAAAAAAACATTTGGAATATTTATGTGTATGATGTATGTGGTCCCAGCCTGGGCTTCATAGACCATTTTAAAAAAAGGTTACAGGTTGTTTGAAGGAGGGCTGAGTATCTTTAGTGGTTAGCAATAATAGTCTTGCCTAATGTGGAAAAGTCCCTTTGTTCAATCCATAGTACAAATAAATTCGCTTTGAATGGTGCTAGTCTTTGCAAGAGTTTTGAGACACTATTATCCTCATGTTGCCATGGTTCCAGCTTTTTCTAGTTTAGAAGACGTGAGAAACTCACCTGGGGTTATTTAGGGGTTGAGAGTAGCTGTGAAGACTTAGGACACTAATTGGCAGAGATGTGCCTGCGTATATAGTGAAGACTGGATATAAAGGAAGATGTGCTCTTCACACCTAGAGATAGCAGGGGCTTGTGCTCAGTGTGGCACTGTCCAAATGCTTCCCTGCAATGTTAAGAGTTTAGAAACAGAACCAGTGTGGGCAAGTTGCTGAAGTCAGAAACTTCACATGTAAAAGGATGCAGGTGAAAATGCAAAGCTTAGGAGTTGTATAGAAAACACTTGGCCCATACTTAGATCACTTGCTAGATTGTCACACATTCCTCCATTCTCAGATTTTTTTTGAGTCCTTCCTGGAAAGAGTAAGTTATTCTCCTTTTGTGTTCTTCATAAAGTACAACATTTAAACCATTTTCTTACCTAAGGCGAATCTTCTCTGCTTCACCTGCAAATACCTAGTATTCTTAGGCCTTTCAATATGACATATTCAAGCCAGGCATAGTGGTGTACACATATAACTTAAGCCATCAAGCAGCAAAGATAAGTTTTAAGGTCAGCCTTGAGTAAGTTAGCTATTGAGCTATACAATTTTTCCCCACTCCCCTGCCCTTAACATATTTTTAAGTTAAATGTGTGTGTGTGGGATGGGGAAATTTTGAAGGAATGATTCTCTTTCCATTGCATGGAAATGGAATTCCTAGGGGCTGAATTCATCAGGCTTGGTGGCCAGCCATCTCAAAGACCCTTTCTTGTTTGGATCATGAGTAGTTCCTTAGTGTTTTGAGGCAGGGTAGTCTGTCTTGTCTTGGCCTCCCTCATGCCATGATTGCAGGCAAGTGCTGCCACACCTGGTTATTCTTGTTTGGTTGGTTGGTTTTGGTTTTTCAAGACAGGGTTTTTCTGTGAAGCCTTGGCTGTCCGGGAACTCACTCTGTAGATCAGGTTGGCCTCAAACTCACAGAGTGTGCAACCACTGCCTGGCATACCCGACTGCAGGATTCTGGTGGAGTAGAGAGCTGAATTGGCTCATGGGAATATCATGTGTGTTTTTCTCCCCAAGAATTCACATTTGCAGCCAGAATTAGGAATTATAATAGATAAATATCTTTGAGTCAGTCAAACCAAATAAATGCTTTTTGCTTTTTAACTTACAAAAAAAATTTTTGTGTTCAGTAGTGGTGGTATACACCTTTCATCCCAGCATTCGGGAGGCAGAGGCAGGCAGATTGCTCTGAGTTCGAGGCTAGCCTGGTTCTAGGAAAGGCTCCAAAGCTACATAGAGAAACCCTGCCTCATATTCATGATGTCTGTTCACAGCAATGGAATCCCTAAGACAGCCTGCATAAGTGTGTGTGCACCCTGTATATGCAGTGCCCATGTATAAGATAACCAGGACTTTAGGCTGCCTATATGTCAGTCATGTTTGATGATCATTCCTGATTACCAGCCTGAACCAGATTGCCCTAAGATTCTCACCTCTGGGCACTGTACGAAGGCATTTCCAGGAAGAATTGACCAAGGAACAAGACCCTCCACAGTGTGTGACACCTGACAGGTAGCCTGTTACTGAGGACATAGCTGTGTTTCTTGCCTGCTTGCTTTGTTTTTTTTTGCTGGTATGGTGGACATCCTTCCCTAACACCATACTCCAGCTTCCCCAGCCTTCTAATGTGAACTAAAGACCAGCAAAACTCAGGACTCTTCCAGGACTTGTGGACTGAACAGCTTCTCGATTCTCAGCTTCTCTAGTGTATAGATGGCTATTGTTGAACCACTCATCCCATTAATGTAAGACATTCTATTAAATGCTCTTACATGCCAGGTAGTGGCACATGCCTGTAATCCCAGTACGTGGGAGGCAGAGGCAGGTGGGTATCTGTGAGTTTGAGGCCAGCCTGATCTACAAAGCATGCTTCCGTACAGTCAGGGCTGTTATACAGAGAAACCCTGTCTCAAAACTACAATAACAGCAACAACAGCAACAAAAAGATCTACATTTATTGGTTCTGTTCCCCTAGAAAAAAACTCTGCCTAATGCAGCTTGTTAAGTATTTTCACATAGTATTAAATATTTAATGAAATGCCTGCCATGTACTGGGCTGGTTTTTCCTTTTTCTATCTTCATGTGTGTTTGCATGTGGAAACCTGAGGGTGAGGTGAGGAATTGTCATCTTATTCACTGAGTCAAGGACTCTGTCAAACCCAGAGCTCATAAATATGGCTAGTCTTACTTGACAGCCTGCTCTGAGGATAGTGTATCTCTGCTGAGACTGAAATTACAGGTGAACAGTCATACCCACTGGGCATTTATATGGGCTCTGGGTATCTGAACTCAGGTCCTCCCACTTGTGTGGCAAGTGATCTAACCCCTGAGCTATGTCCCAGAGATTTAGGGAATTTGAATGCAGTAATTTAATTCCCACAAGACTTTGGTGTGTGGGTATCTGCATGGCAGGAAACTCAGGGAGGGAAGGGTCTCAGGATCACAAAAAGTGATGGAACTAAGATTCAAACACAGATATGCATGTGCTCAAAACTTGAGATCATTTCATCCTCAAGAAGCAGAGATACAGTGGTGGCTACGCACTGTATCCAATAGCAAAGCAGTCAATCTCTTACACAGGTGTTTGACAGAATGACTTCACAATGTTTATTTCCTTTTATCTATCACTTGCTTTTAAAATAACTTGAAAAGAAGCTTCTGTTGTCAGGATTTTTGTTGAAATTCAGTAATTCTTTTTTAAAAAATAATTTTATTATTGAAAGCTGAAAATTTTCATTTATTCTTTATATGTACAAATATTTTGTCTGAATGTATGTGAATGTCTGTGCACCACATACAATGTCCTTAGATGCTAGGAGAGCGTGTTAGATCTACTGAAACTGGAATTACAGACAGTTGTGAGGAGTCAATGTGGGTGCTGGGAATGAAGCCCAGGTCCTCTGCAAGAGCGTGTTAGATCTACTGAAACTGGAATTACAGACAGTTGTGAGGAGTCAATGTGGGTGCTGGGAATGAAGCCCAGGTCCTCTGCAAGAGCAGCCAGTGCTCTTGACTGCTGAGCCATCTCAGGTCCTAATGCTGTCTTAACTAGAATTCTCTTAACTAGAATTTTTAAAATCACAGGTTTTTAATTGTTTGTTGCTTATGTATGAAAGCCATCTGAAATTATTTTAAAGTGGAATTTATAGATAACCAGGTACAACTATCAACAAATTTAAATGAATACTTTATCACTGAAAATCTTCTTGTCTTTCCTTTTTTTTAAGATTTGTTTTAATTATGCACATTCATGTGTGTCTGTGTGTGGTTATGTGCAGGAGTGCAGGTACCCCTGGAGCTGGAGTTACAGGTGGTTGTGAGGCACCTGGTGTAGCTGCTGGGAACTGAACTCTGGTCCTCTGTAAGAGCAGTACATGCTCTTCACAGCTGAGCCATCTCTCCAGCCCTTTATGTTCTTTCCTGATCATCCCAAACCACTTCTCCAGCCTACACAGCTACTGGTGCATGTCTTTTTAAGTTTCACATACCAAGAATCATACAAAAACATCCTTTAATTCAATGCAAAATTTGCATTTGGGCCATGTTGCTGTGAGTCAGCAGTTTTCTGTTGTGTAGGTTTCCACTGTCTGTTTCACAATTTCCAGTGCCTTCACTTATTGGTGGGAATTTAGCTTGCTTGCAGTTTGATGAATAAATGTTTTGAATATTTGTATAAAAGTCTGCGTGGCTGTGTTTTAATTTCTCTTGAGTAAGTAGGCTTGGAATTGGTAGGTATTACACACAGCAGAAACTGCTGGAGAATTTTGAAGTTTGGGCCATCTTTGCATCTCAGTGTAAAAGGTCTGAACTGCTCAGACTCAACCCTAAGTGTTGGCTGTTCCATGGGTGTACAGTGTTATCAGCTGTGGAGTTTAATAAACTTATACATTTTTATTATATAAAAATGTGTGTATATGTGTTACAGTGTACATCTGAAGGTCAGTGGACAACTTGGAAAGAGTTCTATGAATGTTCTGGAGTCTGAATCCAGGTGATTATGCTTGGTAGCAAGCTCTCTTACCCACTGAGCCATCTCATTGACTCTTGAATTTCTCTTCTAATCATGTTAAGCATATTTTCACATGCTTTTGATAAGTGGTATTGCTTTGAATTATTTGTTTACATTTTTTTGTTTGTTTTTTTGAGACGGGGTTTCTCTGTGTAACAGTCCTGGCTGTCCTGGAACTCACTCTGTAGACCAGGCTGGCCTCGAACTCACAGTGATCACAGTGATCCATCTACCCAAGTTCTAGGTCAGTGCACTGCCACCACCACTAGCACTTGGCTACATCTTTACTCCCTTTTAATTGTGTTTTTGTCTTTGAGTTCTAAGCCCCCTTCATGTATTATTTATGAGATACGTGCTCCCCAGCACAACTAGGATATCATGTCCCAGTTGACGGCCACCTTTGTTTTTACCCTTTTTTTGAGTCTTGCTGTGCCCCAGACTGGTCTTGAATTCACCACCCTCCACCTCTGAGTACTGGGATTACAGATACGTACCACCATTCCTGGTTCACTGTCTTCATTTTTGCTTTGTTTTGAAACAAGCTCTTGTGTAGCCCAAGCTGGTCTGGAATTCTTCATTTCTCATTTCTCAATCTACAGAGTTTTGGAATTGAAACTTGCACCCCCAAAGTTAAAGATGGCTGTGATTGTGAGATTCAGTATGATGCTTGAGTATATGAAAATCGGTCTCTTGGTTACAGTCCTGATGAGGGGAAGCCTGTGCCACCACCCACCAGGTTACTGCACTCAGCTACAGAGTGGGGACACACACACACACACACACACACACACACACACACACACACACACACACGCACACACAGTTATTGATGGCAAGTATGGTGAGGTTTGCCATTGTCCAGGGCTCCCCTCTGGACTAATTGAATGATTTCATTGTGGGCGTGACTATCTGTAGTCATCTGGCTTCTGTCTCTAATGGCTTTCAGTATGGAAGCAGTAGCATCACATTTGAGACCCTAATGAGGGGTGTGATTGAGGTTTGAACTTAGTCAAGTCAAGTCAACAGTAAGAGAAACTGGCCTTGGTTGGAGCATTTTGTTTGGAACTTGAGGCATTGTCTCACTTTGTAGCGTAGGCTGGCCTTTTGCTCAGAGTGATCCTCCCTCCTGCTTCAGCCACCTGAATGCTGAGATTACTCGTGTGAACCACCACGAGTGTCCACAATAGAGTTTTTAAAAGCCACATTATACTTGACTGTTCATGTTTGATACTAACTTTGAGCTGTAGCATAAATACCTCTGAGTCACTTAGAAAACAAAATGAGATGGCTCAGTGGGTAGAGAGGCAGTTGTGGCAGCAGCCTGGCAGCCCAACCCACAGTGGGAGGAGGAAACATCCCTTTTTGTCTTTTCCTGACTGACTCCTCTGATAAGAGAGCTGTGTGAGATGATGACTCTTCCTCACCAGGGTCGAGGTTTGCAGTTTAGAGTTGATTAACTATGTCTGTGTCAAACACTGATCTAAGTGAGTCTCAGGTAAATGTGACAGCAGCTTAGTGTAATGAGCTGATGCACAGAGAATGTTCAGTCTAAATATCAAAGTTTATTGAAATAAAATATAATCTATAATAAAAAATACTACGATGTTATTCACTGGTTACAGTTTTAAGTATAATAACAAAAACATCCAACATTTTAATCCAACAATGACACTACACTTGTGGTACAATAACAAATTTGAGATTAAACACTGAATAATACTGAATCATTGTGTCAGAAACATTTTAACTTTCCCACCTGTACTCAAGGTCTTTTCAGAAGTAGTTTTCAAAAGTGAAACTTGAAATTTAAGACAATTTTTAGAGGCATTCTCAGCATAATTAGCATTTAAAACACCAAGTTTATTTTCACAGAAAGGAGTTCAGCCCTGTGATGGGTAGGCGCATTTTAGGTGTCTTTTTTCAAAGAACACATCCCAGTGCTTCTGTGTCGCTAGTCTTCACTTGCATTTATAGCAGAAGAAGGATTCGTTAGACGTAGATCCTGGGACAGGCAGGGGAGGCGAGTGGAGTTCTCACAGTCAGTTCTCACAGCCCATTTCAGCTAGCACACAGTTCCATGTGTCAGAGCAAATTAGCCTCACACTGAAGTGGGGGACAAAAACCAATTTCTTTCCCTTACTGTTGTTCAAAATGACAGTTTCAGTCATCATTCCACTTAACTTGTTGCTCTCCCAAATCCATGTTTCAACCTACGTATGCAGTCCATATCCAGGGAAAAGACTTATATGTGCTGGCATTAGGGAATGACTTTGCTGGGAAATTATCCCTTCTGTCATGTAGCAGCCACACATCAGTCTTGTATTATCTGGTCCTATGTGTATCTGCAATAACTTGTCATTTTACTGAGTAAAATAAGTCTTAACAAAAAGTACTAGAACAAAGCTTCACTCAAAACAAAACAAAACAAAACTGGGAAGTGAAAAGACACTGCTTTCTTTCACAGTGGTTATGTCATACAAATACTGGGTAGGAAAGAACAGCAACAAACATTCTGACAAACCAGACATCATTTTCAAAGATTAAACACCAATCTCTTATCTTAAAACTCATTCCATGAGTTATAGCTGCTTCCTAGGGCATTTCTGTTAGGATGTCTTCAGTGATTCATGATTTATGATGGGCATTTCAGCTCCCCGACTTTGCACATAAAGCTGTGAAATGACTACTGGTGCCAAAGGAGCTTGGATTGCCTACTAAGGGGCTCTGCACTGTGCATCCTCTAATCTAGATGTGACAATGCAGGGTTGAACATTGAAAAGGTGACCAGTGACAAATTACTATGTGAGCTGAGGAAGTCTTTATAATTCATGCTAATGTGGGCACTTTCTGGGATAAGGGGCTTTTGTTCTTTAACTTTACCATGGGACAAAATTTGGGTTTCCTATCTCTGCCATGATATTTCAACTAGTTAATGGGAGCGTGTCATGCCCTAAAAGATACCAGCTTACTAGCTAGACAAGTCTAACTAACCTTTGTCAGGACAAAGGAACATTGAATTTGAGGCAAGAGTTGAAGATTTTTTACCCTGTTTAGTTTACCCCAGTTTAGTTTTCTTGAGTTCAAAAGATAGAAACTAGAATCCTACATGTAAAAAAATATATGCATATATCAATTTGTTAAGCTCTATTTCCTAATAGCAGAGATACCAGGATTAAATAAAGACATGCATGAATTACATTTTATATTTTTCAAAGTAAGTTTTCAAGCATTCTACATGGTACCCTCCTGTTTTATCTTCTCTATAAGTTCCTTCGGGAACTTTTAATTTTAAAGGTTATTTTCAACTGTTACCTGAGAAAAGTAAACTGAATTCTTCATAACTTTTCCCCTAACAGTTTAAAAAGTGTTGGGCATCAGTAACAAAAGAGGCTAAATTATCAGAGAACCAAGGACTCTTGAGATTCAAACATTCCTTTGTGATTTCTCACTCTGCCTAAAGTAGCTGACTTGCACACCATCAGAGTCCATTTTCACACTAAACCACAAGTTAGTCTACACTGACAGCAGCGGAGAGAACAGTCAGTTCCTGATGCTGCTTTCCTCTGGAGGGAAAGGCCAAGGGGCTCTAAATGCTTAGATCTGTAAAAGCTATCTGGAGAACAGGTTTGTAAAGTGCATTTTATACACCAAATACTCCTGGTCTTGACACTAGTCTACCGAATACAAAAGCAACCACAAAGTATATTTTTGAAAGCCATGATGCCACATTTGAAATAATTCTACAAATTCTAACAACATTGGAAAAAAAAAACTGATTTAAGTCACGATAAAAGTCTGCACATTTAAGAACAGGATGTGCAGTGTCTGTGATCTCTGTGAGTCTCGGTGCTCAAAGTGTGGCATTCACTCAGGAGAAGTATGCTCTGGGGAGTGGTGGGAGAGGAGCACCCTGCACAGAGAGTAAGCCGAGGTGCACAGTGATTGCCAAAACAAGGCAAAATCAGGTTCAAATTTGGAGACAGGGTCTTACTACTTGCTCAGACTGGGCCCTGAACTCAGGGTCCTCCTGCTTCAGCCTCTCCAAAGGTGGAATGACAGGTATGTATTACCATACCCAGAACATAGGTTTCAAACATCAAATAATTCAAAATTTCACATGTCTAATTCCTTTAATGTCTTTTCCTTATTTTGTCAAACATTAATTTTCAATTTAAATTATATGCCGAAGACTGTGATAAGTGCAAACCTGTAAGCTTTCTGTCATTAAAAAAAAAAAAAAAATAACTGGTACAGTGGATAAGAAAGCTAAGCAAAATGCAATCAGTTTGCTAAACTGTTTACTTTTTGAAAGAGTTTAAACAAGCTGGGTATGGTGACATATACCTGTATTCACAGCAGTGAGAAGCTGAGGCAGGAGGATTCTGGGTTTGAAGGTAGCCAGGGTTACAACAGTTGATCCTGGGTCAGCTGGCTACACAGCAAGACCATGTCTAAAAATTTAAGCATGACTGAGGACAATTCCAGAAATTCTTGCCTTGATTTGCTACAATTTATCAGACATCTATCTGTTCATATGCGAATACAGTGATCATGAGTCATACCTTTTCCTCACATCTGCCCTCTAGTCCTCAAGGTCTGCACTGAGTTTATGATTCACAGAAAACAAATGCTATGACTCTTTTGTATGAGTACAGAATGGCCAATATGAGTTTAGTCAACCTAGGTTAGCCAAGATCAAGGGACATGAGGAAGCATTCAAAACATAATATGGGATAAACTGTCCAACTAAAGAAAAGTGAGGCAATCAAAACAAGATAGATATAAAACCTAATCCCAAACTTTAGCCTCTGTCTTGCTCAAACCCTAGCCTTAGCTTAAAACATGGAGGAAGTTATTCTGCCAATGAACACTGGCTGGGAATAAAGCTAATGCCATAATTAACTGCTTTGTACCATACTGCTCAGTGTGTCTAGACGCATATGTGTGTTCTAGGGATTAAACCCAGGGCCTTGAGCATTCCAGGCAAATACTCTACCACTGGGTAACACCCCTAGACCTGGTGTGTGCATGTGCATATTTTTTAAATGACAAATTTTGAATTTGATAGAAATTTTGCTTTGAGACTCAAACAGAAGTCATGGAAATCTGCTTCAGAAATACACACACACACACACACACACACATATGCTTCTAGATATTGATAAACTAGTACAAGTCATAGCACTGTTGATATAATGGGGTTATTCATGAAGAAGTACACGTAAATAAAGACTGGCCACTAATCTTAAGACTATGCTTTGAAAGCAAGAGAAAAGCCAGGGACCACATCTACTTCTCCACCTGCCTTCTGCCAGCTATCATGCTGAATGGGTACATGAGGCAAATGTGCCTGAAATTTAGCCTGGAAACATTAAGCTCCAAAATGTTTAAATTCTAACACCAATTAGCAAGATATGTATAATAATTTCAAGTATTACAAAGTATTGTGAGGGGAAAATCCCTCAAAATACCATTTTCAAAGTCCTATGTACCCAAATAAGCAACAACATGCCTGAATATCTCTCACTTGCAGCCTTGAGCAAAGCATAGAAAATAAACACATGGCAGTTTAGATCTTTGACAGCCTTTGAGGACAGGAAAGCATCTCAGAAATTTGTTTTAATAGAGTCAAACATTTAATTTCCCCCACAGTAATCAAAACAAGTATCTTATTATGACTCTTGTCATATCAAACAATTCCAGGAATGTAGCCAAGGCCAACTTGCAAATCTGACATAAGAAAAGATTGGATTAACACACATACAATGCATTACTTGTCATAAGGGCACATTGACATGGACTTATCTGATAGCAATGCTGGTTTTGATTGAGTTGTGTTTGTTTTGTTCTCTATTTCTTCTAGATGGAATGCAGTATGGCAATATTATCTTTGGAACAAATTAAAATAGTAAAAAACAACATAATTTTTATATATAGATTCTTCAAGGGCAATAAATAGATATTGTATATAACTATGGAAAAATATGCCTCAAGTATACTTTTTAAAAAATTACTCAAGGTTTATTGTTCTAAATTAAAATAATAGACTGTTCTGGGAAAAGCAAACCCTGAGGTTTGAGCTTTCTTCTTTAATCACCAGAGTGCTATCTATCACGGGTGTTTATGCTGAGGTCAGGCTACCCAAAGCAATCTGAGCTCTGACAATTCACACTCACTCTAAGTTGGAATCAAGAGACTTACCAAGTATTTTACACACAAATTTTATACCCCAGCAGGCTCTCTGATTTGGTTCCCATGCTAGCATAGGAAATCTGAAGAAATAACAACACAAATAGGCATGTAATATAGAAGGATATAAAGGATACAGCATGGTCCTGAATTTTTTCCCTTAGAATAATACTTTTCATTAAGAAAACTACTTTTTACATACAGATTCATCCTACAGCTGGTTGGGATCATAGAGAATGTTAATGACAATAGTCTCTGGACTATTTTTTTTTTTTTGGTAGTCTTTTGTTGCCTCCAGACCACAAGAAATATTCTTTAACTGGACGTTCAATTTGTGATGTTCCTGAATAAACAAGTTTACTGAGGCTTAGGGCAAATCACACAGCTATCTGCACCAGCAATAATCTTAAAAAATGACTGAAACAAACTTTAAATACAAAGTATATAAAAAGGACTGTTAAGGATAGTTTTCCAAACTTGATCTAGAAATATAATATGTGCTACCTCATCACAAAGCTGAGTAAATATTCTTTCAGAAGCCTATAAATGATAGAAGATGTCTTAGGTTTATTTGGTTCTCATAAGTTAAAAAATCTGATTGCTTTTTCATAAATTCCTTCAGATTCCTTCTATGTTCAGAATTTTACTAATATCTTTTCACTAGAGTCAAGAGATTAACTCTCCCTCAGAAATGTGCTTTTTATTGGTTTAACTAACTATGCTTAGTTTTCTAGCAATAAACATGATTTAAAATTTAAGGTTCAAGGTAATTCTAGAAAAAGGTAGACAGTGAACTCTGCTCTTCTCTGCCATCATATTTACAAGGCTGAATATGAGTGTGGTCTTCTCACTCACATATTACATCTGTAACAAACAAACCACATTCAGGTTACCTAAAGGTGTTAAAATTCCTCAGAATTTTACAACACTACAAAGTCAGTATCTGATTTGGATAGGTTATATGTATTAGTGTCATGTAATTTTTTTTTGGTTTTTTTTTGTCTTTTTTTTTTTTTTTTTGCTATGGGAAAATAAAAAATACTTTTTCTATCTAAATTGGATCCAAGCTCCATTATCAGTTCTCAAGATAATAGCTAAAATGTACATTACTAAAGAAAGGTAAAGCTGTTTAAGGGCTGAACCAGTTCAATGTACAATGAAGGGTCATTTATTCCTGCTTTTTTCTCTCTCCCTATATTAAACTCCTCATTATTTTTTATGTATTAGAACATAATTTAAAGTAAATGTTTCAGAAACAGTTGTGCTAATAATTACATCTTGAGAAGGATCACTCACTCAGTGATCTCCATCTATTGTCAGACAGAACACAGTAGCTTACTAACTGATTGAGTTGCCTTGTCACTAAACACAAAATAGGAGTGATATACTTATTTGGCTACAAGTGACAACACACAACAGTTCCAACTTGTAACATAAAACTCCAGCTCATAAAGTGTATTGTGTAACTTAAAAAAGTTGATTGTAACAAAGTAACAACCTTCCCCTGGAAAACAAGAGCAAAATCCATTGGGAGATCAGGCACAGACGGTAGGTACTGAGTCTTCCTTTCCGTCATCTGCATAGGTGGTTCCCACAGATGCCAGCACTTCCTACAAAATCACACAGCTATTTTTTTCCTTTTCTTTCTCTTTGTCTTTTTCCCGAGGTTCCTTGCGTTTCCGTTCACTATTTCCAGGCTGTTTTACACTTGATGGAGAGGCTTGTTGTGCAGGCTGGCTCTGCTGTATGAGGAACACATGGGAAGAGATGACTAATTTTCCTGGAAATCAGACCTAACTAGAACCACAAAGCAAAAGGCATCCTTATAGAAACTGACCCTTGGGGCATGGTTTCTGTTTACAGGTGTTAGGCTTTGGATGGGAGATACCCCTGGCCCACAGCAGGCCTGTTGCTATGGGACATTTAGGTATCTTAGGGAATAGGGCCTAGTGGTCCACATAAGGGAAGTAGCAGGGCATGTCTTCCTGCCTGGTTCTGCTCTGCTTCCTGATGGAAAGGACAGAAAATGCTGTGCTACCAACTCCCACCTCCACCAACTGAGTACTGTCCAACTATGCCTTCCTCATTATGAGGTACTGTACCCTTTTCCATAAATATCAACAAATCTTTTTCTCTAAGTTGCTTCTATCAGGTGTGAGAGAATTAATATGTGGGATATCTGACAAATAATGTATAATTAACTATGTACTTTGTATTCCAAATACATAATTATCTAAACTAAGCTTCTAGTTTAAAAACTATTGTGTTAAAGTGCCAATTTTGGTAAGCTATAATATTTCTTCAGGATTTCACTAAATATCATAATAAGTCTTAAAAGCAATAAACAAGAATCCTGAGAATTGAAAATGTGTGCTACAAGATCAGAGAACTTGAATGAAATGAAAAGCAGATTTTAACATGGTAGGACTCATCTGCTAAGCTTGGATAGTGCTTGATTTAAAGGCAGATGGTTGACATATATTTTAATGGAAAGAGAGATGTCATTCTGTAAATAAAGTACTGTTGGCAAATAGAAAGGCAAGATAGGCGGAACTAGGAGACAAGGAGGATTCTGAGAGATGTAGTACAAAGGAGAGTCAAGATGTAGAGATTTGAGAGAAGAAGGTCTGGACCCTCTCTCCGGTAAGATAAGACCACACGGAAACACTTAGATTAATAGAAATGGATTAATATTTAAGACAGAGCTAGATAATAAATGCTAGTAACAGGCCAACAGCTTTATATCTAGTACAGTGTCTCTGTGTGATATTTGAAGCTGATGCAGCTGTGAGACCAGGCTGACAGGAAAACTGCTGGTAACAGGAGAGAGAGAGAGAGAGAGAGGAGAGAGAGCACTTGCACACTGTGGGTGGTGTGAGGGCAAGACCAGAGGAACACATCTGGCCTCCTCTTTCACTCTCAGCTTTATTTCCTTGTATTTCCTTGAGAGATGCTCTCTCAGAATCTGGAGCTAGGTTCAAGGCCACCAAGCCCTTGAGAGCTTCCTATCTGCCCACCATAATTCTGGGGTTATAGGTGTATGGTTGTGTCTGGCCTTTTATGTGAGTACTGTGGATGTGAACTCACATCTTCAAGTTTGCACACTAAACACTCTTACCTGTGGAGCCATTACCCCAGCCCTTTTAATGGTGAATTCTGTACTTGGTATCTTGTATACACAAGTCAAAGAAAACATTTCTGGCAAGGAGTAGGTTAGCATAAAATAAAGGGGTACTTTTTTAATCCATGAAATTAGATTTAGCATGCAGAAACTTGTGTGACAGTCATATTTTGCTACTTAAAAATCAACAAAGGTTCCAAGGAGAGAAATGCTAATCTGCACTGAATATATGTTGAAATTTGAGTTAAATGGCAGTACTGTTGTTTCCAAAGAAGCCTCTGGGTGAAATCTTCTGTTTTAATGGGGAAAGGGGCCTCGAGAGGCAAAGGACTGTAATCAGGTGTTTGCAATAGGAAAGAGCAAACAGCAGGACCTGTAAGCCCATGTCTACCGCTCCAAAAATTGCTAGAAAACCTCAGACTACCTCTAGGTCAAAGGAAGTACTTTGTTCAAGTTAGTTTATAGTTTGTAGCTGTAAAAGTCTAAAAAGGGTTAAATAATCTTATGAGAACATCTGAAAATATGTCTTCCTGAAATCAGAAATATGTTAGGATAGTAAAAAAAAAAAAAGTCAGAACACTGTGAAAGAATTCCACAGGAAGAGCTAGAGAATGGTGCAGTGGTAAGAGCACTTGTTCTTCCCGAGGACCTGGATTTGATTCCTAGCATGCATATGGTGGTTCACCACTGTCTCTAATTCCAGTTCCAGGGAATATGATGCCCTCTTCTGTATTCTTCAGGCACCAGGCACACACACGGTGCACAGATATACATCTAAGCAAAAACATTCAAACACATAAAATAAAATATAAATAAATCTAAAAACAAACCAAAAAACCCTCAAACCCTTGGGAGCTGGCTGACATGCTAACACAGCTGAAAAGCAGGGCCGACTTCCAACTGCTTCTCCCAGACAAATTCTTTTACTGCTAAAGTGACTGTCATGTCTGAGATTCACAGAGTTGCAGTTTTACCTGGACCTGTGTGGATATGGTGGTGGTAGCCACAGCCAACTGCGCCTGCTCCTGCTCCTGATAGTACTGAGAGGCTCGTCTGTCCTCCTCCTCTTGGAGTTTCTTCGCCAATTCCAGGTCACTGATCCCTTCTGGGATTTGCTCCCAGTTGATCTCTTGGCTCTGCTGTTCTTGTTGCAGTGACAATGCCATAAGGTAGTCCTGAGGAGTTCAATCACAACCAACATCAGCTTTGAGATGTGACCCAGGAAGCAGCCAGTGTGAAGACAGCCACCCATTAATGAGCTCCGAAAGGCTTTTACAGCACAGGTTTCTAAGCTCTGTGTCTAAGCACGTCTTTGCAGAGCTACAGATTTACCTCATTATTATCATTGCTCTACACAGTTTAGAATCCGTTTGAAATCTTCTCTAGAAACAATAAATAAAGCATTCAAGAAAGCTACTGAAAGAGAATCTCCTTGTTTACAAACGAAACTTGTGAGCATGAAGCATGCAGACAAGACAGAAAACCAGCAATATGAAGGCTGAAGTCACTTTAACAGATGTAACTGTTGAGTATTTATAGCCATCTAGTATTTTCTACATTCACATAGAAATTCAAACACATCTCCCACCCTCTAAATCTATTTTAAGCTTTTATTTTCCATTTAGCATTTGTTTTTAAAACAGTAAGAATTTCATAAGATAATTTACTCAATTCTCCCTCCTCCCTCCTACATTGTTTTGTCTTGGGCTGGTCTCAGTTGCAGATCTTTGTGGCTGGGCCTCCAGAGGGCTGGATTACAGCTATATACTACCATATCCAGCTCAAAGGATGGTCTTATTTTTTATTTTACATTATTTTGTTATTCATAGTTTTTGTTTTTTGGCTGCATGTATGCCTGTGTGAAGGTGCCAGATCCCCTAGAATTGGAGTTACAGACAGTTGTGAGCTGCCACGTGGTTGCTGGGAATTGAACCCAGGTCCCCTGAAAGATTAGCCAATGCTCTTAACCACTGAGCCATCTCTCTAGTCCCTTACATACTCATTTTTGAGGAAGGTCCTTACTATATAGACCTGGCTGGCCTCAAAATTGCCTGTGAGTGGAAGCCAAAGGACAATCTCAAGTGTCATTCATGTTTTTCCCCCCTCTATCTGTTTCTGTGTGTGTGTAAGGAGGGGATGGGTAGTACAGGCACATGCATGTGTGTACATCTTTGGTAGTCAGGCAGGACACTGGGTATCTTTCTGCACTATAGTCTTGAGACAGTCTGTGTTACTCTCTGTATTACAGTCTTGAGACAGAGTATCTCAGTGAATTATAAATTCATCTTTTGGACTAAGTTAATTAAGCTAGGCAGTCAACCAGCTCGTAGGAGACACTTGTCTCCGTTCCTAATGCTGATGTTACAGTGAAGCATTGCCATGCCAGACTTTTTACATGGATGTTAGGAATCTGAACTCAGGTTTTCATGACTGGCCATGAGTCCCAGGGATCATCTTGTCTCTGCCTCCCCAGCATGGAGATTACAAGTGCATGTGGCCATTCCCAGCTCTTTACATGAGATCTGAGGATTGAACTCAGGTCCTCAGTGTGGGCAGCAGGTACTTTACTAGCTGAGCTATTTCCCCAGCCCCAAAAGATAATTTTTAAAGCCAGTGTAGCTATAGTCAAACTCAATTACTAGGTAATTACATCTCCTAGCTACATACCTAGATTATTTCCTATGAAAAAAAGTTCATTTTGGTCAAAAGTTATACTTACTATTTTTTTTATTTACTTACTCTCCCCCTTCTCATCTCCCCAGGTGGTGCACTACTTTAATTCCAGCACTCAGAGGCAGAGGCAGTCGGATCTTTGTGAGTTTGAATGCAATCTGCTCTACACAGTGAGTTCCAGGATAGCTAGGGCTACACAGAGAAACCCTGTCTTGAAAAACCAACAAATAAATAAATAAAATTAATGGATGAATCAAACACTTTAGATAAAAAAACTGGTGCTTGAAAAGAATTAGCTCTTTCTTTGTTGACATTGGATTTTTCTATGTTACCCAGGCTGGTTCCAACTTGTGGGTTCAGTGACATCTCACAGCCTCCCAAGCAGCTGTGCACATCACCATGCCTCAATTAGGAGTATGTACTTTAGCCAAGCATGGCACAAGTCTTTAGTTCCAGCATTTGGGAAGCAGAGGCAGGCAGATCTCTGAGTTCAAGGGAGCCTGGTCTACATAGGGAGTTCCAGACAAGTCAAGGCTGTATAGTGAGACCCTGTCTTAGAAAAAAAAAAAAAAAGAAAAACTAAAGAGAATATGTACTTTAGACAAGGTGATGTGGGGTGGAGAAAAACAATTTTACCTGATCTATTTGGTCTTGTTGACCTTTGTACACAGTCTCAGGATCTGAAGGAGGCCGCAGATGGAATTCCGAGTCACAGAAATTTCCATCACCATCTACATTGTGCAGGCTTTCCCAGACAACTTTTTCTTCAGTAAGAAACCCCTGGTCTGTTACCAACAAATACAGTTGACCCTTAGTAAAAAATAACAAATGAAAAAGGAATGTTAAAATCTCCCAAACTAACCAACATTATATTTAAGGAACATTTTAAAGCCATATGTTTGAAGTACAGTAACTATTCTAACTGGATCTGTATAACCCAATAAAAAGATCAAACAGTTTCTCTGCTCAAATTCACTGGTTTTTGCCTAGAGCTGGTAGTCAGCACAGCACAGTGGACAGGAGATAACGAGCTTCTGGCATGCTAACTGACAAACAGCTCTGGGGTTTACAATCTCATTTCACAAAATAGAAAGATATAGCCAAAAAGCATATGCAACACACACACACACACACACACACACACACACACACACACACACACACACACACACACACCAAAAACAAAAAACCCCAACATCATCTGGTTTTATTTACTTAAAAAAATTAAGTTGATAGAAATAATCTGGCTAAAACTAGCCTTTCCCTTTCTCTGTACCATTTTGCTCCTTTAAACAACAACAAGCCACAAACTGTGTGCCTGTGTATGGGCTGGCACACAAGTGCAGTGCCCCTCGGGGCCAGAAGTGTGTCAGATCCTCTGAAGCAGGAGTTGCAGGCTCTTGTGAGCCACCTGATGTGGGTGCTGAGGACTGAACTAAGCTCTGCCATGGCAGTGCATGTTCTTAAACTGAGACATCTCTCCAGCCTCATGTGTGTTTTAAGTGCCCCACCGCTGAGCTACACATGTCCCCAACCCTGCTATTGGCTAATCAAAACACACTGTCCCTTCTGCCCCTACTTAAGAGAAACGAACAAACTTCTGCCTGAGGAGTCACTCCCTACTCCTTCCACATTGCTTCCCCTTTTTTACCTTTAAAATAAATTCCTCCCTATCAGTCACCCTTAAAACAACTAAATGGATTTCCACTTGAATGTGGTATTCTGTGGGGAAGAAGCTACCACTCTTAGTTAAAGTGTAAAAAGAACTAACAAATTATCATCGTATTTATTTATCTAGCAGTGCTGGTGTGTGAATCCAGGTCTTGTAGAACTTGTTAAGCAAGTTTCTTTACCACTCTACTACTCCTGAAGCCACCTATTTGTTTCTTTCCAGCTTTAGTATCACCCAGAACACTACTTTTCACTTCTAACCTCTACCAGGAAAAAGCAAACCTCATAGCCTATTCTTTCCCTCATTATAATGCACAGATAGAACCTAAAATCACAGGTTGGTCAGGTGTAGTGGCCCATGCCTTTAACCCCAACATTCAGGAGGCAGAGAGAGGTGAATCTCTTGAGTTCCAGGCCAGTCTGGTCTACATAGTGAATTTGAAGACAGCCAGAGCTACATAGTGAGACCCTGTTTCAAAACAAATAATAAAGTTGATCTTCTTCACCTGTGGAAAGATACATGCGCTTCATTTTACCTTATGCTTCTAACATATTTGGAATTGTCACTTTTCTCTCTCTAATGAGTTTGTCAATGTCTTAAAAACAATCAAGTCTCTCATATTAAAAATAAAAATGGGGGTGGTGGTGGAATGGTTTCAGGGGTAAAAGACAACCTGCATTTGATTCCTAGGACCCCTTACCTCCACAAGTGCACTATAGCATACAAATGTCTGTGCCTTAGTGTTCACACAAACATTGTGCACTCCCAATAATAATGAAAAACAAACAAAACAACCCAAGAGCCAGATGTAGGTGCAGTGGCATGGGACCGTGGTCCTAGTGCAAGGAAATTTGAGGTGGGAGCATCATTTAGGTCCTGGATATTGAGGTGAGCTAGCAATGTAGAAAGTTTGAGGCCAAGCATGGTGAATTTAGGAGACAGGTAAATATTGAGTTCAAGGCCAGCCTGATCTACATACTGAGTTCCAGGCCAGCCACAGTTACGCAGTAAAACTGCCCCAAAAAACAAAACATAACAAAAACATGAAAACTTGGGTTCCATATCTATACCCCTAAACCAACATCTTTTTTTTGTTGTTTTTGTTTTTTCAAGAGAGGGTTTCTCTGTGGCTTTGGAGCCTGTCTTGGAACTTGCTCTGTAGACCAGCCTGGCTTCAGACTCACAGAGATCCGCCTGACTCTGCCTCCTGAATGCCAGGATTAAAGGCATGTGCCACTACCCCCACTACCCAGGCTCAACATCTTCTTTGACATATATTTATGAACAAGTTTCTCTTAATGTTTATCTCTTAACCGCTAAGCCATCTCCCCAGTCCTTTAATGTTTGTTTATTTATTTATTTATTTATTTATTTATTTATTTATTTATTTATTTATTGTGTGTGTGTGTGTGTGTGTGTGTGTGTGTGTGTGTGTGTGTAGGTAGGAATCACATGACCTGGGTTCAAACTCAGGTCCTCTTGAAGAACAGCCAGTGCTCTTAACTGAAGCACCTCTCCAGCCTTCAGCAAACCATTTCTAGGCGTTGCCGGCTACTGCTTTCTCCATTCCAGCCACTTGAACTAACTAAAATTCTTTTGCTGCCACTCCTGTCCTCCTCCCATGTCTACCCTCAGGGTTACCTCTTCTCCCCTAGCTTCCTAGATGACACATTCTAACTTCCCTCTTACCCCTTCTTTCTCAGTTGTCTTTACTAATGTTTCTTCTGTGAGTTGATCCTTTAAAAGCTGGCATTCATTAAATTTCTATCCTACATTTTCTCTTCTGATTCCTTTTATTGTAATCACCCCTCAAATTACTTACTGTATTTTCTTGTAAAGCCTAAAATTCTTTCTGTATGTCCAAATCAGTATTTACTTAGTATTTCCTATAGTGAGATATTCACCTTGTCAGCACCTGTGGCATAGACCACGCCCATTGGGGGGTGGAGACAGGGCCAGCCCTTACCTGGGGGAGCTAAGGCTGAGGAGGGGGCTCCAAGAGCTCTCTTGCTTGCAGCATGGGGACAGGAGTACATCCAGAGGCATCCTTGGGACCAGGAACTTGCTGGTGTTCATCTGACTATGTTGTAAGTTATTTCTCCCTGAATAAACATATATTCGGCCTATTTGTTTCTCCTGATCCTTATTGAACATCAATAATTTGCACTTCAAAGGTCACCTCAGAAGTACCTCTTACATCCTAGATCCTTAACATGTATCTTTTCCCCCCTTATATGTGTTTCTTTTGTTTGTTTTGAGACAGTCCTGCAACTCTGGCTGGGCTAGAACTTGCTATGTAGACCAGGCTGGCCCTGAACTTACAGAGATTCACCTATTTCAGCCTCCCAGTGCAAAGGTGTGAGCCCCTATGCACAGTCAGTCCTGGATGATTCAATAAGGAGCATCACCATCCACAGAGGACCCAGAAATCACTTATTTTTAAAATGCAATGGAGATATCTGGCTGATCTATCTCCTGAACCATTCTGGAATCTTTCCACATTGCATTGAACCTCTTGTCCAAATCACTAGAATCTCCTTCCTTTTTCTCTTGCAGTGTCTCCTAACTAAATTCCACATCTGCCTAAAGCAAATTAATGTCATACAAGGGGCATGAGAGCACATGACACCAGTGCAGCATTGTTAAGATATAGAATAAACTTAATGGGAAATCCTAGAAGCAGAAAAAGAAGCAGAAATATTTTCTGAGCTCCCAAGGCCTTATAGACAGACCTGCTTGGCCTAGACTCAGGCACATCCTCTTCAACCACACAAAATTGGGATACCTAGCTGACTAGTAAAGGCTTCCTGGCTGGGAAAAAGGCTTTAATAGAAGAGAGAACATTAGAAGCAATGTAGCTCTATAATATAGTGCTTACCTAGCATGTATGAAATGAAGGGTGAGAAGGGAAGTGAAGGGGGGAGGAAGGCTCTCAGTCACCAATGACAGCCAGAGACCTTGTTTTCCCAAAAGACTATTTAAATCTTACTCACTCTTGAAGAAGAAAAGAAACATCAGATCCATTAAGAAAATAAGGTTCTGCCAGGTGGTGATGGCACACACATTTAATCTCAGCACTTGGGAAGCAGACAGGTGGATCTCTTGAGTTCGAGATCAGCATGCTCTACAGAGTGAGTTCGAGGACAGCCAGGGTTACACAGAGAAACCCTGTCTCCCAAACATAAAGACAACAAAACAAAACAAAACAAAACAAAACAAAAGTCAGAAAAAAAATCTTACTTCTAAGCTTCCACTTCACAACTCTCTTTTGAGATGACTACCTCAGGGCCTTTGCATACATGCTGGCTGCTAGTTATTTCTGCATAGTTATTTCTTTTCATTGTTAACTGATTAAACTCAGATGATCCATTCTCAGATTTCAGAAGTTTTTTCTTTGTTTCTTTTTTCAGTGCTAAGGGTCTTGTGCATGCTGGGTAAGTAATCTACCACTGAAGTGTACACCCCAAGTCCTTAGGCTTATGTGCATATGACCTTCTCAGGGAAGTTTTTCCAGATAAAATCCTGATAAGAGCTCTCAGAGTTTTGTAGTATGTGTCCTCTACAGAAGTATCTCAGTACCAAACAAAGAAGTCCTTAAATGGCAGGAACCATGGCTGCTGTACTAATGGCTATAGTCGTCAGGGTTAGCTTAGTTTTGTTAATGAATCAGTTGATCCAAGATCTGAAGAGGACAAGTAAAGCAAGATGATGGATCTGACACCCTTTGGCTTTAGACTCATCTTACATCTTGCTCTCTCCTAACTACGAAGCTGAAACAATAAAACGTACTCTTCTTGAAATATGACAGTAATAGAAGAGCTATGACTTTGAGGCATTCTTTCATTGGCAAGCAAATAATTTTATACTACCCCATGTCATCCATTGATTAAAAAGCATTGATTGAAACATGAAGATGTGGTTTATGACTTAAGTTAGAAAATAAACAAACATTCACATGGGAGGCAAACTGGTAACAAGAAACAAAACAGTAAAAGCTAAATAAGGACAATGTGGCCACTAACAGGTGGAGGGAGGATGGTTACAGCAGTGGTCCTCAGTCTTAGATTCACACTAAAATCACCTGAGAAGCATTTGAAGCTACTGATGTAGGATAGATAGTGTAGCATAGTGGTTTAGTGGTTGAGTGCTTGCCTAGCATGTGTAAAGCACTGGGTCTAATCCTCTGGATTTCGGAAAAAAAAAAAAAACAAACAGAACAGACAAATAACAACAACAACAAAAACCCCTGGTGTTCAGGTTCCACCTCCTTTAGAAATTCAGATTTAATTGCATTGGTGGTAAGTTCTGGGCATTCTGGTCACTGGTATTTTTATTTTATTTTATTTTATTTTTTTTAAGTCATCCAGATAGGTCTAGGATACAATCAGGACTGGGAACCACTGGTGTAAGTAGAAATACTTAATTTGAAATGCATCTTTAAGGATGGGTAGTTTTGGGGTAAGCAAACAGAAGTGAGGAAAGCTTCCCAAACAGTATGAAGAAATAAGAAGGCAGTAAATGAGAACACATTAAACTTATATAGGATGGGAACTGTGGCAGAGGGCACCTGCATTGTATCCTCTAGGCATAGGTGCTAACTGAACATCTGTGCTGTATTATCAACTTGGTAAGAACAGTATTCTGCCATAGGGGTGTATGTTGATGATGAGTTCCTAAACTAAATGTTACCTGTAAGTCAAGAGGCAGATCTAAGAGATGAATAAAAGAGATGGGTTTGTAAGAGTGTGTGTGTATGCATGCAAAACCATAAACACACTGATAACTTTAATAAAAGCCAACACTTTCATAAAGATAACTTGTGTGTGTTTGGGGGTGGGGGGGTCTTCTTATGTAGCTCAGGCTAGACTTGAACTTGCAATCCCTTTTGCTCAGCCTCTTCAGTAGTTCATTCACAGGCAAGCACGAACACATTCCAGTTTAGGGCAAATCTTGATTCTAACTTTTAATATATTTTAATGCTCAAATATAAACACCCTTCATTCATAGTCAGCCTGTTTCTAGCTCTAAGTATTTTGTTTCCTCCAAGTAAGAGATAACCTAGCTAGGCATGATCACACATAACTGACTGTAATCCCAGTGTTCCAAAGGCTGAGTCAGGAGGATCTCAGTCAAGACCAGTGTGAGTGACCCACTTAAATCCTCTTTCCAAGAAAGTAAACACTTGAAAGCAATAATCTGTGATAAAGATGTTAAGACTTCATTTAAAATAAAGCTGGTCAGTAACATTTAAATTGCTAATCCAGTCCATTCTAGCCCAGTATTTAATAATAATTACATTTACAACTTGATGGCTAAGGAATATTATGCTCAATCTTATTCTGCAACAGATTGAAACACATCTTTATATCAAGCTCCTTTTGATTGAGAGGAAAAATATCCATTTCTATATCCTACCTTGTGTTTTGTCATGGTGCTAAAATGATTATTCCGAAAGAACACACAGAGTTCTCCTTCCTGAACGGTTGAAGTCAGTTCACATAATCCATGGTACGTCAGTTGAGTGGCTGTATTGTTTAAAAACTGCTCAGCTACAAAGCCTATGGAACCAATATGTACTATGAGAAGGAAGAATCATTTCAAAGTTAGAAAGTTATTTTTCCTGTTTACATTTGTTCCAATTGTATACAAAGGTCAATTAATATAAGACTTATTCTGTTACATGATGACTCCCAGATTGCAGATGCATCTTTCTAATTTTTTATTGGAGCAGTATCCTTGGTCATTTCTGTCCTTAAGAAAGAGTGATGTGAAAACACTTTCATCCACAGGTATAGTCTCCTAACTTATGAAAACTTTCAGGTGGTTTACAAGAGACACAGATACAATAAACAATGACAGGGAAGTTACTCTATAGCATTTTATAAGAGAGCTAAAGCTAGGCATGGTGGTATATGCCTTCAATCTCTGTGAGTTCAAGGTCAACCTTCCAGGGTTACACAGTGAGACTCTATTTCAAAAAACTAGAGAGAGAGAGACATAGACAGAGAGACAGAGAGAAACATGCAAAGACACGCAGAGACACACAGGGAGATACAAAGACAGAGAGAGCACCAAGAGGTGCAGAGAGTTGAGTTTGTCTTAACAGTTACTTCAATAAGAAGCTGAAAATAACTGGGTGGGAATCTTGGCAAGCCCAGTGTAGCTGAGCAAGGCAGGTTAGGACACTCCTTTTCCATTACTTTTTTGCCAGGCAGGGCACTTGAAGGTTCAAAGGAGTTGTAGGCAGTTACAATACAGTGCAACAAGGACTTGGTTAGGGAGAGGAGAGTTGGAGGTTTACAACACACACTTTTGTTTACACATTGGGAAATAAGAGTTCCTCTTTATGTTACGTTATGTGATAACCTTGTTCAGCAGAATGTATTCAAGATTTTACTATTATGTACTACATTAAAAGATGCACCATTTCCTCAAAAGTACTCCTGGTTGCAGTATCCATGCTCATAAATGCTTCCCTTGAGAAAATACAAAAGATTTGCTGGAGACAGAGCACACTACCATTATGTTGTAGAAATCAAAAGTGAATACCAGACACAACTTTTTCAGTCTTCTTTCTATAGAATAGGAAATAGACTCACAGAAAATAGATGATTTGTCCAAACTAGTGATGGCAAAGTGAAGACTAGGACCAAAGTTATTACTATTGGTATTAAAATGTTACCAATTTAGTGCAGAGATGGCTATGAATTCCACCCCAAGCCATAAAGCATAAACTTATTGAGAACTTAAAAGTACAATGTTTCCTAATTCTTTTGTTGTCTCTTAAATGGTAATATTAATACAATATAGGTAAGGCTACTTTAGGTTCAACTTTGAATAACTAGTTAAATAGAATTTTACAGAAGAATAACAGCCAATAAGTATAAAAGGTATAATAAAAACACAATAATCACCTCAATCATAATTGATTCAGTTAAAAGTCAATGGTTCCAAGCAGGGTGGTGGTGGTGCATGCCTTTAATCTTAGCACTCAGGAGGCAGAGACAGGCATATCTCTGAGTTTGAACCTAGCCTGGTCTACACAATAAGTTTCAGGACATCCTCCCAAGCTATAGAAAAACTCTGTCTCAAAAAAAAAAAAAAATCAATAGTTCAAATCTATTGTATATACAATTCTTAGAGAAAAGGCTATTCACATAGTTTCAAAGCCTAATGACAGATTATTAATTACACATTATTATTAATTATATAGTAAAAGGAGTGACCTTACAGTAAAGATATTTGGCCTATTCCAACCTCATTCAAGTTTAAATATAACTAATAATGGATAATTTGAATCATGCACCCAACTTGATGCAGTAAAACTACTATAGAGGATGTCATCTGTGTGGCATCCCAACTAAAATTATATCACCTGTATCTATTCATAAGAGAACAATAGATAAATCAAAATTGGGGCTAGGCCATAAAATACTGGCCTTCACTATTCAAAAAAAAATGTTAGTAGGGAAGAGTAGGAGTAGTTGAGGGCTGAGTAGGAAGACAGGGTAGGAAGGGAATAAAAGATAATAAATGCATGAAAGTTTTAGCAGGGGGCTGGAGATATGGCCCAGTGGTTAAAGCACATACTGAGATTGTAAAAGACCTAAGTTTGGTTTCGAGCACCCACAATATGATTGCTGACAAATACCTATAACTCTAACTCCAGGCAATCTAAAGCTCCTTTCTGGCCTCAGTGATCACCCTCATACATGTGGTACACACACACACACACACACACACACACACACACACACACACACACACACACACACAAAGTAAGTTTTGAAAAGTTTAAAAGAATAGCTTTGCCTGGTGTTGGTGGTGTACACCTTTAATCCTAGCACTCAGGAGGCAGAGGCAGTCAGAACCTGGTCTACAAAGTGAGTTCCAAGACAGCCAAAGCTAAAACAAAAACAAGATGGCAGGCCTGGAGAGATGGTTAAGAGCACATACTGGCTGGGCATTGGTGGCACACACCTTTAATCCCAGCACTCTGGAGGCAGAGACAGGTGGATCTCTGTGAGTTCGAGGCCAGCCTGGTCTACAGAGTGAGTGCCAGGACAGGCTCCAAAACAATACAGAGAAACCCTGTCTTGAAAAACAAAAACAAACAAACAAACAAACAAACAAACAAACAAAAAGAGCACATACTGTTCTTCAGAGGACCCAAATTCAGTTCCCAGCACCCACACCTGGCAGCTCATAACTGCCTGCAACTTGACATCCCTCTGTCTTCACTCATGCAGACAGATACATATATACATAAATAAATAATAATAAAGGTGTTAAAAAACAAAAGAATACCTTCTTGGCTAGTGGTAGAACTTTGTGTCAATGCCCTTTCCTTTGTATGGGGGTGGAGGTTGTCTGGCTTGAGTTTGTGTCTGCCTTATGCAAACTCATAGTCTCTTATGAGTTCATCTGTGCATCTGCCTGTTGTGCTTGGACAATGCTGTTTCCTTAAAATCATCCACCACCTCTGGATCTTCCACTCTTCCACTCCCCCTCCCACATAGATCCCTGAACTTTGACAAGGAGGGGCTATGATAAGATAATCTCTTTCAGGGCTGAACATTCCAAAGTCTCTTTCTCTTCCTGCATGTTGCCCATAGATCTTTATGTTAATTACCATATATTATAAGAAGCTTCTCTGATGTGGGTTGAGCAAGGCATTGATCTAAGGGTATATATAGCAATGTGTTGTTAGGAGTTGTTTTATTGTTGTGTTCATTTAGCAGAGTAGTAGTAGTAGGTTTTCCCCTGGGCCCATGACCTATCTAATGTCAGGCCCCTAGCCTCTTTAGGGTTCCACCTCTTGGAGTGGGCCTTATATCGCACCAAAAAAGTGGTTGGTTACTCCTATACCATTTACATTTGTATCAGTGGGCACATCTTGCAGGCAAGTTGTTCTTAAAGCTCACAGGGTTTGTAGCTGGGTGAGGCTAATGATTACCTCTCCAGCAGTGTATATAGCACCTTCTACCACTATGAATGCTAACCAGTAGATATGAAGCTTGAGTACCAGCTAGATTTCTCAAGGAAGAGGGGAAAAATCAATTTTCTTCAATGGATTGACACTGGGTAAATCTCCCACACTCTAGGGCAGGCCCCATGCTCAGGAGTGGTTGACCAAGATATATCAAATTCCATGGTTTTTTTGTTTTTGTTTTTTGGTGGTTTTTTCTTTTTAAGATTTACTTATTTATTTTATGTATATGAGATCTGCCATATCTCTTTATGCCAAATGACTTTAAGCCAGAAGAGGGCATCAGATCCCACTATAGGTGGTTGTGAGCCACCATGTGGATTTCTAGGAATTGAACTCAGTTGAACTCAGGACCTCTGGAAGACCAGCCAGTGCTCTTAACTGCTGAGCCATCTTTCTAGACCCTGGCTTTTTTTTTTTTTTTTTAAAGAGAGAAAGAAGAAGTTGGATGGATTGGTAGAGGAAAGGATCTGGAAGAAATTGGGAATCAGGAAAGAATATGATAAAACATATGTTTTATGAAATTTGCAAACAATAAAACAAAGGTTTAAATTAAAGCAGGAAAGTAAAGAAAGGAAATGGAAAACAGGGGTCTATTCTAAACAACTGATTGCAGTTACAACTGCTAACTGCTCCTTGACTGTAGAGTACACTGAAAGAGATGGAAAGTTAGAGGGCATGGTTAATAAAACGAGGAAAAGGAGACATGAACAACATACTAAGAAACAGCCGTGACCCTGCCTTGCCTGAGGTCATTGTGATCATAATGGGGAAGTTACACAGAACTCTTTGTTTTCAAGAGACAATGATGACACACATTCGTGAAGTGATGTGACACTTGCAACTAGTTCTAGTATGATTTAGGAAGAAAAAATGTGTTGTGCAAGAACACAGAAAAAAGGCAGGTATTCAGTGTGTGAACAGCTGGTGAATTAACAGCATGTGACTGTTCACCAAGAAACTCTTTTTTATTGTTTTGAGACTTCTCAAGATAAAAGTTGGGCAAAGAAAAATGATAGACAT
This sequence comes from Cricetiscus sungorus, assembly GCA_030556225.1. Lineage (NCBI taxonomy): Eukaryota > Metazoa > Chordata > Mammalia > Rodentia > Cricetidae > Cricetiscus > Cricetiscus sungorus. The sequence continues at coordinate 9,000,984 of JANBXA010000740.1, read as the reverse complement.
AACTTAATAAATTAATAATTATTGTCACTAAATAAAGATAATATGAATGCAATTGGGCAAAAAGTAGTTTGAGTAAATGAGTAAATATCCTGAAGTTTGTTTCATAAGTACGTGCTTATCCTAGGAATAGTTATTAAGAAGTTACTTCTAAAAGGGTGTGAAACTAATGACTGGCTTTGGGTGAGTCTGGCAGCTGGCACTATGGGAGTTTTCTTATTGATCTTATTGATCACAATTGATCATTATAACAACCAGATTCAAGAATGCATGGCCATTCAAAAGAGGAAACAGATAAGGAATGCTCTGTTTGCTGTAACAATGCTGTGCTGTGCTCTCAAGGTGTCAGCATCAAAGAGAAAAGCTGCTTTTGCCGACACCGGCTGGCTATATAACATTTACCCCACCAAAAAAGCATGCTAGTAAAAGTATTGCTTATATTCTGAGGCTTCATGTTTTATGGAATGTTTGGATTTGAAAAAAAAAGTAGTTGTCATTTAAGACTAAAGCTTCTAAGACTAGAAATAAACTAGTTTGGATATTTTATTGTTTCAAAGGGGAGATACAGTTGAAGGCTACATACAAAAAGGAACCAGATTATTTCTTGAACATGAATCGAGGGTGTATGTTCACAAACCATGTGGGAAGAAGTTGCTCAAATGTGAGTGAAAATACTCAGTGTGGCTCTTCCTTGTTTATGTAAACTTTGGTGAATTTTGGGGTCTTACACAAGTCATGGCTGGTGATTTTTTTTTTTTTTCTGAGACAGGGTTTCTCTGTGGCTTTGGAGGCTGTTCTAGAACTAGCTCTTGTAGACCAGGCTGGTCTCGAACTCACAGAGATCTGCCAGCCTCTGCTTCCCGAGTGCTGGAATTAAAGGCGTGTGCTACTACTGCCTGGCAGACTAGTATAATTTCAAACATACTACATACTGCTATTATCATTAGAAAACTAGTCTAGCCAACTAACTGTAATAAATTTCACATATGATTACTTCTTAGTATAAAAATCATATAGAGTTTCACTGCTGTGAGATTGGCCTGTCAAGGACTTCATAATAAACATGCATGGTATATGCACTCAAAAATTCTATGCACTGGAGAAAGGTGATTCCTTCTTGTTTTTGCCAAGATACTCTTCCCAATTATCCATACTATGAACCTACACCTATCTATTACCCTGGGGAGTCAGTGTCAGAGAAGCAGTGACTTAAACTGTCAGGTTAGGGAGAAAAGTGCTAGAGGAATTGACTTTCCCATGTTCATTGTTTTTAATTAGTGTGTTACCAACTCTTACCCTTACAGAATCACTGCCTGGACAGGGAAGGATGCTGTTATGCTGTTTCCAGTGGCTTCTCACCTATAACATGCTGACCCAAACTCCTTTTCATGATATCATTCTTCTTCTTACCACTTTCTGAATCCTGTTATTTAATTACTATGAAATAGTAGAATTATATTTTTAAAAATTATTATATATGTATGTGTATACATATGTGTGTGTGTGTGTATGTGTGTGTGTAAGTTAGAGGCCAACTTTCAGGAATTGGTTCTCTCCTTCCATTGGTTCTGGGGATCAAACTCTGGTCATCAGGTTTGTTGTGCCTTTACTTCTGAGCCATCTCACCAGCCATAGAATAGTATAATTCTATTAGTACATTGGGTATTGTTGACAAAGTAGATTTCATAGATAGAATTTCTTTATAGGTTTCATTTCAGGAATATATCTGACACCAGGAATGTAGAAAGAAAGGAGTAAATTTAGTGAGTAGAATTCTACATATGGAGAGACAAAATATTTTCTTGTTTGTTTTAAGATATCTCACACTGTGGCTCATATTGGCCTGGGACTCCCTATGTAGCTACACTGCTCAGGCTGGACTCGAACTCATGGCAGTCCTCCTATCTCAGACTCTAAAGCACTGGGATTAGAGGAGGCATAAGATGCTACACCTGGCAGAAAACATTTTTATGATAGCTTTATTGTTTGTTTCCTTTGTACACATAAACATTTTTGCATTAAGCTGTAATAAAACAGATGTCATTCAAATCAATGATCAATGTACCTATATGTTTATGTTATCTTTTCAAGTAAAAGACATGAATAAACATTTATTATTTGTCTTTTTGCATAAATAAGTTAAGCTCCTGAATAATTAATATAATTATTAGGATTAGTTAATGTGAGACTCGTGTGTCCATCTTTTTATAAGCTCTTACATAGTCTTTTGTTCTTTGATGTGTGTGGTGTTCATGTTGAGGGCCAGAGGTTGATGTAGGATGTCTTTCTCAGTTGCTATCCACTTGTATCTGAGACAGGGTCCTTAGCAATGTAGCTAGACTGGCTGACCATCTGGTCCTCAGAATGTTCCTATCTCCAAAGTGCTTAGTTTTTAGGTGGGATGTAGGAAATCCAACACAGGTCTTACACAACAGGAATTTTACCAACTGTGTCATCTCCCTAGCCTAGCCCATTATTTCATTTGTTTTTGAGACAGGGTTTCTATGTAGTCCTGGCTGGCCTCAAACTCACAGAGATCCTCCTGCCCCCTGAGTTCTGATATTAAAGGCATATGTTACCTTACCCATTATATATCTAGCCTATTATATATCCTTGTAGTCACTAGCTTTAATTTCTAAAAGTGTGTTAACTATAATCAATTTTTATTGTACTGCATATTGAAGAACTGTTTATGAGTGAGAGTGGGGTACTCATCCCCTCCTTTTTATTTTTCTTCCTTTTTTTGTTGTTTGTTTGTTTTTTGAGACAGAATTTCTCTGTATTGCTTTGGAGCCTATCTTGGAACTAGCTCTGTAGACCAGGCTGGCCTCGAACTCACAGAAATCCACCTGACTCTGCCTCGAGAGTGCTGGGATTAAAGGCGTGTGCCACCAACGTTGGCATTTTTACTGATTTTTTAAAAATTTTTCTTCCTTCATTTCCTTGTTTCTTCCCTTGTTCCTTTTTCTTTTTTTTCTCTCTTTTCTATTTTAAGGAAGGAGAACTTCAGCCTCAGTATGTTCTTATATCAAATAGTGGAGTAAAAAGTGGTGAAAGTTTATCCAAATAGCTTCCAGCCTGAGAGCATTCTGGTTTCAAATCTCTTTACTCACTATTTTCCAGAGCATATCTGAAAAATGTTATATTTTTAAAAGCAAGAGTATATGTAGATGTATTGAGGAAAAGTGGCAAAGAACTCTTGAGAGTAGGAGGGACTCTAAAGGAGGAGAACCCTGAAAAAATACTGACCTGTCTCTGTGACAGTGAATTTAGTAATTGCAGTCAGTTACTCATGTTCCAGAATGAGGCTTTCATACTGAACTGCACTGAGACAAGTGGAAAATACACTCACCCTCTTCAGATAGAGGGGTCAGGGTCAGTAAAGCAATCCTTTCAGTAAGCCCAAGTAATAATCATTGGACAGCGGATCACACCAAAGCTTCAAGTGATCCAAAGCCTTCTTTCTTTTAGCACCCTGCCCTGATTTTCTAGCCAGCTGAAAAAGGATCTAAAAAAAGCCTTTCCTGCACATCTATGAATGCTTCTCTTAATTATTACAGGAAGTCCTGTCTAAGAAATTTACAACTATGAAAATGTTATAAAGAAACCATTATTTTGTATACTTAAAAAAGATAAATGTAAACTCAATGAATTTCACAACAAGTTATTTTCCTAGGTATGAGCAGCACTTACCCACCTTCACTAACCAACTGGCTGTTATCTGACTGCTTGCAGGAGATGATCTTCTCCACCAATTGATTGTAGCTGCAGTTGCCAACAGCTTTTACAATGTCATCAATCTGGAAAACAAATGACTGTCTTACTAGCCCTGGCAAGATTTAGAAACAGCAACAAAAACAATCCCATTATTCTGCAGGCCTGTGTTCTAATACAACAATTCCATCACTCTGCAGGCCTGTACTCTAATATCAGCACAGAATCCAGAATCCAGCAGTTTCTGTCTACAACTCAGTCTAGCACATTATAAAACTATTGCTATATATTTGAATTGTGCAAAAATGATAGTTATTACATGCAACTGTGAAGACTATAAAGATGCTTAATTTAAGCAACTACAATACATGAGGTTTTTGGGAGGAAAAATAAGAAAACTCAGGAGGTAGAGAGATGACTCAGCAGTTAAAAGCACTGGCTGCTTTTGCAGAGGTCCTGAATTTCTTTTCCAGTACCCATATAGGTGCTCACAACTGTCCAATTCAGAAGCCAACACCCTCTACTGACCTCCACAGACACTGCACATATGTGATACGCAGACATATAGGCAGATAAAACATCCATAAACATAAAAATGAATAAAAGAGAAAGGAAAAATTCAGTGTTCAGATAAAATGCAGATGTTTTCAAACAGTGTGGTGATAGCCTGTGACCTTCATGCTGAACCCTCCCTCCACCTGTGACACTTTCACACTTCTTTTACTTATTTGGAGGGGGTCATATAAATCTCAGGGTGTCCTCAATCTCAGAATGCCCATACTATATGCCCATCACTTTCTTTTATCAATTTTGAGGCACTTCTTTTTCCTTACAATATTTCTTGGTAATTATCTCCCCCCCCCCCTCTCTCAAAACAGGATCTCTCTGTGTAGCCTTGGCTGGTGTGGAACCAGTTCTGTAGACCAGACTGACCTCAAACCTCAGAGATCCTCCTGACTCTGCCTCCCAAGTGCTAGGATTAAAGGTGTGCACATCCACTGCCCAGCTGAGTTTCTTTTCAAGATGATAAAATTATTCAAAATTTGATTTAGGTGATAGCTACACATGAAATGTGCCAGAGAAAGGGAATATTCATATCCAATTCAAGTCTTACAAAATTAACTCAAAATGGGTCATAGACTTAAGCATAAAAAATAAAACCATAACACATTTAGCAAAGAAAAGCACAACAGAAAACAGTCAAGATTTAGAGCTAGAAGGAGTTGTTTGACTTAACAGAGAAAAAAACAATAAACTATGTTTCACTAAATAAAAAAAACTTGATCAGGAGCAATAGCTCAATGGTTAAGAATACATACTGTTCTTCCAGAGGACCTGAGTTTGATTCCCAGTACCTATATCATGTAATTAACAACCACCTGTAACCCAAGCTCCAGGGAGCCCATACTCTTTTCTGGCCTCTGCAAGCACCTGCACACATGTGGTACATGTACGTACCTACATACACAGACATACATAAAAATTTAAATGAAATATAATAACAAGCCTTGATGCCAGGTGTGGTAGCACAACACCTGCAACCTGGCACTCAAGAGGCAAGAAAATTATAAATTCTATGCTAGTCCTGGTTATATATAGAGATCCTATTTCAAAAAACCAAAAACACCAATATAATTAGAAAATTGAAGGGGGGAAAAAGGGAAGGAGAAAAAGAGAGATTTTATTGAAGAGGACATACTAATAGCAAATAAGCATGTGAGCATATGTTCAACATCATTAATGGTTAAAGATACAAACTTTAAAAATCCAGGCATGGGTCTAGGAGATGACCCAGCTAGTAAAGTACTGCCATCTGAGGATAAGGACCCGAGTTTAATCTTCAACATTCATGTAAACCTAGCACTGGGAAGGCAGAAGATAGGAGCTCTATGAGTTACAGGCTAGCCTGGTTTATGTAGTGAGACCCCATCCCAGCAAAAAACAACCAAATAAAACAACTTTATACATAAGAAAGAAGCTGTTTCTTCTTTTGGTTCTCCCAAGACTTCCTCTGCACTCTATTCTAAAGGCGGCTCTTTCACTTTCAGTCAGCTTCACTAGTGCATGGTAATAATGGGCACTAAAGAGTGGGGGGCAGACTAGGTCTTCCTGGTTATCTCTGCTGCTAGCCACACTTGGAAGTAACTGTATTCCCTTCTCGACATTCCTCTCATGCATCAGCAAGTGGTGTTACTGGGTTTTAACCACTGTCTCTTTAGAGTTAAGGGGACAATGATTCTTTGCTGCAAAAAGCTCAAAAACACTTCACTACTGCTTGGTTGTTTCCCTTACCTTTGCCCAAATCTTTTTAATTAAGTTCTTCTTAAAACTTTGTTTAGTTCTACTGGAGTGAATCTAGGATGTAGATTATTAAATACCAGCAGTCACTGAATGTAGAGCAAGGTGCAAAATCCTTCTACACATTAGAGTGATGAGGATATGGGAGTGACTTTTAAAATAAATGTCAGAGTGATTTAAAATATCTATTTAATGCTATGCTCTTGACCAAGAAGAGGTCTGGACTTTCCAGACTCTTGGAGTGATAGTCTCTAAGTTCTTGGTATTTCTCTAGTAACAAGACCAATGGTGCTATTTATGGCAGAGCCTTTATGCCATACCTGCAGCTTACACTAGAGCACAGTGACTCATGGAGGCCCCCCCCCCTTGAACAATGTGACATCAAGTCTAGCTTCCTGGAAAGGAAATATTGGAGACTGAGATCAACCACACTGGCAATCAATCATTAGAAATCTGAACTCTAGAGGATGAGTTCTAGGATTGGCAACACTCTATGGATACTGCCATTGGCCAATTCCAGGAAGGCAGCATGCCTACAGGACAGAAGTTTCCCAGATAAAACCTTCCTAGATTCTGTCCTATGCATCTTCTCTTGGTTAATATGAACCAGTGTCTGATTTCTCTTGTGTGTGCCATTATAGTAATAAGCTGAATTATTTGTATGCAATAGTACACCCAAGAAAGTTGTCTTAGTTAGGGTTTCTATTGCTGTGAAAAGACACCATAACCACAGCAATTCTTATAAAGGAAAACTTTTAATTGAGGTGGCAGCTTACAGTTTCAGAGGTTCAGTCCATTATCATCATGTTGGGGAGCATGTGGTATGAAGGCAGACATGATGCTAGAGGAGTAGCTGAGAGTCCTATATTTTGCAGGAAACAGGAAGTTGACTGTGACATTGAGCAAAGCTTAAGCAAAAGACCTCAAAGCCTGCCTCCACTGTGACACACTTCCTCCAACAAGGTCACACCTACTCCAACAAAGCTACACCTCACCATAGTGCCACTCTCTTTGGGGCCCATTTTCTTTCAAACCACCACAAGAGTTCTAGAAAATAATTAAATCTTAGGCTATTTTGGAAAACCCTCTAAATTTGCAATTGATGTGAAAAGTGAGGGATTCTTCCCTCGACTCTGTGGTTAGGGTCAGAAGTCTTGAGCAGGTTGGGCGGTGTGGAAGACAAGTCTGTGCCCTCACAGTTTTGCTAATCCAGGTCAAAGAGCAAGTATATTCATATTAAAAAATATAAATTGAGATCAACTTTCCTGCATTTGTGCTTATGTGACTCTTATTTTTATGTGTATGTGTTTTTTGCTGCATGTACATTTATGTACCAGTGGCATGCCTGGTGTCTATATGTGTCAAAAGCAAACATTATATTCCCTGGAACTGGAGTTACAGTCAATTGTGACCCATCTGCAAGAGTAGCCAATGCTCTTAACCACTGAGCCATTTCTCAAGCCCCCTGTATTTATATAGCCAAAACTCTACTTACCTGAGGATCCACTAACCACCCATGATACAAAGGTATATCTAGAAGATCGAAGACTATGCACTCTGGTGTGTACTCGAACACTCGCACCCCAGTGAACCTGACATTCACATCCAGGCCTGTCTGTAGTTTGTGCAAGATCGACATAGCATCACTCATATTCTGAAAATACAAAGGGGAGAAGTAGAATTCAGAAAAATATGAACTACAAAAAACAAACAAACAAACAAAACAAAACACAACAAACAAAACAAAACAAAACAAAACAAAAAAGGTTGTGTGTGGTATTGACAAGTGACATGAATTTGTAGTCCTAGTCGTTTGAGTCCAAAATTTCCAGGCCAGCCTAGTCAACACACAAAAATCCTTGTTTCTCTTCTTTCTTTCTTTCTTTCTTTCTTTCTTTCTTTCTTTCTTTCTTTCTTTTTCTCTCTCTCTCTCTCTCTCTCTCTCTCTCTCTCTCTCTCTCTCTCTCTCTCTCTCTTTTCTTTTCAAGACAGGGTTTCTCTGTGTAGCTTTGGCTGTGCTAGAACTCGCTCTGTAGACCAGGCTGAACTGGAACTCACAGAGATCCACCTGCCTTTGCCTCCCAAGTGGGACTAAAGGCGTGTGCCAGCACAGCACAGCCTAATACTCTGTACCCTGTTTCAAAATAAACAAACAAACAAACAAACAAACAAATAGAGAAAGAAAGAAAGGAAGAAAGAAAGAAAGAAAGAAAGAAAGAAAGAAAGAAAGAAAAAAGTTAAAATTTTTATTTTATCCAAGTTATTCCCCTCTTCAACACTTTTATTTTCATTGTCTGATCAAATGCAGGGCTTTGTACTACTAGACAAGCCACATCTTCAGATCCTTTATAGATGTTCATTAAGTACATATTGTGTACCAGGCACTAATCTGAGTTTCACTGATACAAAAGTGAACATAATAGGCATTCTTCTGTCATGTGATTAGCATGGTGCTACAAGAGAAAGCCATGGAAATGTACAATATGATGCCAAGCATTAACAAGTAAAAGTGAGCAGAATGAGGTTGTGAAGAGTTGCAGGAAGTCTCTTTTTAGACTAGAAAGTCTAAAGGAAAAGTCTGATGTTTAAGGACTTTGTCAGTTCAGGACCCAGGCTCAGTACAACAGTCAAGAAGCAGTAGTGCAAATGTCTATGACATTATTATCAGTAGCACAAGAAGGAACTCCTGTCACATGCTATGACACAGATAACCCTTCAAAAACGAAATAAGCTCCCCAAAGAGCAGATGCTTTGTGATTCTGTTCTGTAATCGTAAAGTGACCACAATGACCAGAACAGAAAGTAGAATGGAGAGCTCCTGGGACGGTAGGAGTGACAAATGTGAAGTTATTGCTTGGTGGGTATAGAGTCCAGTCTCACAAGATGAAACAATTCTAGAGCTCTCTCACACCTCACTTTAAATGTAGTTAACATCATTAAACTGCACAGTTTATGCCGGGCATGGTAGCATGTCTTTAATCCCAGCACTTGGGAGGCAGAGACAGGCAGATCTCTCTAAGTTTGAGGCCAGCCTGGTCTACAGAGTAGGTTTCAGGACATTCAGGGCAGTGAGACAGAGAAACCCTGTCTCAAAACAAAACAAAACCAAAAAACAAAAAACCTGTACAGTTTAAAAGGATGGCCTATGAATGTAATGCTGTATGGTTTTTACTACAATTTAAAAACTGGAAATGAGCTCTTGGGCTATGAAAGGATATGGAGGAACTTACTGTACGTCATTAAATAACAGAAGCTTATCTGAAAAGACCAAGACTCCACATGTGGGGTCTGGCTCTGGAAATGGCTGATCTTACAGAGACTCTAGAAAGATCATTTGTCAGCAATCATGGAGGGAGGAGTACCTAGCAGCACACAGTGGGACATTTCTGTGCTGTGTTATGCTGGTGGATACAATCCATCACACACTTGTCAAAATTCACAGAATATATAACACCAAAGGTGAAACCTACTGCAACCTATGGACTTTGGGTGATAATCCCATGTCAATGTGGGATTATTAGTCTGAGAAATGAAGTTCCCAGAAAAAAATCCACCACAAGTCAGAGATTCTTCAAAGCTTTGTCTGATTAAGTAGAACTTGGAAACAGGTGGAATGTTGCAGACCCAAAGCCCAAATTACCTAGGGCTATCTCTAGTCCTCTTAAGAGGCCATCGTCCTTGTGACTATTAGGTAAAAACTTTTAGAAGGCCACTCTTCTCTTATTTCCCTAGATGAGAGATTCCCTGTGTGTGGTCTAACAAACATACTACCTTGGTGTTGGAAGGTAACAATGGAGAAGCTGTATGTGCAGGTTGAAGAGGAGTGGGAGGCATATGGAAACAGTTGCTTTTCCTATACTTGATTTTGCACTGAATATATTGAACATGAAAAAAAAAAAAAAGGTGGACAGAAGGGAGGGAAGGAAGAAGAGGGAGAAAGAAAGGCCTCTTTGAAACTAAGTTCTGGCCAGGTGGTGGCCAGCACTTGGGAGGCAGAGGCAGGTGGGTCTTTGAGTTTAAGACAGCCTGGTCTACAGAGTGAGTTCCAGAACAGTCAGGACTACACAGAGAAACCCTGTCTTGAAAAACAAACAAACAAAAAAAATCAAACAACAGTAACAACAACAATAAAGAATACTAACAACAACAACAACAACAACAAAAGGCTACAAAAATTAACATATTACAATATTTGTGGACAGCAAGGAATCTTGTAAAGGTAGATCTAAATAAATGAAGGGAGTTGTAGGTGAAGTCTGACAGGAAGAAAACAGACGACAAAATCTAACTTCCTAGCTTAAGAAGTGAATAAAGGAGCTTCCTGCACAAGTCTAATGATCAATTTCATTGATGGAACCCACAGAAGAAAGACAGAACTGATTCCTGCAAAGTTGTCTTTCACATGCAAACTGTGGTATACACATACACATGGTTTAATGCATTAATTAATCAGTTAATTAATGAAAAGCAAATGTCACAAATAATGAAGCTTATTTTAAAGCCCATTTTTCTGATTATTTTAACATTAAATATAAGAATAAACAGGATATACCTCATAGAACAAATAAAAACCAATGCATATTGTAATTCTAGCAGGAGGACAGGAAATTCAAGGCCAAGCTGGGTTCCACAGAAAGGCCAAGTCTCAAAAAACAGTAACTAATCTCTTACCATTCAATAACCATCAAGATGAATAAAACAGATAATATAGGTACATTTATAAACAAAGGTTAAAGAGAGAAAAAATATTTGGACAACTTCTTCCTAATTCCAAATTGGTAATTATGGTATAAAATATAGGAGTGAGGTATGGCTGCTGATACCCTAAGAAGAGGTTACTATTGGATCCTGATAGGTGATGATAAAACTGTTTTAGAATTCCTCTCAAAGGTACTTCTAGCATCATGAAGTACTTTAAATTTAAATACAAAACATAATTTTATTTATTTCAGGCAGTCATGCTGTGTAGGCCAGGTCTGATCACTCAGATTATGATGGTGTGTGTCACAGCCAGCTTAGACATAAGTATGGTTTACAAACACATTTGTGATCACTTAAAAACTTGTCAGACTGAAGGTGCAGCTTAGTGATGGAGCCCTGACCTAGCTAAGTGAGGCCCTTATTTAATACTGTACAGCTGCAAAAATAAATAAGTGGGAAATAAAAAACGAAAACACACTGTGTTTTCTTACCCTTGTCTATTTTGCAAGGCTAGGAAGTGTGCACTGTCAACAGGGTGGCTTTTGGCAGATGATTCACGTGACTATTGAAGCTCTGTGTTGGTCTTTCCATATGTAGGCCTGACCATGTCAGTTCATATAAAGTCTCATTAAGAAGAGGTGCCAGGCACCTGTGGGCTTTAAACAGGTGCTCAAACCCAGCATGTAGCTGTAGTACAAAATAACTCCACCAATACTGCTAAAAAAAAAAAAAAAAAAAAAAAACTGTTTAAAATCACTGCTTTAAACTAGTTTAAACTGCTTTAAATTCTCCTAGTAATTTTTGGGAGAGTTAATGAGTAGTAAACATAGGTCATTCTGAGCTATACTTAATTTAGTCTTCTCTAACAAAATTTAAATCAGTTATTGATTGCCTATAATGCATGAGGTTGGTTTTTCAATTATATTAGGTGAAGATTATATTAACATTCAAATTCAAGAAAACTCTTAAGTTAATCCCAGCACTCAGAGGTAGGGAAAGGTGTTTCTTTGTGAATTCCAGACTAACTTGGTCTACATTGTGAGCTCCAGGCAAGTCAAGTCTACACAGTGAGACCCTGTCTCAATCAATCAATCAATCAATCAATCAATCAATATCAGTCAGTCAGTCAATCAATGAAAGAGAGAGAAGAAAGGAAGACAAACTCTGAAAAAAAAAAAAAAACAAATGAACTTTGTTTCCCATTGTGGATTTGTTCCTGCTGGTTGTCTAGTATTTTGAGAGAGGGTCTCACTGTGTAACCCTGCTTAGCATGGAAATCTATACAGGTCAGGCTTCCCCATGCCCAGCTGATCACATATTTTAAAGATTACTCTAACCCTTAAACATAATAAAAGCAATATACAGTAAACCAACAGCCAACATCAAACTAAATGGAGAGAAATTTAATGTGATTCCTCTAAAATCAGGAACAAGACAAGGCTGTCCACTCTCTCTATATCTCTTCAATATTGTACTTGAAGTTTTAGCTAGAGTAATATGACAACAAAAGGAGATCAAGGGGATACAAATTGGAAAGGAAGAAGTCAAACTTTCATTATTTGCAGATGAGATGATAGTTTACATAAGTGACCCAAAAAACTCTACCAGGGAACTCCTACAGCTAGCTGATAAACACCTTCAGCAAAGTGGCAGGATACAAGATTAACTCAAAAAAAAAGATCAGTAGCCCTATTATATACAGACATAAAATATTTTGGAGTAATGCTAACCAAAGAAGTGAAAGATCTATATAGCAAGAACTTTGCGTCTTTATAGAAAGAAATTAGATACCAGAAAATGGAAAGACCTCTCATTCTCTTGGATAGGTAGAATCAACATAGTAAAAATGGCAATCTTGCAAAAAAGCAATCTACAGATTCAATGCAATCCCCATCAAAATCCCAGCACAATTCTTCACAGACCTTGAAAGGACAATACTCAACTTTATATACAATAAACAAAAGACCCAGGATAGCCAAAACAACCCTGAACAATAAAGAAACTTCCAGAGGCATCACCACCCCCAAGCTCTACTATAGAGCTATAGTCCTGAAAACATCTTGGTATTAGCACAAATATAGACAGGTAGGCCAATGGAATTGAATTGAAAACCCTGATACTAACCCACACACCTATGAACACTGGATTTTTTTTTTGACAAAACAGCTAAAATTATACAATGGAAGAAGGAAAGCATCTTCAACAAATGGTGCTAGCATAACTGGATGCTGGTGTGTAGAAGACTACAGATAGATCCATGTCTATTGCCACACACAAAACTTACATCCAAATGGATCAAAAACCTCAACATAAATCCACTCACCCTGAATCTCTTAGAAAAGAAAGTGGGAAGTACCTTTGAATGAATTGGTACAAGAACATAACATCAGTAGCACAGACACTGAGTTTGACAGTTAATAAATGGGCCCTCCTAAAACTGAGAAGCTTCTGTAAGGCAAAGAACACAGTCAACAAGACAAAATGGCAGTCCACAGAAAGGGAAAAGATATTCACCAACCCCACATTTGACAGAGGTCTGATCTCTAAAATGCATAAAGAACTCAAGAAGCTAGTCACCAAAACACCAAATATTCCAATTAAAAAGTTGGATACAGAACTGAATAGAGAATTCTCAATAGAGAAATCTCTATTCTCTGTAAGTGGCTGAAAGACACTTAAGAAAGTGCTCAACATCAGAGAAATGCAAATCAAGGAAACTCTGAGATACTTTCTTACTCCTATCACGATGGCTAAAATCGGAAACACCAATGACAGTTTATGGTAGAGAAAATGTGGAGAGAGGGGAACATTCCTCCACTGCTGTTTGGGAGTGCAAACTTGTACAGCCATTTTGGAGATCAGTATGGCTGTTCCTCAGGAAACTGGGAATCAGTTTACCACAGGATCCAATTCCACTCTTAGGCATATACCCAAAAGATGCACATCCATGCAACAAAGATATCTGTTCAACTATGTTCATAGCATTATTTGTAATAGCTAGAACCTGGAAATAACCTAGACGCCCCTCAAATGAAGAATGGATTAAAAAAATGTGGTACATTTACACAATGGAGTACTACTCGGGGGAGGGGGGCAATGGAATTTTGAAATTCGAAAGCAAATGGATGAAACTAGAAGAAACCATCCTGAGTAAGGTAACCCAGTCACAAAAAGACAAACATGGTATGTACTCACTCATATATGGATTTTAGACATATAGCAAAGGATAACCAGCTTACAATTCACACTGCCAGAGAAGCTAGGAAACAAGGAAGACCCTTAGAGAGACATTCATCGTCCCTCACAGAAGGGGAAAGGGACAAGATCTCCTGAGCAAGTTGGGAGCAGGGTGGTGGTGGTGGTGGGAGGAGTGAGTGGAGAGGGAATTAGGAAAAAGAGAAGGGAAGAAGAGGAGGGGAGAGGAGAACATGAGGGAGCAGGAAGATTGAGTTGGGGAAGGAATAGAGGAGAGCAAGGAAAGTGGTACCATAATAGAGGGAGCCATTATAGGTTGAAATCTGGCACTAGGGAAATGTCCAGAGACCCACAAGGATGACCCCAACTAACAATCTGAGCTACCTTAAATGCCCTTCCCTGATAATGAGATTAATGACTACCTTATAGGCCATTCTAGAGCCTTTATCCAGTATCAGATAGAAGCAGAAACAAAAACCCACAGCTAAACACTGAGCTGAACTTCCTGGAATCCAGTTGCAGAAAGGGGAGAAGTGATGAGCAAAGAGTCAAGACCAGGCTACAGAAACCCACAGAGTTAGTTGACCTGAACAAGGGGAGCTCATGGACCCCAGACTGATAGCTTGGGAAACCAGCATAGGACCAACCCAGACCCCCCTGAATATGGGTGTCAGTTAGGAGACCTGGTCAGTCTATGGGACCTCTGACAGTGAAACCAGGATGTATCCCTGGTGCACGAAAGGACTTCAGGAGCACATTCCCTACAGAGGGATGCTCCCTTAGCCTAGAGGCAGGAGGGAGGGCCTAGGCCCTACCTCAAATGACTTGACAGATTTTGATGATCCCTCCTGGAAGGCTTAACCCTTCCTGGGGAGTGGATAGGGGATGGGATGAGGGGATGTGGGCGTTTGGGAGAATGGGAGGGAGAGGGAACTGGGATTGATAGGTAAAATAAAAAAAAAAAAACAACCAAACAACAACAACATTTACTCTCCAGTCTTGTATAGAAAAAGTTTCAAACCACAGACAATGATCATTGTGTATATTTATAATGCAAAATTATATATTTTAATATAAAAATTATGTTTATTACCTGTTCATAATTTACACGTTGAATTTCTGAAATTTCTTTTGGCTTTGCCTCAAGCATGTAGTCACCTGTAAAAAGAAATTATAAATTGCCTTTTAAAAATATTCCTTCTGGCCAGGCATTGGTGACACACACCTTCAATCCCAGCACTCAGGAGGCAGAGCCATGTGGATCTCTGTGAGTTTGAGTCCAGCATGGTCTACAAGCTAGTTCCAGGACAGGTTTCAAAGCAATACAGAGAAACCCTGTCTCGAAAGACCAAAAAAAAAATTCTTTCTGCTTATAAAAGATTTTAACTATAAATTTTTAGACATTGCAGCAACAGGTTGCTTATAAAGTCTGACCCCTTAGTTCTACCCAGAGGAAATTAAAGTTAACTATTTGCCTTACATAGTTTTCAAGGTCCACATATAATGCTCATGAACTTTCCCTTACCTCTCTCCCTTTCTTCCTTTTTGTGGTACTATGGACTGATCCAGGGCCCTATTCATGGCAAGCAAGCAAGTAGAACTTTATCTCCAGCCCTTTTTAACTATATGTATGTATGTATTATATATATTAACATATATATATTCTCTGTGTGTTTTTTCTGCATGCACATCTGTGTATGGTAAGTGGTCCTGGAGCCAAGAAAAGGGCATTGGCATCCCTGCAATTGTGATGACAGAGGGTTGTGAGCTGTCATGTGGGCACTTGGAATCAGATCTATGTCCTCTGCAAGAGCAGGAAGTGCTCTTCACCACTGAGCCGCTTCTCCAGCTCCACTTCTTTCAGTCTTTGAGACAACGTCTCACTAAGTTGCCCAGTTTGGCTTGACCTTGCTCTGTCCCCAGGTTGGCCTTGACCTAGAGATCTTCCTGCCTCCGCTTCTTGAATAACTATATTTACAGCCCTATGCCATCAGGCCCAGTTTGAATCTTCTTTTTTATTTTCCATTTTAAAATATATTTGAGCATCTTTCTATGCTCTATAGAGAGCCAAAAGAATGCACCAACTTCAACTGCTATAAATAATTTAACTACTTCTCCAATGTTCTCAAAAACCATAGATGCTACCAGTGTTTAAAAATCTTTACTGATGTATACCAATCTTTTATTTCTAGCTCTCGGGAGGCAGAAGCTGATGGATAGCACCCTAATCACTGATACCATTTTTTTTTAATGCATAAATAATGTTTCAATATAAGTGGCATTTTTAAAAATGTGGAGTACAATCTTATATGTATCTGTCTCTGTATGTACACACACACACACACACACAAAAAAACATGTTTCTTAAAACTTTATTTATATGTATGAATGTTTTGCCTGCTGTTATGTCTGTGTGTCATGTGTGTACCTCAGAGGCCAGAAGAGGGTGTCAAATCCCCTGGGACTGGAGCAACAGACAGTTGTGAGCTGTCTCCATGTGGGTATACTTGAATTGGGTCTCCTGAAAGCATAGCCATTGTTCTTGATTTTTAAGACAAGGTCTCACTATGTAGCCTTGAGTAGCCAGGAGTTCACAGAGATCCACCTGCTTCTGCCTCCCAAAAGCTAGGGATAAAGGCATACAATGGCATATATTATTTTTATATAAAGATTGTGGAGTTCTTGTGTATTGAACCTAGGGCCTTGAACATGCACTAAGCATATGTGGTCTACCACTGAACTACAGCCTCAGTCTACATATTGCCTGTGAAATTAACTGAAAATGCCCTTTTCTTTAAATTATCAGTGTATTTGTTATCATTTTATTGAGTTATAAAATCTTATACATTTTTACCACATTTCTATTTATGTATTCAATTTAGTGCATGTGTGTGTGCATGTGTCTTGGAGACTGAATTTAGGTAGTCAGGTTTGATGGCAGGTGCTTCCTTCACTCACTAAGTCATCTCATTGACCCTATAGCTCTTTCAGAATGAGAGGAATTAGCATAAACCCTGTGATATATTTAATAAATATATTTTCCTATAGGACTATTTTTATACTTTATGACAGTTTGTTACTGTTTGTTTATTTTTTTCAAGAATGGAAATAGCTATGCATATTCTGGATTGGATGCTATGTTCAGAAGGATCTCTACTGCTTTAGAGTTTACAGATAAATACATATGCTTTTTTTAACCTTTGCGTACCTTCTTCTAAATGTTTAAATCTTTCATTTTATTGTTTTTGCTTTTCAAGACAGGGTTTCCCTGTAGCTTTGGAGCCTGTCCTGGAACTCACTCAGTAGACCAGACTGGTTTCCAACTCATAGAGATCCACCTGCCTCTGCCTCCCAAGTTGAGATTAAAGGCCTGCACCACCACTGCCTGGCTAAATCTTTCATTTTAAGTGGAATTTATTTTGATAAAAACAATAAGATATGAAACTAGCTTCTTACTCAAATAGCTAACAAGTTAACAAAACTACTTTACTATAACCTTTACTTTCTACTTTGAAATAAGCTTATAAAGACTACACCAAATATTATCTTAAGCTTTGCAACTCTGAAAGCAAAAGAATTCCGATGGCAATAATCTTTATTTTAAGACAATTATACCTGCAATGACTTTATTTTACTTATACAGAAGAACTTCAATGTGCTAAAATAATTGTTTTATGGAATAGCATATTTATTTTTGTTTGCTTGTTTGTTTTTGAGACAGGGTTTCTCTGAGTAGTTTTGGAGCCTGTTCTGGCACTTGCTCTGTAGACCAGGCTGGTCTCGAACCCACATAGATATGCCTGCCTCTGCCTCCCTAGTGTTGGGATTAAAGGCATGTGCTACCACTACCTGGCAACAAATATTTAATTTTTAAAATATACAGATTGTTTTGTTTGTACTGGGGAATGAACTCTGGGTTTCATATTTGAAATGCTTTTTATTTAGTCCAGGCTGCCTCAAATTTATGATATTCTCAATGCTAGGATTTCATACATGTACCATGAAACCTGGTTAGGCTGAAGTTTTGATGTTACATTTAACTGAAAACTTAATTTGTGAGAAAATTACACATGATATTTATTGGGATAATGTGAGAGTGTGAGTGGTATGCTTGATTCCTGTATTTCATTTGTGTTCTGTGTTTATTTTGATGAAAGACTGGGTACGCTTTCCTTAGCTACTATGCTACTTGTTAGATGGAGTTGGTCTGTAGAACATTATATGAGATGTGTGTGTGTGTGGTGATATTTTCTTTATGATCTAATAAAACTTACCTGAAGATCAGAAAAACAAAGCCCCCAACCACTAGAGAGGTTCTTTTCTTTCCTCTTCCCCTTCTCTGATTCTATATCTCTGTGTCTCTGTCTTTCTCTCTCTCTCTTTTCTTTTCTTTTGATACAGGGTTTCTCTGTGTGTAGCTCTGGCTGTCCTGGAACTCAGTCTATAGACTAGGCTGACCTCAAACTAACAGAGATCCACCTGTCTCTGCCTCCTGAGTGCTGGGATTAAAGGTGCATCCCACCACTGCCCAGTCGCACTAGAGAGTTCTTATTCCTACCAAGGTGGGTGTGATCCTGTCTTCAACATGACTGCAGACTGAATATAGACTGAGACTCTGAGCTCCTATTTTATAATCCTTTCTAGTGCTGGGATTAAAGGCGTGCACCACCACCACCACCACCACCACCATGCTTCTATGGCTAACTAGTGTGGCTGCTGGGATTAAAAGTTTGTACCATCACTGCATGGCCTCTGTGGCTGTGCTGAATTTTGCATTCTGATCTTCAGGCAAGCTTTATTACATCATAAACAAATTATCACCACAATAATGCTTGGGGACTAATGACAAGACTCTCTTTATACTTATACCTTTTTATATATCCTTTCATATAGAATGTATTTACTGACTCATTATCTTTTCTTTTTTCTGTGTTCTTTAGACAAGGTCATCTTTGTAGCTCAGGCTAGCCTTGAAATCGTGATTCTCCTGCCTCAGTTTCTCCAGTGCTGGGATTATAAGTGGGTTCCACCACACCTGCCTGATTTACTTCAATGAATAAAATATCAGAATAATGAGATGTCACTTATATAATTAGAACACAAAATACTATAGCTTTTATTGTTGTGTTCTTTACTGCTTACTCTGAAGACAGCTAGCTCCCATGTTGTGAAGCTCCTTATAAAGAGCTTCCTATGGCAGGAGCTTCCAGCCAACAGTCATCAGATAACTAAGGGCTTTAGTACCACAACTCAAGAGAAACTGAGTCCTGCCATCAACCGAATGGGTCAATAACTACCAATTCTCCATAGTTATACTTTCACCTGAAATGGAAGTTCTTGTGAGCACTGTGTCTTCAGCCTCCTAAGACCTTGAATGAAGCTGTCACCCAGATTCCGGACCCAAAGATACTGTTAAACAAATTATTACTGTTTGGGATGATTTATTATCTAACATAAGATACCTAGTGTACTAGGCACACAATGCTAGAACCATATAGTTTAGGAAGAATTTGTAATATAAGAATCTGGTTGATCTTGTGTGTGGATGCATTGGAGAGCAAACCCAGAGCTTTGTTGAGTGCTAAGGTATGTTCTACTACTGAACAAAACCTATAGTCCTTATAATCAGATCTTTTTAAAAAGAAGAAATTAAGCTTCTAAGAAAGCACCTTTCAGTTTTACATACAAAAATAAATTATCTCTTAAGAGTATACTTTTATCTAGATTATCACACTAATAGTGTCCGCACTTATTTTTAAAACATTTACATAAAAGGTGTTTCTTTTCCACAGCTCTGGATCCTAGAGATGACTGCCAGCTCCAGGACAGCCTGGATTATATAGCAACCTTGTGTCACAAAACAGAAGTATTTCTTTTCTTTCTTTTTGGGATTTTTTTTGTTCTCTTCAATATTTTTGCCTTTTTTAAAGATTTATTTTTAATATTATACATGAGATGGCTGGAAAGATAGCTCAGCAGTTAAAAGCTTATACTAGTATTGCAGAGGACTGAGTTTGGTTCACAGCACTCATCTCAGGAAGCTCATAACTGCCTGTAACTCCAGCCACAGGGGATCCAATGCCATCTTCTGGCCTCCACAGGCACTGTACTCATGAGCACATGCACATTTACTTAAAGTTCGAAAAATGTTATTTGTAGATACACGCATATGAGCATGGGTGCCTGCAGAGGTCAGAAGAAGTGTCAGATCTGGAGTTACAGGAAGCTGCAAGCCATCTGACATGGATGCTGGGACCTGAACTGGTAGGTGAGCAAGCACTCTGAAGGGAAAGAAGGTTGGCACTGTACCTGGGCAACAGAATGCTTTTCAAACATGTGCAAGGACCCTGTCAAACAGCTGTGTCATTGAGTGGGTTTTTTCAAAGATAAATATATCAGATTTGTTTTAGAAGAAAATATTGCTGGTAACTAACAAGGTTATAAAAAAAACCCTAAATTATATGTGGTTGGCCTATAACAGACTATAGGGATGTATATAAGTGTACATATCTATGTTTATGTTTATTTACCTTTTCTACTGTGGAGGGTAAGATCTAGTACCTTATACTTGCTAGACAATGGCTTACCACTGAAGCATATCTCACCCTCTTGAGATTTTTTAAGATGGATGGAGGATGAAACTGATGCTTTCAGAAGAGTATACTGGCATAGGCTAACTAGGAAGGTAGAAGAATAAGAATTCACAGCCTCTGAAATATCAGTGCACAGAGAAAAAATTTCAAAGAAAGTCCCCAATCAGAATTTGTTACTAAGAAGCTGTTCTAGGCAACTGAACATTAGTAAACAAAACCCAATATTTACATTAGGATAGAATCTGGCAAGTAGTAGTTTATCCCTGATGATCTTGGAAAAGAAGACATAGTTAAATGTAGTAAAAATTAAAATGTTTTAATACTGGTCTATTTTTATAATTTATTTGTATTCAAAGAATATTTTGTTTTGTTTTGTTTTGTTTTCCAATACAGGGTTTCTCTGTGTAGCTTTGGAGCTTGTCCTAGAACTAGATCTGTAGACCAGGCTGGCTTTGAACTCACAGCGATCTGCCTGTCTCTGCCTCCCTAGTGCTGAGATTAAAGATGTGCACCACCAATGCCCAGCTTTCAAAGGATAATTTTTAAAAAGTCCAATAAGTCTATCATCCCTACTATTTTTTTTTACTACACTATACTTGTCTCATCATCATACTACTGGATGTATACAACATACATTCTAGCTTGTATAAGATCTTAAAAGCAAACAACATTTACTTATGTGGGACTTGATGTGTGGAGATTAGAGGACAAGTTGCAGGAGTCAGTTCTTTCTTCCACCACTTGGGGCCCAAGACTCAAATACAGATCATCAGGCTTGGCAGCAAGTGTCTTAATTTGCTGAGTCTGTATTTTCCATCCCATTTTTTTTTGTAGAGTTGGTATGTACCACCTCATTCACCTAGTTCCCACTTTATTTTATTAGGCTTCTTTTTTAAATCAATTTTTATTTAAATTACAAACAATCTTATGTTACATACCAATCCCAGTTCCTTCTCCCTCTCCTCTCTTCATCCCACTCCCCTAACCATCTCCCCATCCTACTCCAGTCCATTCCTCAGGGATCATCAAAGTCTGTCACATCATTTGGGGCAGGACAGAGGCCCTCCCGCTTGCATTTAGGCTGAGAAAGTATCCTTCCATAGGGATATGGACTCCAAAAAGCATGTTCATGCACTAGGCACAAATACTGGTTCACTACCAGCAGCATCATAGACTGCCCAAGCCCCCCAACTGACCCCCACATTTAATGGGCCTAATTTGGTCTTATGCAGGTTCCCCAGCTGTCAATCTGGAGTTTGTGAGTTCCCACATGCTCAGGTCAGCTGTTTCTGTGGGTTTCCTCAACCATGATCTTAATCCCTTTGCTCATCACTCCTCCATCTCTACAATTGGATTCTAGGAGTTTGGCTCAGTGCTTAGCTGTGAATCTCTGCTTCTGCTTCCATCATCAACGGAATGAAGGCTCTATGATGGCATTTAAGGTAGTCATCAACCTCATTATAGGGAAAAGGCATTTAAAGTAGCCTCTCTACTATTGCTTAGATTCTTAGTTGGGGATCATCTCTATGGATTCCTGGAAATTTCCCTAGTGCCAGGTTTCTCATTAACCCCATAATGGCTCCCTTTACCAAGGTAACTCTTTCCTTGCTCTCCTTTTTTTAAATTAGACTTTTTAGCACTGCCTAGGCTATGTTACTTTCTCTATGTCAAATGCTTGAACAAGCTACAGCTGCATTTGGCCACCTTCTTACATACAAGCAGAGATTTCTAAAATGAAACTCATTACCTTTGCCAGGCAAAATTCTCATTTTTATTGGGTGTGGATTACACCTGTAATCCCAGCATTTGCAGGCTGAGGCAGGGGAATTTGAGCTAGAGAGCAACTTGGGTTATGTAGCAAGATCTTATCTCAAAATCAAGTAAGTAAATAAAGAAACAAAAATTCCAAAAGCTGAATGTGCATGCTTGTTATCCGAGCACTAGGGAGGCAGGGATGAGGATTCTTGGGATTTACTGGCCAGCCTAGCCTACTTAGCAAGCTTCAGGCCAGTGAAGCATTCAGTCTCAAAAACAAACAAAAAAGACAGTGTCTGAGGAATGACACCTGATTTTGTCTTCTGGCATACAGTCAAGTGTGCCTACACATGTATACATGTACACACACACAAATACACACAACTAACGGTTTCTCTTATAATCTATTACTGTTTGCACATTAACTCAAGTATTTTAACATTCCATGCTGTTGATGGCTCCGCAGGTTAAAGCACTTTGCCCTACAAGCCTATTGACTTAAGTTTGATCCGTGGTAGGCCTTCCAGAACTAAAGCTCGTGCACATGCACCCCCCACATGCTATTTAAAATACGATATCTCTAGTCCCTTCAGAGAACTAGAGTAATCTGAAGAGGAGACAATCCAACTAGCTTAGGATCTTAAGCCACTTCTTCTGATTGGACTGATCCTAAGTAGATGATTTTACATAGACTCTGTTCACTTTGATCCCACTCCTTCTTCCTCTCTTCTGGATTACTTTATGCCATTCCTAGCAGCTAAATCCCATGACCCCAAAACCTCTGGCTACCTTGGTTGTAGATTTTTCTTTTCTTTTATCTCATAATAGTGTGTGTCTGTACACATGCCATGGGACACAAGTGGAAGCCAGAGAACAACTTTCAGAAGTTGATTCTCTTCTTCCACTGTAGGGTCTAGGGGATTCAATTCAGGTCATTGGGCTTATTCATCAAGAGCATATTACCTGCTAAGCAATCTTGCCAGCCCTAGCTACTTCCTCATCATGTTTTTTCTCTCTCCCTATCAAAATTCTCTGTGATATGTCCTATTTCTTGAGGGCTTTATTAGCTAAGAGACAAATCAACATACCAAGATGTGTTGATTACTTACTTTTTCTAAGTGAAATATTTTTTTGATATTTATGCAGTGGAAGTCACTTGTGTCGCTACATTGATGACCACTGATACTTCCAAACACCTCCATGGGGTATCTTGCTCAGTATATACATTTGCTGATTAAAGAAAAAAAAAAGTAAAAGTAATCTCAAATACTGTCATGCTGGTACTGTGCTGATGCCTCTCTTGCCAGGATGTGGGTGGCCAAGGCAAAAGGATCACTGAGTCCACAAGTTTAGGAGTATGGCCAAAGCACCTAAGACCTTTGAGACAGGACAGAGAAAACAAGTCTAAGAACCCATGAGGTGGAAGAAAGAGCTGGAGAGAGCCAATGAAAGACCAGTTCTAGGTCTCACTGGGTTTAACATGAGTTAAACCTGTAGTGGGTTGTTAAGATAGAAAAGATTTCCATCTTTATCTTGGAATAACTAGTGGTAAAACAGCCAAGCACATGAGGCTTACATCAGAATAGGTGAGACTGGATGGATCCCAAGTTCCTGTATTAAAAGGCCACATTTTGTAGCCTATTATACAGGTTCTGGATGTGAAACATTGTTGCATAACGTTGTGATACTGTATGCTTTGTCCCAGTTTTATAATAATGTGTCCTCCCATCATCCAGGGTTGGCTGCTGAACCCATACAGCTGTGAAGACTTGTCTTTGCTCTGATAGACTGCTTTTCAGTTATGTATGAACATCTCAAGATGTCACTTCTTCCTTCAAGGCTTTTTCTTTTTTTCCAAGACAGGGTTTCTCTGTGTAGCCCTGGCTGTCCTAGAACTCATTCTGTAGACCAGACTGGCCTCAAATTCAGAGATTTGCCTGCCTCTGCTCCAGAGTGCTTGGATTGAAGGTGTGCATCAAGATTCCCAAATTATATTAGATTTTTCAGGAAGATTCATTTTTATTTATATGCATATGTATTAGTGTGGGTGTTTGCCATGTTTTTGGGTACTCATGAAAACCAGGAGAGGGGTATTGGATCCCCTGGAGCTGGAGCTAACTGACATTAGTTCTGGGAGCCAAACCACTAAGCCACCTTTCTAGTTCCTGGAACTGTGATTTTTGAAGAAAAACATTCAAATATGACAATATGCTATCTGTGTTATAACAGCTATATCATTTTTGTGAAAGTCAGATCATGCCAATCCTGTGTCCAGTGTCCTCAATGAAGTCAAAGATCATTCACAGCAAAAAGTCAGTCTTTACACCAGCCAACAGGACCCACATGATCAGAATCCAATTATTTTGAGCCCATCTCCTATTATCTCCCTGACCCTTTTGTACTCTCCTTGGCATCATCCTCACTGTTTAAAGTTCATTAATCTAGTCTTTATCTGCATATATCTCAGTATTTAGAGTAATTTACCTACCACTATGAGGTCCCTAGCCAGTAAACATGGATTAATGGACATGAAATAATATGTATGTATGTATGTATGTATGTATGTATGTATGTATGTATGTATGTATATACTCCCTCCTCCCCAACAAGCTTTATAAAGTCCCAATTCCAATTACTTAAACTCCACCCTCTCTCTCTCTCTCTCTCTCTCTCTCTCTCTCTCTCTCTCTCTCTCTCTCTCTCTCTCTCTCTCTCTTTCTCTGTCTCTCTCTCTCACACACACACACACAAAGTTAGCTGGTTGCCTGGAACACTTGAGACAAACTATTAGTTATCTATTTATCTTTTGAGTCTTACTTAGTAGCCTATACTGACCTCAAACTTACATGATTACTTCTGCCTCAGCCTACCAAGTCCTGGGATTACCGATATATACCATAGTACCATCAAATGTAGTTGGCAGTATTTTGTGTATGTGGGTATATATGCATATGAATGCTCACATGTGGAGACTTTAACATGTGTTATCTTCCTCACTTTACCTTATTTTTTAAAAAGATTTATTTGTTTGTTTATTTGTTTGTTTGCTTGCTTATTTTGTGAGATGGGTCTCTCTGTGTAGTGTTGGCTGTCCTGGAACTTACTATATAGACTAGGCTGACCTTGAACTCAGAGATCTGCCTGCCTCTGCCTCCTGAGTGCTGAGATTAAAGATGTATGCCACCACATCTGGCTAAGATTTATTTTTGATTATGTGTATATGTGTGTGTCTAAGTAGGGGCATGTATATGTGAGTATAGGTTCCTACAGAGGCCAGAGGTGTTGGATCCCTCGAGTTGGAATTACAGACAGTTATGAGGCACTTGCTACATGTCAACTGTGCCCTTAACCACTATGCCATCTCTCCAGGACTTCACCTTACTTTTTGATCTCTTATATTAAGATCTCTCACTGAATCTGAGAGCTCACCAATTGGTTGACCAAGAAGCATCAAGGATTCTCTTGCTTCTACCTTTCATGTAGTACAGGCACATGCTGCTGCACTCAGTTTTTACATGAGTACTGGGGGAATCCAAAGTCAGGTCCTCACACATGTGCAGTAAACATTTTACTACCAACCAATCCATCTTCACAGCCCTTGACTAACAATATTTTTTAAATAAAAATTTAATCACTGAAAATACTAGAAAGATATGGATAAATATATTTGGTAATAATATATATAAGTTGTTTGTCAAATTGCAAAAGGTATATAGTACAATGAATTAGACACGCTCAATTTGATATAGCTTGTCTAAATTACTAGTCTTTTAAAAAAGACTTATTTTTATTATATGTGTATGAGTGTTTGTCTACATGTATGTATGTGCACAATGTACATGCC
Source organism: Cricetiscus sungorus (assembly GCA_030556225.1). Taxonomy (NCBI): domain Eukaryota; kingdom Metazoa; phylum Chordata; class Mammalia; order Rodentia; family Cricetidae; genus Cricetiscus; species Cricetiscus sungorus. Next base: position 8,974,887 of record JANBXA010000740.1, on the reverse strand, counting down.
TGGTGCCTATGGAAGATGAGGTAATTCCTCTAAAACTGGAGTTACCCTACACTATGGGTACTGAAAACTGAATAGAAGTCCTCTACAAGAACAGCCAGTGCTCTTAACTGCTGAGAAATCTCTACAGCCCCTACTAGTCTGTTCTGAGATACGAAGTCTGGGGAAGAATGCAATGCAACACATTGTTTCCTTCAACAAAAAAGGCATTTCAGATGAAATAGACTATAAATTGACACAGGCCTACAAATTATACTTTGAGTAGCAGTATCTCATGCCATCGCCTCAGTTTTTAATTTGCTTGCTTGTCTGTTTTGGTGTGTGTGTGTGTGTGTGTGTGTGTGCACGCACGCATGTGTCTTGTTATGCTTGTTTTTCAACTCTATTGATTAAATCAAGGATCTCACACATCACAGCCTAGTGCCCCACCACTGAGCTACATATTCAGCCCAACTCCTTCAACTTTAATCCAAGTTGACACAATTCTTTCTTCTTTTCTTTCTTCCTTCCTTTCTTTCTTTCCTTTTTTTGTTTTTGTTTTTCAAGACAGGATTTCTCTGTGTAACAGCCTAGCTGTCCTGGAGCTAGCTCTGTAGACCAGGCTGGCATCAAACTCACAGAGATCTGCCTGCCTCTGCCTCATGAGTGCTGGGATTAAAGTCTTGTGCTACCATCGCCTGGCTAAAAAAGTATTTTTTCTAATGTTAAAGTTTTTGTATCTTTTCTCACTGTGCAATTTACAGGGATTAATTAATTAGTGTGCTATTCTCTGGATTTTGCCCAGTCTTCTTATTTATAGTTCAGGATTCTAATCATGGTCAGAAGATTGTTGTAATAGCCAAGAATAGGAACATACTGGTAAAATTTTTAATTAGCATATTCAGAACTATAATTTTAAAAATAGATTATATAATACCACCAGTAAAACAACAGCTTTGAAAACTTCATTTAATTTTGTAAAAGATACAAAATCACCAAGTCTTTGGCACTGACCTAAATATTCCATCAGCTGTTCCGCAGTTATGATTTCCATCATTGGTGGAAGTTTCACCTGAAAAAACAAAGTATTATTTCTATAAGAAATGTTTTTGATGACTGAATTGTTTCCTGTAGTCAAAAACAAGCACACATGTGCATGCACACACACAAACACCTACTATATAAATACACTGACATTCATGCTTATATAACAAAGTCATCCAGGCATGTGGCTCATGCCTGTACTCCCAGTACTCAGTAGAAGGATGGCCATGAGTTTAAAGTTAGCTTAAGCTATAGAGTGTGACTTTCTCAAAAAATATAAATATGGATGAAAAGAATAGTTCAGCGGGCAAAAGTGCTTGATAAGTGAGCTTGGTGATGTGAGCTTGACCCCAGGAACTCAGGATGACTCTTACAGTTATTCTCCAACTTTACATACACACAGTGATATATACACACACTGTGATACATATGCACACCAAAACACACATGAATCCTTATTCACATCTCATACACACATACACAAATAATAGTTTTTAAAATGAAGTATAACAAAGTCTTGTCACTGTAACAATTATAATGATAGAGGGTCATATAGAGATATTGAGAGGTATGAAAAGCCATGTCTTTTTACCATTTAATATTAATTGCTATGAGACCCTGTCACTGAGTCCAGAATGGTATAAAATTCAGTTAAAGAGCAGGAAGAGGCACCAAGCATGTAACAAGTCATCAATGGAATCATTTTCTGGAAGGCAGGATGGAAGAAAGCTTCATAGCCATAATTTCAACCTACCTTAGGCATTACTTTGAATGGTTCAAATAAATACAGTACTTAAGTACTAACATTAAAGAATTCTACTGTATGATTTTATTTAAAATATGAATTTTGCCAGGTGGTAGTGCACTTCTTAAATCTCAGCCCTTGAGAGGCAGAGTCAGGTGAATCTCTGAGTTCAAGACCAGCCTGGTCTATGGAGTGAGTTCTAGGACAGACTCCAAAGCTAAACAGAGAAACCCTGTCTTGAAAAACAAACAAACAAAAAAATTAAAATATAAATTTAAGAAATGGCAAAAATAAGCTATATTATTTAGAGATACAGATGTTGGTGACAAAACTATATATATATACATATATACATATATGTATATATATATAGAAAAATAAGAAAAAGTAAAACTGTAATTCCAACACTGAGAAGGCTGACAGCTTGGCCTATGTAAGGAGGCCTTGTCAAAATAAATAAATAAATAGCCGGGCATAGTAGTATACACCTGTAATCCTAGCACTTGGGAGACAGGGGCAGGGGGATCAAGAGTGTTCAAGGCCACCTTTGGCTATCAATGTGAAGCCAGCCTATGCTACATATATAAGACACAAGACCTTGTTTCAGAAAACGAGGAAACAAAACCTAATAACAAAAATCAAGATTATGGCTACTCCCAGAGATTATGAAAGATTTATAGTAGAGAGACTGTAAGAGCTTGTGAGGTGCTGTAAACTAAGGTTGCTAATATTGTATAGCAAGTGCTTTTAGCCACTGACCTACCTCACTGATCTAAAATAAATTTTCAAATGGTTGTCAGATGAGTTACATATACCACGGCCAATGACTAAATATTTTTTCTGACATCTACAATCACACTCTGTTATATTCACAGCATAGAAGAAAAATAAATATTCAGGAGACTAGAGTGATGCCTCAGTAGTAAGAGCACTAGCACATACATGGTGGCTCACAGTTGTTTTTAACTTTGATTCTAGAAGATTAGACACCTTTTTGGATTCTGAAGGCACCAGGAACATACATACATACATACATACATACATACATACATACAAACAAACAGGCAAACACACACACATAAAATTTTTTGAAAGTCTTAAAAATATTCAAGATGGAAATTCCAAATAACTACCATATCAATGATAGAAGAACATAATTAAAAATATATTAGTCATTATTTTCTGTTCAACCAAGGAACTGTTTAAATCATCAATTTCTCCAAAAGCTCCTTAATTGTTAAAGAAGGTATTCTAAGTTTATGCTATCAAATGTGTTAATGACATATTAAAAGAGTATGTTTTGTTTTGTTTGTTTGTTTGTTTGTTTTTGGATTTTCAAGACAGGGTTTCTCTGTGGCTTTGGAGGCTGTCCTGAAACTAACTCTTGTAGACCAGGTTGGTCTCAAACTCACAGAGATCCTTCTGCCTCTGCCTCCCGAGTGCTGGGATTAAAGGCACGTGCCACCACTGCCTGGCTGACATATTAAAAGGTTTTTAATCAATGATAAAACAAGTTTCCAAAATGCTGCAAGACACAGCAGTGTTAGCCTCTCTGAGAGCACATATGGCAGCCGATGCTTAGGGTCCAGTTGTCTTCTGGATTTATCACTTACTGAAAAACAAGATACGCCACTGAGGCTTGCTCATCCTATTATTCTAAATGGTTTTTGTTCTCTGTAACAATGTATTCTAAAGAATAATTTTGGCTGCAGGCAGCATTCTAGTTACTGTCTAGTCCAATGCCCCATTTCAGTGTACTTTATAAATCATTCTCCTAAACAATGTGTTTTTAAAACAATATGTAGTTTTTACATATATATATATATATATGTATGCCATGTGTGTACACATACCCAGGGGTCAGAAATGGGTGCTGGTTCCCATGAATCTAGGGTTATACGCAGTTGTGAGCCCTAATTTGGGTGTGGAAAATCAAACTTAGGTTCTTTGCAAGAGTTGTCTGCGAGTGTTTTGAACTACTGAGCCAGCTCTGCAGCCCACTTCCACATAATTTTAAAACTGAAGTTCACTTGCAAATTATAGTTTGCTATCTGTTATTCTAAGAAAAAGTTGGGTTTTTTACTCATTTTTTATATAGTCTTTGGCTACATTTCAATATATATTACTTTTTTTTTTTTTGGTACTACAGTAGGAAAGTTTAATTTCTCTGACAGAGACTGGTGAAACACAAAGCCTAACATGATTACTAACTAGTTTTAAAATTTTTATTATTTTATTTTATACATATGGGGGTGTTTTGCCTGCATGTATGTCTGTGTACCATTTGTATGCCTGGTACCCATAGAAACCAGAGGAGGCCAGGAGAGAGCATTGATCTACTGGAGATAGTGGTTGTGAGCTGCCACCTGGGTTCTGGGAATTGGACCATGTCTTCTGGGAGACCAGACAGTGCTTTTTTTTTTTTTAGATTTATTTATTTATTTATTATATACACAGTGTTCTGTCTGCATGTGCGTATGCTGCCATGTGGTTGCTAGAAATTGAATTTAGGACGTTGGGAAGAACAGCCAGTGATCCTAACCTCTGAGCCATCTCTCCAGGCCACAGCCAGTACTCCTAACCCCTCAGCTATCTCTCTAGCCACCGAAGTAGTTCTTTACATGACAATTTACTAATTTTTGCTTTAGACTATTTTAGCTACCATTATACAGTATTTTTCAAGGTGTTTCAGTATCATTTTTGAAGTGTTCATATCTGAATATATCTGTATTCTAAAGATGGGACTTTATATTTCACAGCAATCTGAAAGGGCCATTTATACATATCAATGTTTTTTACTATTATTGTTATTATTAAGATAGGGCCTCACTATATAGCCTTAGCTAGCCTAGAACCCAGTATATAGACCAGGCTGGCCTCAAACTCACAGAGATTCACCTGCCTCTGCTTCCTGCATGCTGAGATTAAAGGTGTATGCCACCATCCCTATCATTTTTATTGTTTCTACATTTTTTCATATTTATTTGTTTGGTGATTATACCTGTATGGGCACACATGTGCTTGGGCATACTTGTGGAGGTTATAAGACAACTTGCCAGAGTTCATTCTCTCCTTTCACCATTTGGGTCCTAGGAATCAACTCAGATTGTCAGGCTTGGTGGTAAGCATCTTTACCTATTGAATCTTCTTGCCAACATAAATGTTGTTTTCTTTTAAAAGAATTATGTATTCTCTTATTTAAGACAGTTTCAATGTGACAAATTCACAAGAAGATTTCATGAACAAATAATTTATCTTAAGGGGCCTACAAGATGGTCCAGCAGGTAAAGGAACTTCCCACCAAGCCCAATGACCTGACAATTTGAGTTCCAACCTCTGATCCCACATAATGGAGGGGAGAAGTAGGTTGTCCTCTGATATCTATACATGGACTGTGGTGTACCCTCCCAAATGTAAAAAGAAAATAAAAGAAACCCTTTATTTCATTTCTGCAATGTGGTAAAATTTAGAAGCCAGAGAGGCTGGGGCTGTAACTCAGTGGTAGAGCTGCATTCACCATACACAAGGTCTATATCAGCCACCAAGAGCAGAGGGTGAGAACAAGATGGAGACCCTGAAGAGCACATGAATTTAGCATACACATTCTATAATCCTAGGAGTCTATATACTTTCAGAACATGGTCTTGACTTCCCAAGAGGAGACTGCATATCATGCCCTTTTCTAAGCATATAAAATGGAAATGATCACCTGTATATTGACATTAGAAGTAGCCTCAAGAGATGCCAAAAATGAAAACAATAAAATATGGTGTTTAAAATACTACTGACAATTTAAACAGAAATGTCCTACAAGTGATAGGCTAAGATTTTAAGTTATTGGGGAAGTAGTAAATGTGGATAACTAAACATTACTAAGGAGCAGCTTATATACATGATACCAACACTGGGTGTTTGAGGCACATTGATTCACAGTGAATTCCAGATTGGCAAGAGCCCCTTGACTTTGTCTCAAAAAACAAACAACAGCATCAAAAAAAAAAAAAAAAAAAAAAAAAAAGGATCAGTTATCATAGGTAATTGTTAAACTTTTCTTTTGTTTGTTTGTTTTATTTTTGTTTTTCAAGACAGGGTATTTCTGTGTAGCTTTGGAGCCTGTCCTAGAACTCACTCTGTAGACCAGGCTGGCCTCCAACTCACAGAGATCCACCTGCCTCTGCCTCTGCCTCTGCCTCTGCCTCTGCCTCCGAAGTGTTAGGGTTAAAGGTGTGTGCCACCCACCACCTCCAGCTGTGTCACCACCGGCCAACAATTGTTAGGTCAGACACTCACCTCTGTGTCTGACCTAACATTGTTGGAATGAATTAATGTGGCAGACCACTGGCTTCCACTAAACTAAAACGTAAGAAAGTCAGTAGATAGCATCTGAGACCCATAGCTGAGGTTCTTCAAGCCTCCCTTACCCCCTCACTTTGCTATATCTCACCTATCTCATGTTTGCACCAATGTATTTGAAATATTATTTGTTGTGTTACTTTAATAAATTCATGAAACTGTTACCACATCAGAACATGGGATTTTGGGTAACCTAAATTTGTGTTCCCAGGCCAGGGCCACTTGATTTTGGCTCCAGAATGAGTAGTTGCCCCACACTTTGTTTGTTTGTTTATTTGTTTTGTTTTGTTTGATCTGATCTTTCAGACAGGCTCTCTCAAGATAGCACAAGCTTGCATCAAACTTACAGTAAGATTTTTTTTCATTTTTTTTTTTTTTTATGCCATCAGATCCCTAACACAATAAAAAACAAAGCATCCAAAGCAAGCAGTGCATAGTGGTCCCGAACTGTAATCCCACTCCCAGGAGGAGTACAGAGAAGGATCAGAACCAATTTTAGGTACATAGTAAATTTCAGACCTGTCACAAAACTACACTAAAGAAAAAGCAACTTAATTAAAACTGGAGAATACGGCACTGGAAAGATAGTTCAGTGGCTCCAGATCACTGGCTGTTTCTTCAGAGTACCCAAGTTCTATTTCCAGCACCTACATGGCAGTTTACAACTGCCTATAACTGTAGTCCCAGTGGATCTGATGCCTTCTGGTCTCTTCGGGCCTTTCAAAGGCACATCCATGGTACACATACATACATATAGACCAAACAATCACACATATAAAATAAAAATAACTTAAAAAAATAAAAGGAGAGAATAAGTGGCTGAAGAAGTGGTTCAAAGGTTAAGAGTACTTACTGGAGTTCATTCGCAGCATTCACATCTAGGTTTACAGCCATATGCAACTCCATTTCCAAGGACTATGATGCCCTCTTCTGGCCCAGCACTAGACAAACATGTGGCATACATGCATACATGCATGAAAAACAACCCCTCGCCCCCAAAAGATACATGGAAGTATTTTTTTTTAAAGTGGAGAATAATGAGAACAGCATCAAAGTTGACTTTAAGCCAGGTATGTTGCTGCACACTTGTAATTGTAGCACTCAGGAGGTTGAACCCAGAGGACTGAGAGTTCAAATGCAGAGAATAAATAGCAACACCTTGTTCCAAAAAGAAGTAGAAACAAAATTACTATATTCAAAGGCCTAGTTTGTTGGTACCACATGTATTCAAAAATCAAATATCTTTTACGTGGACCTCCATAGGCATGATTGGAAAAGGAAAAGGAAGGTTTTTTCATTGAAGGAATACTCTCAAAACCAGGCATCCACCAATGCAGAATCATGCTGTTCTCTGCAATTTTACTCACAAGTCCAGAGACACATACTACTTCTAATTCATGGAAGAAAGTGGGAAAGGAAGCCCCAGAACTGTTCCTCAAATCTTCTATGTAGATAAGGTTCCACTACTGTGTAAAGTTTTTAATTTCTCCTTACAAGATCTATATTTAAAACAGAGTAGGCAGAAGCTAAGATAAAACCTTTGGCTCACCATCTGTTTTTCCTTTTTTATAAGCAATAAATGTACTTGGAAAACCTCAAAAGAGTTTTGTGCTTACTTTAGGAAAAGACAGCATGAAAAAATTAGTGTGGCTACATTTCTTCTACAGGCTTGGGGTAGGATCAGGCAGAATAAGTCAGAAACTAACATGAAGGATTTGTGGGGGGAAAAAAACACATGGGAGAGGAGATGTCATTGAAAAGTAGCAACAGCAAGTAGTCACTGCTGGAAAGATGCTTATAGACATGGAGCTTCACTTCAAGGAGATAAAACAGGGCATGTCAATTTGAATTTTAAGTATCTTTCTTTCTCTCTCTCTCTCTCTCTCTCTCTCTCTCTCTCTCTCTCTCTCTCTCTCTCTCTCTCTCTCTCTCCTTACTTACTTACTTCTTTGAAGACAGAGTTTCTCTGTGTATCCCTGGCTGTCCTTGAACTCACACTGTAGACCAGGCTGGTCTCGAACTCAGAGACCACCTGCTTTTGCCTCCCAAGTGCTGGGATTAAGTGTGTGTGCTATCACTACCTGGTGAAGATTTTTTTCTCCTTTTGTCATCATATTGTTCAGCTTTTTTTTCTTGCTCATTTATAAGTGCTCTTTATAAAATAAGAAACTAATCCTCAGGTTTAGAAAGAGATGGCTCAGTGGTTAAGAGCACTGGCTGCTCTTCTAGATGACCAAGATTCAATACCAAGCACTCATATAGTGTCTCACAACTGTCAGAAACCCAAGTTCCAGGAGAACTGGTGCCCCTTTCTGGATTCCTGGGCAGCAGACATGCATGTAGCGCACAGATATGCACACAGGCAAAAACACCCATACACACCAATGAATAAACTAGCCCCTGGAGTCAGATGAAGATGATCAAAGCATACTACAAACATGTTTGAAAATGCTATAATGAGAGCTAGAGATGTAGCTCAGTTGACAGGTGCCTGCCTAGCTTATATGAAGCCCTGGTTAACCCCAGAACCATATAAACTGGGAGTGGTGGCACATGCTTGTATTCCAGTACTTTGGAAGTCGAGGCAGGAGAACCAAAAGTTCAAAAATCATCCTCAGGCTACATAGCAAGTTGGAGCCCAACCTGTGATACATTAGATTTTGTCTTGAAAACAAAAAACAAATATAATGAAATCCAATATTTTCTATGTAATTAGTATATATGCATGAAATGTCATAGTAAAACCCATTATTTTGTACAATAAAATGCTAACTATGAAAAGAAACTTGAAAAACAAAACAAAACAAAATAAAAAACCAAAAAACTTGAGGCTGGGACAATGGCTCAGGGAAAAAAAGTGCACCTGAGTTTAGATTCCTGGTCCCAATGGAAAAAAACTGGGTTGCAGTGTCATAGTTCTGTACCTTAGCACTGAAGGGTGGTGAAGTGACAGACAAATCCAGGGTTCATTGGCTAGTCAGTCTAAGTGAAAGAACAAGTTCAACTGAGAGAGCCTGTCTCCAAAAAAACCCAAAACAACAAGAAATACTGAAAGTGATATAGAAATACACTTGACATCTGGCCTCCACACTTACATAAGTAAGAGTGCACACGAGCATGCATGCCCCCCCCAAGTTCTTAGACATTGTAACCGGACAAATACTTTGTCTGTGTGTTATGTATAGTGGGTGCCCTTTTGTTCTCCTTTTTTAACCTCAATCATCATCTATCCAACAAAATATCTGGAAATCTCTGCTGACGTCCAAAAGGCAAATAACATTTTTGTATTATTAGGAAAACAGTTTTGACCTCTAGAAACCCTGGCTCACCTTGAGAATACTACTTGGCATTGTTTCTCTCACCCATCTCCCTATCAATCATTAATGATGACTGATTTTTGTTGGCATAAATAGCCTACAGGCAAGCAAAAAAAAAAAAAACCCACAGATTTTCAAAACAATCTTCAAATTCATTAGCATGCATAGTCATTTATGTCTTTCCACATCTCCACTTCATTTCAACCAAACTTGGCAGTGAACAAAACAAACTATTTCTGATTTTTCTTCAAATGTATCCTTTTATCTCATTCAATCTTCAATTTGAATCAGTGTATCTCATCTCTGAAGCCTTCCCCTGAGATCCTATTCCCAGTTACCCACCACCTCCTTTTTTTTCTTTCTTTTCTTGTACTTCCTAAGCACATTAGGACTGCAATTACTTTATGTTCACCTCCTTACCATGTCCTGAGCTATTGGAAGGCTGATGTTCTTTGTATTGTTTTTGCATTTGTAGTGTCTTCCACAAAACCAGAACCCAAACATAGTTACACATTTGAATCTGTCTTTCAGAGTCAAGTCAAGGTTCATATATCCACAAAGTAATCCAGGCCATGGTAGCTGCCCCTTCCACTCTGAATGTGGGTGGCAGTCCACAGGCTATGTGTTTGGACTAAATAAAAAGGAGAAATCCAATTGAGCAGTCATCTCTCTCTGCTTTCTGACTATGAATGCAATGTGATTAGTTACTTCAGGCTAAAGCTGCCATGTACTCCCTGACTTAATGGACTGTACCCTCAAACTGTGAGCAAAAATAAACCCTACCTTATGCTGCTTTTGTCGGGTATTTTGTTACTCTGGAATGGAGCCTTAGCTATGATAAACCTGACCATGTAGCTCTTAGACCTCTTGAACTGGTCTGTAGAAAGAATGTGAAAGTTTGAAACTCTGGGATAGAAAAGCCCTAGAATGCTATGAGCAGAGGTTAATCAAAATAATCTTCAAATTCATTAGCATGCATACCCACTCACAGCGTAATTCAGATGACTGGAACCCAGGTAATTCCATCAAGAGGCCCAGATACCCAACGTGAAACTGGTGTTTGGGATTTCTCTCTCACTATCCATCTCAGTTTTTCATAACTGGTTGAAAAATTCAAGCTACTCTTTTAGGGAACAGTTTAACTGCAGGTGGAATTATCAATTTGAAAACAGGTGCTGAGATGCCCCCTCTCAGCACCCAGAAACTGAAAGCTCAAATATGACACTTTATTCTGAGGCCTTAATACACCTGCCGGTCCCCTTTTGTGCTCCAGTATTCAGATTTGTCATTTCTTATTTTAGTTAATAGTTTTAGCTTCCTTTACACATTCTAATGTATGGTTACTGCAAAAAAAATTCCAAACCTTTGAACTAGAGCCAAAGAAACAAGGCAAGTAAAAAAATCATACACAAGATTAAAATACAGTCTTTGAAAACAAGTAATTTATGGTAAGTGGGCTCCGACCAATGCTTTTCCTTAAATGGAATTTACCTAAAAGGGCTGGCTGTATCTCCCCTATCTCCATTCCTTCACGTATCCACACCCAAGTGGGACAGGCAGCATTGTCTAGAAAAGTGTATATATAATCATTAAAACTCACTTCATGGTATCACATTAATAGTAACTCTGAAGATCACTTTTTCCAGTTTCCACTGTTTTGCATATGTGATAATGTCAGTAAGAAGGAGTAATATATAGACGAATATAGCTAAAAATATTCAGCAGACGTGGGTGTAGGGTGCTCTAAATTGTTAAAAGTACACCATCAGTTACAACCTTTAAATGATGTTGAACTTTTAATACCAAAAGGACCTGAAGTGAGGGGCAATTCTTCCTGACATATACATATGTGAATAATTGTTCAATAAAGAAATCCTGGAATTAATTGCATGTAAGGGGCTGTTAGATGTGGTGGTACATGCCTGTAAACTAGCACCCCGGAGGCTGAAGCATGAAGATCATGAGTTCAAAGACCGCCTAAGCTACACAGATAAACCTTGTCTCAAAAAAGGAGGAGTCTGATGAATGAAAAAACAAGGAAGCCTCAGCTGACAAACAACAGTTTCCTCACCCCATTCTGCCCCTCCCCACAAGCTGTAGGAAGTAGAAAGCTGCAGATTGTACCTTCCAGGCCAGAAGCAATACATTGAGGATGGCCAGCAAAGGGCAGGGACCATTCTCATTCTGGGTGATGATGGGCGTGTTCTCCTCTTTCCATTGGATCCATTTGATGTGATACACTGACTGTCCGGGAAAGCGTTCTTTGGAGGCCGCTAGCACCTGAGCCGCGTCCTCCTCCTCTTCTTTGCACAGAGGTGCAGCCCTGGGCGGCCCCGCCGCGCCCTCCTCCGCGTCTTCGGGGACCCTGGTCTCCGCTCCCTCCTCACTATTGAACTCAGAGCTACTAGGGAAAGAATGCAGGTTGGAGAAAGACTCCAGGGAGTCCAAGCTGGGCGAGTCCCCAGGGGGGCTCGGCTCGCTGCAGCTGCTGCTCAGGGCGCCGGCGCTGCTGGGCTCCTCGGCCGCCTGCTCCACCCCGCAGGTGCCCTCATCTCCCACTGGCCCCGACCCTCGGCCCACCGCGGCCTCGGCCAGCTCCGGGGAGGCGGTCACCTTGTGCTGCCCTCTCGGAGTCGCCTCCGGGGCGGCGGGGCTCGGAGACGCGCTGTCCTTCAAGTCCGAGCCCGCGCCGCTGCCCAGCTTTGAGGGGGACGTCGGGTCCCCGGGGCTGCTCCGCGCGGCCGCCGCCCCCTGACCGCCGCTCTCCACCGCGCTCTCCACTGCGAGACCATCCTCAGCCTCGCGCCCGCCGTGCCGTCGCCCTTCCGGCGGCGACTCCCGTCCCGCCGCCACCCCGAGTTCCAGAGGCTGCGGGCTGTCAGGACCGCTCTCCATCCCCGGCCGCCCGCCCCTGGTCCTATAGACACCGCGGCCGGCTCTCCTCAGCCAGCGCCTCCGACGCCATGACAGCCGCTCAGTGGCAGCTCCAGCGCCCTAGCGCGGCCTCGGCCAGGCACGTCACCGCAGAGAGCGGCGGGAGCGCGCGTGCGCGAGCTCGCGCCCGCCCGGTCGGAGCGTGCCTCTGCGTGAGCGCGCTCGGTGAGGAACCGGGACCCGCACAGAGAGCCTTTCCCCCGAGGCCACGCCCCTGCCCCCCCCCCGCGTGCGTTCAAGCCAGGGAAAGAAAAGGGAGGGTAGGGGCGTGGTTGGGGGCGTGGCCAAAGGCGCGGCTCGGGCATCCGCAACCCCAGTAGGAAAATAGCTTCTGTGTGGGGCCGGAAGTTGAACTCCCCAGCATCCCTGCTGTGCGCGCTTTCTTTAAAGACAGTCGCCAAGGCTATAACGAGTGTGGTCCAACTTTGGGCTTGTGCCTGGTGAGCCCCGAAAATGGCAGTAGTACTGGAAGGGAGCCATTCCCTTTCGGTCTCTAGAGAGCTGTTTCTTCAGCTTTTAATATCGGGAATTGGAAGCATTTCTTAGGCAATGCAGGTTTTAAAGGCGGAGATCTGTTGGAGGCTTTTGGAAGACTGCGCTGCACGGGGGCAGCTCTCCCTGGATTTTGGCTGAGAATAGCTGTGCTCCCCACCGGCTACTGGTAGGCCTTGCCTAGGCTTCAGTGCGGTTGTGGATATTGGCCTATACCCCAGGAGAGAGGGTAAATTTGGGCCAATAATAATAAATTAGTTTGCGTTTGAAGTAAGCCAAGTCTTTGCGGTTCTGTTCACTTGGCTCCTCTTTGCACGGAGTGGGAAGCTCCTGCTCTAGAAAAAGTGACTTTTTCTAATTAGAATTGACTACCATGAAGCCTTGATGTCTGCAAAGAGGTCAGAGTTGCCTGCGATTTTTTTTTTTTTTTTTTTTTTTTTTGGCAAGAATGGTTACAGATCTGACCTGTTTCGGAAAAGGGTTTCTTCCTGAACCCTCCCCTTTCAAAGTTGTCTGTGCTCAGAGGATATAAAAATGAACAAGACAGGTCTTCCTTCAGGATCAGATATACAAATACCTAGTACATCTGTTTTTACTGGTTAGAAAGGTAGACATAATGAATGTATTGTTTTGCTTATACCCATTTTAGCATCAAAATTGTTTTACACTAAAGATGTCATAGTTATCTTCTCAGAAATTATGGTCCTTTCTGACCCTCTCTTCCACCTCTCTCTCCTCTTCCCCTTCCAACTCTCCCCACCCTCCCTTCCCAACTTCTCCTTTCTTTTTTTCAGTACTGGAAGTCTTGTACACAAGACTGTCCTCGAACTCATACAGAGCCAGTTCCAGGACAGCCAGAGCTACACAGAGAAACTCCGTCTACCCAGGCTAGCCTGGAAGTTCTTATTAGACCAGGCTGGCCTCAAACTTAGAGAGATTTGCCTGCCTCTGCTTCCCAAATATTAGGATTAAAGGCATGTGCCACCATGCCCAGCAAGAATGGCAACTCTGGAAAATGGAAAAATTAGAAAAGATAATGGAAAATTTCTTCAGAATGTTGAATTTGGAGTTTTGCTTACAGCTGCCTTCATATTTATATATAAACAATAAATCCTGCCATTAAATTTGAGTTTTTCTCCCCCCAAGAGAATTGCAGACATTATACAATTAAGAATATTCTGCTAGATTTGATCACATTACAGTATTGAAATCCACGAAGTATACCTGAAAATATCACTGATTTCAGAGAATTCAAATTTCATATGGTGCCTGACATCTAAAAGGAGGCTTGTAAAGTTGTTCTGTATGACTAAACTGGGTGAACAAATGAATTGTTTGTAGGCCAGTGTAGCACACAGTAGAGCCAAAAAATAATGAAACATACTTTGTTAGGAGCAGGTTTTTCCTGCCAGTCTGGTCCCAGAGCTGCATCAGCCCCAAATAACACAGAGATACCGTATTAGATACAAAGCTGTTGGCCGGCTACTAGTATTTTTTATTGGCTAGCTCTGTCTTAAATATTAACCCATTTCTATTAATCTAAGTATTTCCCCGGGGAGGGAGGAGGGAGGGCCTGGTGTACTATCCTGTTGGTCCTACATCTTGAAACTCCTCCCTACTCGTTCCTCTCTCTCCTAGTCTCTTAGTCTCACCTATCTTGCTTTCCTGTTGGCTAACAGGACTTTATTCATTAACCAATAAGAGAAACATATTTACAGAATGACATCTTCCATCATCTCCTCTTTTCTGTCTAAAATAAAAAGAAGGGCTTTAACCTTAACATAGAAAAAATATATAACAAAATAGTGATCAAATAAAAACTACAGTTAACAATATTTAATCCATTAACATTTAGCAAGATTTAAAGAAAATGTTTTATCATCTATCTTTGTGAGTCTAAAGTCCTATATGTAACGTATCTTTAATCCTAACTAAGGAAAACTATAACCATAACTATCTGTCTTCAAATCCATCAAAGACCACAGAAGGATAATATATAAATTCTAGAAATGACAGAGACAACTTGCCAGGTCAGTCACCTGAAGTTCTTCTGTAATGATGTTCCATCTTTAACCTATAGGCCATAGTGTGTCTGGCAGACTCCTTAGCAAAGCAGCAAACTTTAAACTGTCCACCTGTATTGCAGTAGTCCTGCCTATCTTGCTTTCCTTTGGCCAACAGTGCTTTATTCATTAACCAATAAGAGAAACATATTTACAGAATGACATATCCCATCAATACTTCTCAAAGAATGGCTTCTCAGTAGTTTTGAAAATCCTGTGTGGATAAGCATATACTTTGGTAGTTTTTATTAGTATGTGTTACAAATTGAGGCTGGACAGGTGGATGGGCTATACAGCATTTACTGTTCTTGAAGAGAACCCAAGTTCAGTTTCACTATAATCAGTCTGGTAAAAGGTAGAGCTTTATTTTGCTTGGCTGGGTATAAAGGTCAAGGTTGGGGATAGGTTTTCTTCATTTTGAACGTAGTGACTATTTTCTGGCTGCTAGTATGACTCCAGAAACTTTTTTGTTTGTTTGGTTTCGGTTTTGTTTTGTTTTCTGAGATAGAGTTTCTCTGTATTGCTTTGGAGCCTGTCCTGGAACTAGTTCTGTAGGCCAGGATGGCCTCAAACTCACAGAGAGCCTCCTGCCTCTGCTTCCTGAGTGCTGGGATTAAAAGCATGCACCACCAAACGCTTAGCAACTTCAAGCATATATAACCTGTTCTCTCTGAAGTTTCTCTTCCTTTTTCTGTCTGTCTGTCTTCCTTCCTTCCTTCCTTCCTTCCTTCCTTCCTTCCTTCCTTCCTTCCTTTTTCTCTTTTTTCTCCTTTTGAGAAAGGGGGCCGGGTATTGGTGGCACAGGCCTTTAATCTCAGCACTTAGGAGGCAGAGGCAAGAGGATCTCTGTGAGTTCGAGGCCAGCCTGGTCTACAGAGTCAGTTCCAGGACAGACTCCAAAGCAATACAGAGAAATTCTGTCTCAAAAACAAAACAAACAAACAAACAAGCAAACAAAACACACACACACACATACACACACACACACACACACACACACACACACACACACAGAGAGAGAGAGAGAGAGAGAGAGAGAGAGAGAGAGAGAGAGAGAAAGGGGTTGTCTGTGTATCCCAGACTAACCTTGAACTCATGATCCTCCTACCACAGCCTCCTATCAAGTATCTTCTTATTTTTGATGTTCTAACATTGCACTAGTTAGTATTTCTTTGTGTGTACCATACTTTATTCATTGCACTGGGTACTTAGTAACCACAGTCAGTATACAAATTCATGTCCTTCAGTTATGGGAAATTGATTATATCTTTAGTAATTCTGACTTTTTCCCTGTCTTTACAGTCTTTATCATTTTGTTTTTTATATATTTAATTTTCAGATATTCCTTTTAGTACCTTTTTATTGTTAATAGTGTACTAAATTTTATTTTAGAACATTGATTATAATATTTATATTATCCTTTTGATGTTATATTTTAATTTTTTAAAGATTAAATTATTTTTATTGTGTGTGAATGAGGGTTTTGCTTACATGTATGTATGTGCACTGGGTGTGTGCCTGGTGCTTGCAAAGGTCAGAAGAAAGTATTGACTCCCCAGCACTGGAATTACAGACAGTTGTGAGCCATTGTGTGATGCTAGGAACTGAATATGGGTCCTCTGCAAGAACAGCCAGTACTTTTAACAGCTGAGTCATCTCTCCAGCCCTACTTTTGTATTTTCAAAAGTGTACTGAAACATATATATCAGTAATATGTAATTAGCATGTAGGTTTTGGTCATGCTAGGTATTGAGATATAGGGGAAAGAAATATAGAACAAGTCTTACTTTGGGAAATAGGATATTGATAAGGACTGGGGAGATGGCTTAGTAGATACTGCATGCTTTGAAAACATGAAGACTGGGTTTGGATCCCCAGCTCCCAGATAAAAACCAAGTGCACATGCCTATACTCCAGCTGTGAGGGACAGATACAGACAGCCCTTAGGGTTCCCTGACCAGCCTAAGTCCCTGAAATAGTGGACTTCAGGGTCATTAAGATGCTGTTCCAAAGAACAAAGAAGGTAGAGTGTGATGGCACACACCTTTAGTCCCAGCACTCAGGAGGGAGAGGCAGGCAGATCTCTGAAGTTTTGAGTCCAGCCTGGCCTACATAGCAAGCACACAGCAAGACCCCATCTCAAACAATAAAACAAACAATCCACAAGAAAGCAAGAACAACAGCATCAACGGAAACCAAACATGTTGGGGAGTGATTAAGGAAGGAGTGATTGACCTCTGACCTCTACACACCCCTTGAAGGTGAGTACACTAGTACACACATGTATAACCATATGCTATCCCCACACCCCGAGACATATTGACATAAAATTGTTTAGACTTTGTCATGATATTAAATAACAAGTAAAAAACAATTAATATTGTAAAAAGAGAAAAGATACCCTTGTGGGATAATAATTAAAAGTATAGATTACTGCCTTAGACTTAAAAGATACAAAATATACATCTCTTAACTATAAAAATTATTACTATTTCATTATTATTTTGGATTGTCTTTGAACAAGGTTTTTCTATTTGGCTCTAGCTAGCTTGGTATAATACTAGTTTCATAGTTCAGACTGGCCTCCTGTCTCCAAATTACAATTACAAGTGTTGGAATTACAGATGTGAACCACCACATCTGGCTAAAATTATACTTTTATTTATTTTGTGTTGACAGGAATTGGACCTAGGGCTTCCTGTTTGCTAAGTATGGGATATACAACTAAGCGATATCTCTGCCTTGATTATTTTGTTCTGTTTTGTTTTAGGGTAACCCAAGTTAGCCTCTTACTCTTGGTCTTTCTGTCTCAGACTCCCAGGTGCTGGGATTACAGGCATGGGCCATCACCATTGGCTCTAGTCTGTTAAAACCATGTTTATTTTAAAGCTACATCACAAATTTTCTAGATATCACATCTGAAAAGTTGGCATCATCTTTGACTTTCACACTAGATACTCATTGTTATTCTCTCTATTAAGTCTTACTGAATTATGCACCCTTTATTTTGTTCCTTCTCCTAGGGATAAGGACACCCCCTAGTCCTTATCCCTTTGCAAGTAGTGTATAGCACCATTCCAGTTACTTTCTGGCCTATGGTGTTTTTCCTCCTCACAGCCTATATGTGCCTATAAAAACTATAATTAAAAAGATTTTGCTATTATGAGATTGACATACTACTAATAAGCAAACTGGTGGTTCTTGTATTATTCAGGCTTCTCTATAGGAGCAGAACTGATAAGATGTATGCATATTAAAAAGGGATTGACTAGAGCCACATATGACTGAAAGGGATTGTGTGGTCTGTTTGCAGGCCGGAGAGGTAGTTGCTTAGTCAGCGAATTGTATTCCTCAGCAGTCCCCGTTGGTGCTGAGGGGCTGCAGAATTCCTGCAGAGTCCCTGATCTCCAACCCACACTGGAGCTTGAGGAACCTAAGACCAATGTCAGCAAACAATGGCAACAGAAACAGAAAGACACAACCATCAGCAAAAGTACAGGCAGCCAGCCAGTGCTGCTTCTTTTGCCTCTTCCATAGATCTCCTTAAATCTGGGCCGCCTACCACCTTACTCTGTGGAGGAGGGTCTTTGAAGTTAATCCATCCAGGAAATGCTCTCACACTTCCACGTGTCTTAGTTTATTCCAGATTAACCATCACAGATACCATAATAAGCTGCATCAAGATGAGCCCCGAGCAGAACATGAAATGTGTACAGGGCATATGTACCTTAGCTCCACCTCATGTAGTTTTTAGTTCAACATATGTAATTTAAAATCCAGGCTTTTCATATAACTCAGTGGCCCTGGCTTTGGCCCTCAGCTGCTTGCAGACACTCCAGCTCCCTGCAAAGCACATCCCCAACTCAATTATTTCCTTTCACCCCCATGAGGAGCCCTGCACCTGTTCAGAAACAAATCCAAAGCTGTGATCATCGACCAGGTGCTGCCTCTACTCCATGCTGCTTTAGCAGATGCTCCTCTGCCCTGGTGATGTGAAAGGACAGAAAGAAATGACTTTCCACCCCTCTTTTATTGTAGCCCACAAGTGCTATAATATTAGTGAAATGGTTTTTTCCAGTTGAAAAGATTACTCATGTAATCTTTTCAGAAAATGGAATCTAGATGTGTACCTGTATACTATAGATTGTACTAGGGATGAATCTGAGGGGAATATTCCATCACTTTCAAATACTCCCTAGTATTTGAGTTACTCCCCCAGTCTTAGGCCAGTTTATTATTGAATCAAGTTTAATTGTGCCTGCTTACTTCTTTCCACAGGATTTCTCAAAAAGAAGAAGAAGAAGAGGAGGTGGAGGAGGAGGAGGAGAAAGAAGGAAGGAAGGAAGGAAAGAAGAAAGAAAGAAAGAAAGAAAGGAAGGAAGAAAGAAAGAAGACTGAAGAAGAAGGAAGTCCTGCTAAGGGTTGGATGTATATAGCCTATTGGTAAAGAATGTATATAGCCTATTGGTAAAGTGTGTATTTAGCATTCATGAGGCACAGGGTTTAATTCCAGAATGAAAACAGTCAACAAAATTCTGTCTTGCCCACCTTCTATTTTACCAGATAACTCTCAATTCTGGTACAGTTATTCACAAAGTATGTATTTTTGGATTGACAATGCCATCACTTGGAAATTTGTCACAAACAAAAATTCTTAGGAATGAGAATGAATGTGTTGATCAGTGGTAGAGTGCTTGTCTAGTATAGGCAAGGCTCGAGTGTGTGTGTGTGTGTGTGTGTGTGTGTGTGTGTGTGTGTGTGTGTGTGTGTTTGTGGGAGAGGAATGCCATTCTCTAGTCTTATTTAGGAATCTAGTGTTTAACAAATCCCCCATTTGATTCAAATACACTAAAGTTTGATCAGTGGGCCTGAGGATGGAGCTCAATGGAATGCTTTCCTAGTACACATAGAGACCTGCATTCCATCCCAGTAAAGAATAAATAGGGTGTGGTAGTCTGTAACCTAATCTTAGGAGGAGGAAGTGGGAGGGTCAGGAGTGGAAGGTCATCCTCAGTTTCATAGTACATTGTTGGCCTGCTTAGGTCATGAGAGAGCCCGTTTCACAACCAAAACAACCAAAACCAGTGATCACCACTACACTAGGAATAAGGTCAGCTAGGGAACATGAGACCCTGTCTTAAAAACAAACAAACAAATATCGGACATGGTAGTGTATGTCTGTAATCCTAGCACTTGGAAAGTGCTTTTGTGATTTCCCTCTCTGTTTCAAAAACAAAACAGACCAAACTAAATAAAAACAAATAAACAGAAAAAAAAAAGATAAGAAACAACTTGGTCTTTTACTGTTTAGTAATTTTTATTTTTACTAAATACAAACACAATTATGTATGCCTAGAAGAGTAGTTGTCAAACTTCAGTGCTATTAATTCTCAAGAATCAAACGAATCAAAATCCTGTTCAGATGTGTTTTCTGGACTCCACCCCTGGAATTCTGATCCACCAGAATTGTAGAAAAGCTCAGAAACTTGCAGCTGTGACAAGCGTGCTAAGTGATTCTCATGCAGGAAGAGTCCTGTGCATGAGAAACACTGATCACTGATCTCGAGCACTATCAGATAGGAAAGACCCTCATTGTTGAGTAGTGTCATATGTGTTGTCAAGATTCCTACAGTAGGAACTGGAGAGGTGGCTCAGTGGTTAAGAGCATGTACTGCTCTTTCAGAGGACTTGTATTCAGTTAACAGCATCCATGTGGCAGTTTACAACCATCTGTGATTCCAGTTTCAGGGGATCCTCAGGCACCAGGCATACATATGGCGCACACACACACACACACACACACACACACACACACACACACACACGTAGGCAAACCACTCATACACAAAATTAAAACAAAGTCAGCTTTAAAACAAAAACCATATAGCAATAATTATGATACATTTGGTTCATAATTACAATGAGACATCTCATTAATTAATTAATTAAAACATAGTTATTTGGAGACACAGAAGAGAAGGTTAAGCATGGAAGCAGGCTAATGTAGCAGAAAGTATGATGAACAGAGCCCACAGGGCTGAGATTAGAACCTGTTCCAGCTGTTCACTCATTTTGGGTAGATCAATTTCTTAATTTTAATTGCTACTCTTTGTAAAAGAGTAAAGAAAGAAAGAGGGAGGAAGGAAAGAAAGAAGGGGAAAAGGAAAGAAGAAAAAGAAAAGGGAAAAAGAAAGAAAATATGGGGTAGGTACTGATGTTGTAACTCTGTTGGTAGAGTGCTTGCCTAGCATGAAGGAAACCCTTGATGTAGTGGTACATTCCTATAATTCCATTATTTGAAAATAGAGAACAGATAATTAGAAATTTAAGATCATTCTCAGCTACCTAGTTTGAAGCCAGCCTAGACATAAGACCCTGTCAAAAGAACAAAAAACCAAAACCAAGGGACAACATTAGCTTAAATGATCATATTATTATTTTTGTTAGATTTTTTTTTTTTTTTTAAAATCACATGTGTGCATTCCTGCTGAAGCCAGAAGAGGGCATCAGATCCTATGGAACTGGAGTTACAGGTAATTGTGAGCTACAGGACTTGGGTGCTATGAGCGAAATTCAGGTCCTCTGGAAGAACAGCCAGCACCCTTAAGCACTGAGACCAGCCTATGTTACATTATTTTGTAAATTAAATGGGAACTTAGGGAAAACAATTTATAAATCATTAACAGAGTTTCTATTGTGATTATTGTTATTGTGGTAATAGGGTCAAACCCAGGACCTTGCAAATGCTAGGTAAGTGCTTTCCTACTGAGCTACACCCCTGTCTCAAATATATTATTATTATTAGTGCTATCAATTTAGACGCAATCTAGTTAGAAAGATACACTATACGTATATAAAATGAAATGAAAACATAACACTTGTAGCCAATGCAAAACAGTGTGGGAAGTGATAGGAATTGTCACCAATGATAATTAAATATCCAAACTAAAGCTAGGCATGATAGAAAATGCCTGTAATCTCAGTACTTGGGGAGATGGAGGCAGGAGGATCATTAATTCAAGGTCATCCTTAGCTACATAGCAATTTGTAAGGCTGCTTGGGATATGTGAGACCCTGAGTCAAATTCCCCTCCCACCCCCAAAATCAAAAATCGAAATAAATATAAAAATAATCAGCTTAGTTATTTGGGTTTTCGTTTGTTTGTTTGTTTTTGTTTTGTTTGTTTGTTTGAGACATGGTTTCTCTGTGGAGCTTTGGCTGTCCTGGAACTCCCTCAGTAGACCAGGCTGGCCTCAAACTCACAGAAATCTGTCTGTCTTTGCCTCCCAGGTGCTGGAATTAAAAGAGTGCACCACCACTACCAGGCTTCAGCTTAGCTATTTGGAATAGTTCTCCAAGTAATTGGATTTTCTTTTTAATGTTTAAAAGTAAGGATTAGGAGTGAAGATTGGGGTGGAATCCTTTCAGCAAATGTGAGATCTCAAGGACAACCCTCAACCCAGAAATAAATACACAATAGTAAATAAATAGGGCTGAAGAGATAGCCCAGTCATTAATGTGCTTGCCACAGAAGCATGGGGATCTGTGTTGAGTGAAATAGCTGGGTACAGCTGTGTTGAGAAGTCAGAGACAGGAGGATCCCTGGAGTCCATTGCCTAGCCCATCTAGCTGAATCAGTAAGTGCTTGGTTCACCTATATAAATAAGGTGGAGGATTGGAGAGATGGCTCAGAGGTTAAGGAGTGTTTGCTGTTCTTCCAGAGGACCTAAGTTTGGTTTCCAGAACCTATATCAAGTGGTTCATAACCACCTATAACTCCAGCCTCAGGGCATGTGGATACCTCTGCTGAATTCCATAGGCATCTGCATTTACACATGCATGCACATACACATGTACACAAACACATACATATACACACAGGCACACACACACAACATTACAAAAAATTAAATCTTAAAAAAGTGGTATAACATTTGCACACTTGTAAATAAAAGAAACAAAGTAAAACCGAGAAATGGCAGAAAAGCTGAAAATGTTTTGAAGATACCAAGACTAGACCAGTTCACTGAATGGAGAGCAACCAAAGAAAAGAGAGGTTTACGGATAGATGAGATATATCTGTGGAGGTTTTTAAGTTTTGAGTAAGATAACTAGGATTTTAGGCAGAAAGATGATATTTCTAATTTTTGAATGAAGTAATCAAATTTGGCCCATACTCGTTTTGAAATTTAATAAGCATGTGTTGGATATGTATTTACCACTCTTTCTAAAATTCTTATAATATATGAATCATATATGTCATTGAGAATTACAGTGAGAGAGTGATTTTTCAGTCAGCACTACAAATGCTTGGTTAGATGTGTTTTAATGCACGGAGAAAGGAGAGGTCTCATGCATGCTAGGCAAGCGCTGCCATCCTTGCTGTTGAACTATGTTCCCAGCCCAGAAATTGATACTTTGAAATGCCTGTAGTTGTAAACAGCCATTTTATTATTTTCTAGAAGTGCATTTTTTGTTTTTCTTTTTGACTTCCTCATTTACACGAAAACTAAAATCTTAAAGCAATGTGTATTAAGAAAAGCATCATGGAGAGGATCTTCTGAACCTTATTCTGTAGAATATGTGGGCTGACTGGGAGAGATGCTCCTGGAGGGCAGGAAATGTGCAAAGGTATTCAAGTGGGAAGTGGTGTGTTTTGGAAACCAACTGCTGTTGAATAGTGACACATTGTAGGGATTTAAAGCCAGCATGTTCTCCAGACGAATCTAACTTTGTTGTTGGCTCTGTCACTCATGAGCCTCTGACTTAGGGTGGATTAGTTAAGCGATTTAAACTTACATTTCCTTACTAATGTCATCTCCTGTTATTCTGATTTTGCCCATGTTACTTTTATTTTATTAACGATCCCCCTCCCCACTTCACCCCTGGTGCTAAATTGGATTTAGGATCTCCCGAATGCCAGACAAATCTTCTCCATTGAGCTGCCTTTCCAGGGAAGAAAAGGAATGGGTTGGGGTTGTAGCTCAGTGGTAGAACGGTACACACCAGGCCCTGGGTTCAATTCCCAGGTCTTGGGACGGGGGGACTTGATGGTGGGGCTGTATAACACCAGGGAAGAGCTAGTGAGCCAATGTTAACACTTGTAATATAAAAGAATCATCTAGAATTTTATAATGCTTACAATGTGCTATGTAGAAGGGTGTTTTTCTTTGAAGCATCAAACATCCTCGAGGTCTTATAAGGAATGAAGGTGTCTACCGCCATTGACAACTGACAGATGTTTGATGACTCTAGCAAGAGTGGCTTTAGGAATGATGAGGTGGTATCAGATTGCTATAAATTAAAGTGAGGATTGAAAGCAGGGGAAGTTGGAGAAGGGAGATGAGCTCCTCCTGTATTTGATTAAACAGGAGAAAATAATTGTCTAAACCAGGGAAGAGCAGAGAAGGAAAGCACAACAAAGGGAAGATTCAATATGACTTGGTGACTGACCATGGGTGACAATGTAAGACTCTAAGATGATCCCACTCATTTTTGTTATTGTTGTTAAAACATTTTTGTTTTATGTGTATGAGAGTTTTCCCTGCCGGCCTGTGCACCATGTGTCTGCCTGGTGCCCTTATAGACCAGAAGAGGGCATCTGATTCCATGGAATTGGAATTACAGACAGTTGTGAGCAGTTCTGTGGCTGCTGGGAACTGAAACCCAGGTTCTCTGGAAGAACAGCCAGTGATAGGGAGCCACAGAACCTTTTCTCCAGCAGTCTGAACCTCCCCTCAATCTTGGTTCCTGAGAGATTGGAGATGCTGTTACCAGATAAGAGGAATCTCACACATACACCTGAGTTTGGCATGACAAGGAGTCATCAACAGGTGGCTTAATAGGAGTTGAAAATTTCAAAGGAAATTGCCGGGCTGGAGATGTAGCTCAGGTGTAGAGTGTTGGTCTAATATGAATAAAGCCCCTGACTTGGTCCCTAGCTGCACATGCATGTAGTTCTAGCTCTCAGGAGTTAGAGGCAAGAGAATCAGAAATGCAAGGTTATCCTCTGCTACATAGCCAATATTGGAACATTGGCCTTAAGTCTGTGCAGCAAGCATTTTTCTCTAATATTGTTTGCCTGACATATCACATATAGCCATTTGTTTACTAAGGAAATGTCTCATTGCTATAACTTAAGAATTTTTCTTTTTCCTTTTTCAAGACAGGGTTTCTCTGTGTAGCTTTGGAGCCTGTCCTGGAACTTACTCTGTAGACCAGGCTGGCCTCGAACTCACATCTGCCTCTGCCTCTCAAGTGCTGGGCTTAAAGGCCACCACCACCACTGCTGGGCATTAAGGTTGGTTTTTATGGGCTAGGTCTTAACAAAAAGCAAAACAAACAAACATAAAACCTGTTACTGTTAGCATCAAAATCGTCTATTATTGATTAAGAAACAATGCTGCTACAGTAGTTCTTGTAGCAGGTTAGTTGCACAAACTTGAACCTAGTCACTTGGAACCTAAATAAAGGTGGAAGGAGAGAGCTCACTCCAGGAAGTTGTTTTCTGACCTCCACATGTTTTTTTTTGTGGGCCCTGTCCCACACTCCTCTCTGTCTCTGTCTCTCTCTCCCCTCCCACACATAGCTAAAAGTAAAGGAATCACTGCTTTCTACTAGATATTTGTTTGAGAAAGGAAAATAGTATTTATGTGTTTTAACATATAACAATTATTATCTGCTAGGTACTTGTAATTGCTTTACAATGCTAACTAATCTGAATTTAATTAATCAAAAGTAGTTACAAAAGGCAATTTTCATTTTGCAAGGGAAATGTTGAGATTATAGAGGGTTTTGAATAACTTGGCCAAAGTCAATCAACTTGTAAGTGGCAGGGGTGGGAGTCAAACTTAAATAGGTCTGTGATGGATGGGATAGACACAGACCTTGTCCAGCTAGTTTTCACTGTCTCCTTCACTTGCAAAATGCCATTAATGGAATTAAGACTTCAAGCAAAGTAATGACCCAAAATTGTAACATGAAAGTGTCATTCATTATGATGTGGAAGAGTAGTGCTATCATGTTTTACAAAGAAAAGAAATGTAATGTTCAGTGATTAATCTGAATCTTACAAGAAAATGCTCTTTGCCTGTGATTACTGGAATTGATTATAAACAGTACTGCCTAACACCAAATTTGTTATAAAGATGGACTAATAATTCAAAAACTCAAACTTCACTTGTGACAGCTTCTCTGTAAGGTAGAAGTAGAAAGCATGCGTGATAAACATGTCTGGAGGTAATTTTCCTAATAGTAGATCTCTTAAGAAAGAAAAAAAGAAATAACAGCATTCAGTCATTCTGTATTGATTTTATATACCTCAGAGGAAACGAATGAAGAGGATAATCATGATGTGGGAACTTCTGAAGTATTGAGTTTAGTAATGTGGAACAAAAGAAAAACTCATTTCTCAAAAACAATTAGAGAAACATACTCCTTAAACCGGGTGTGATGGTTCATTCTGTAATCCCAGCGATGGAAGATGGGCAGCAGGGGGGCAAGAAGTTCAAGTTTATCCTTGGCTAAACAACGTGTCAAGTGATAGCCTGGGGTAGTCCGATGGGGGATGGGAGATGGGGGCGGGACAAGTCTTTACTTTTGTTTTATTTAAAGAACCACATTCGACTTAATGATGTAGATTGTAGAAAATACATAGGGCATAAGTAAAAGAATTTCTATGTATTCTTGTTATTGATAATATAAACTCTTATATTCTCCGAGTCAACATTATCAGAATACCAAATAGATGAAGAATAATTAGTATCATCAAGAAAATGTAGTTCTTGAAATACTAATGTAAAGAACCAAATACCAGCTTTATACAAGCTGGCTTGAATGCGGTCTGAGGAGCCAGACTTAACAAAGGAACATTTTCTGATCTGGAGATTAAGGACCGCAGCTTCCCCCTTCCCCCCCCATGGCTAAGGCCTAGTGGGAGACATAAATTTGTTAGGGGTTCAGGAAAAAAAAAAAAAACTACCCTTTAGGGCATCTCTTCTTCCTGTTGGTTTTTTCCTAGTTAGGTCCCTAACACTGCTGTCTATCGCGGCTAAAATCAGTGCTTTCTTGGACTGCTTTTGTTTACTTGGCAGCTGTAGAGCTTCTAGAGAGGCAGATAAAGAAGCAGCGAAAACCTCTCGTTTTCTGGGGGCGAAGAGGCGGAAAGTCGTTCCTCTAGAGAGCTTCTGGCTAGGGTGTGAGCCCCAGGGACAGTCCTTAACAGCTGGAAGAACCGGGCAGCACTTTCACGGGGAAAAGAGCGCTCCCGCCCGGGGAGGTGGGAGGGGCGTCCCGTGGCTCCGCCCTACAAAGCCAATCCCAGCTCTCCGCCAGCGGACAGGAAGCAGCGGCGGGGCCTAGCGGCCCGGGCGTCCGCCTCGACACGCATGCGCGCTCTATCAGGGCGCCCGGGGGAGCAGGGCGGGGCGGGAGGCAGGGGCGCGGCCTCGCGAGCGCATTGGGCCCCGGCGCGTCACGTGGTGAGGAAGGAGGCGGAGGGCCGCGGCTCAGGGAAGGGGCAGAGACCAGGCGGAGAGCGAGGGCAGGGAAGCGGGGAAGGGAGGAAGGAAGAGGCCGAGGGGGAGGGAGGGCCCTGTTTTGGCGGAGCGGGGCGCGCGGCTGGGCCCCTGAAGTGGAGCGAGAGGGAGGCGCTTCGCTGGTGCAGCTGCCGGGGAAGGCTCGTCGGGACCCAGCGCCGGTCGCGGCTCCCTCAGGATCGATGCACCGCGGTTAACCCGTGAGGAGGCGGCGGCCGCTGAAGATGGTGTTGCCGACAGTGTTAATTCTTCTCCTCTCCTGGGCGGCGGGGCTGGGAGGTGAGACACGACCCCGGGCGGCGGCGGAGCGGCGGCCCGGCCGAGCGCAGCGTCGCGCAGCCGGGCCGCGCGTGTCAGGGCTGCTCAGCTTCTGTCAGCTCTCTCAGCTCGCCTCAGCCGACCCCGAGCCGCGCTCCCCGCACGCTATTGTCCCCCGCGCGCCCCGACCGCGCTCCCGCCGGCGGCGGCCCGAGCAGGCTGCGGAGCCCCGGGCCAGGCCTTCCCCGCCCCCACGGCCCTCCCAGCCCCGCTTCTCGCGCCGCTTTCCCGGGAGCCGCGGAGCCCAGGCAGAGCCGCCCTCGCGCACTCCCGCAGCCACCTCAGCCCTGCCCGGGTCCGAACCCTAGGACCGCGCAGACTCGCGGCAACTTGCGAGGTTGGCAGCGCGGCGCGTGCATTGTTCTGGAAGCGAGCGAGCGAGCGAGCGCGGCGATCCGGAGCCGATCCGGGCCGGGTGTCGGGCGGGCGTCGGTGTGCGTGTCCCACTCGGGTGCCTTCCCTCCCCATCGGGCACGGTGGAGTGTTTGCAGCCAGCGCGCTGTAGTGTGTGTCTCCTCTGCTGGAGTGTGTGTCTCTGTGTGTGTGTGTGTGTCCTCTGTCGCCCTGGGGCAGACTTTAGTTGACTTAGGAGAACAGCAAGCAGTTTAAGATGCTCTTCAATCCATTCGTTTGTTTGATTTGAGTTCCTTAGAGAAGAAGCAAGACCGACCCTTCCTGGGCAACCCAACTCGCAGAGCTTTCTTACACTCAGGTGGAGCAGACGTTCCGCGTAGTCAGAGGATTGTCAAAACCGTGCTCCCTCCCCTAGCAAATTGGAGTTCACAGTTGGTTAAAGTAGGCAGTTTCTTGATGCTTTGTGTTTGAGAGATTTTTCATTCCTAGTGTTTCTTAGGACAGGCATTATTTTGTTCTTACGAGAAAGTGCTTTACTTTAGGTAAGCTGACTTGCCACCCAAGTATCCCGATCGAGCTTAGTTTTACTTGAAAAAACAAACAAACAAACAAAAAAACAAAAATCAAAACACGTAGGAGTGCTTTGGATAGTTGTCTGCAGCCTAATTTGGTAATTTAGAAAATATCCTAGTGCTTTCTGTAGTGTATTGTTCGCGTTCTTCCCTTTGTCTCATTGACTTACAACTGCAGGGCCTAACCTATTTCTGTCCTTTCTGCTTACTCTTTAGTTGTTTTTGTGTACTTAGACTTCTGTTGTCGTTGTACTATCTATTAGGTACACATTTTAGATGATAGCCATTAATAAATTCATTTTCTCTCTCACTCTCTCTTTCTCTGTTACAGACTGTCTGTAAAGAGCCTTTTCAATTTGTATTTCTTGTCAAAACCCTGTTTGCAACCCAGGCTGGGTGTTTTCACTTTTTGTGATATGGTAAGGAGTTAGACACTGTTCTCCATGATGTAATAAAAAGTAAGACATACACGAGACATTTTGACTGATAAGTAATGATATACAATACCTTTTATTAAGGAAAACTAAAACCAGTGTAGTCTGATGTCTGGGGAAAAAGTAAATTAATAGTATAGTCATTGTGGGTGAAACTTATATTCAGAACTCTGGAGTGTCTTACTACACTAATGGTTGAAAGGCCAATATTCACTGTGCTTCTGTTAAAAACTTAAGTGAAACTTTGGTGTTTTTTTAAAAAATACTGATACCAAGATTGCACTACTCAAATCGTCACTTTAAGGCAACAAAACAAAACAACATTTCCCCCCCACTGAACCTTCCTGTATTTGTAATTTATTGTACTATATGTTTTTTAAAAATCTAATCTGAGCCAAGTATATCTAAGTTTGTATGTTTTTGTGATGTTTGTAGGCTAGTGTGCATTCAGGCTAGTGCATGGGAAAGTTGAATGTTTGTAAGACTGGGCTAGGCTGTAGAAGTACAGAGAACTTGAAGATGTGAATTATGTTTAAGTGCAGTAGAACTCTTGTTGGTTGCTTTCATCTTGCCTGTTTGTTAATCACTGTTGTGTGTGGACTTTTTCTTATTTCACTTATATGAGGGATGGGAAGCTGGAAGGAGACAATAAAAATTTTAAAACATAAAACAAACTTTACTAGTTTCACTTCTATAATAATAGCAGTTGTCCTGCCCTATGTTGTATTTGTAGAAAAATAACCATGGCATTTTTAGTTTATCAAATGTCTGTATGGTAGTACTAAAACATACATTCAAAGTGCTTCTAAAAAGTTACTTGTGTCCTAGTAAGATGGCTGGCTCAGTAGGAGGGAATACTTGCTTTGAAAGTCTGATTACCTGAGTTCTAGCCCCTATCCTTTGATTGAAAGAGAGAACCAACTCCAGAAGATTGTTCTCTGACCTCCATGTGAATGCCATGGTTCTTGTGCCCACACACATATGTACACTACATACAATAATAATAAAATAAAGTTATTTGGAGACAAGTTAGGAATTCATGGCACTATTTCGATTAACCAAAGAAGTTTTATGTCTGTGTGATTTTACTTTCTTTTAATTTTTTGAGATACAGACAGATTATGTTGCTACATTCTAACTCCTAGGCCCAAGTGATCCTCCTGCTTTTATAGTAGCTGGGACTACAGGTGCAGGCCTTTATGTAGGGCTGGCTGTTACTTTTAAACATATACATATGGAAAACTTAAGGCCTTTACCTCCTTTTGAAAAATTATTTTGTGGGTAATGGTAGCACAATGCTTTAGTCTAAGTACCTGGGAAGCAAAGGCAAATAGATCCCTGAGTTCAAGGCCAGCCTCGCCTACAGAATGAGTTCCAGGACAGCCGGAGAATTGAGAAACCCCCAATCCCCCCAAAAGTATGCTTGAGAACTCAGAAGGTATTAGATACAGCAACAAATTATCTGTAATGAACTTTGCTGTGTGTGTGTGTGTGTGTGTGTGTGTGTGTGTGTGTGTGTGTGTGTTTTAATTAAAAATGGTGTAAATGCTT
The DNA here is from genome assembly GCA_030556225.1 of Cricetiscus sungorus. Lineage (NCBI taxonomy): Eukaryota > Metazoa > Chordata > Mammalia > Rodentia > Cricetidae > Cricetiscus > Cricetiscus sungorus. Next base: position 8,944,198 of record JANBXA010000740.1, on the reverse strand, counting down.
TGCTTTGTGTTATACGTGTTCTACAGAAACAATCTTTCTGGATGCTTAGCCCAAAAAATTTAAAGTATGAATGCTTAAACTTGAACTGTTTTCTTTTTTTGTTTTGTTTTGTCGGCACCCCCCCCCCCCCACGTCTGCCAGCAAGTAGGAGTATAGAAAGATACAGTCTTTTTGTCTTTGCCTTTAAGGAACTTTGACTTTTTATCTTACTAACTAGAGTTTGAGAGTCCAGCACACTCTGTCACCTACACAAGGCCAATTTCAAGTCATCTCCAACATTAGCAGTCTCTTGTATATGTGCACAGGACCTCTGTTGGCAGGGCTAAAGGGAATGGGCATGGTAGGCACTTCTTTGGTTTAGATGTGCTTTTAATAACTTGCTCCAGACCTTCGAATACTGTGTATTATTGGGTCTCTTTTTTCTAAAGACTTTAACCTAAAGGTTTGGATGTTGGAGAGCAAAGGACATTTTTCTGATGTTCATTATTCATTTAATACTGTTTAGGAGTTTCTCTTTTAAACATTTATGAAAGTTAAACAAATGTAGGCTTAAAGGGATAATTTTTCTAGTGTCTGCTAAGTGGTAAAAATGTTCAAACACAAGTCAGTGGGCTTTTGTTTTGTTTTGGGTACTGGGCCTCCCAAATTCTGGGCAGGTACTCTACTACTGACTCTATACCTAGTCTCCCCGGCCTCTCCCCTGCCTTTCCCCTTTGTTTTAGACAGGTTCTCTCTAAGTCCTAGCCTATCCTTGAGTTTGGGATACTTCTGAGTAGGTAGGGTTATAGGTCTGTACCACCAGGCTTGACTTTACCTCAAACTAGACATTTCAAAGGCTAAAGTTTTAACTCACTGTTCTCTGTACCTCCATTACTTCCTTTTGTTTTGTTTTTTCTTTTCCTTCTATAAATTCAGTTTACCCAGTGTTGGGATTACGGTGAATTCTACCATGCCAGACCATATAAAAACTTTCTTTGGGTTGTGGTGGCAAGTGCCTTTAATCCCAGAATTCGGGAGGCAGGGAGGCAGGGAGGCAGGTGGATCTCCATGAGTTCAAAGCCAGCCTGGTGTACATAGTTCAAGGACAGCTAGAGCTACATAACAAATTTCTGTCTCAAAAACCCCAAAAGGACACAAATACCGCCCCTCCACACACTGTCTTTTCTCCTTTTAAATTTTTAATAGAAAGAATCTTTTAAAAAAAGAAAGATGTATTTTATGAGTATGGATGTTTTGCCTGCAGATATGCCTATGTACCACATGTATACTTGGTGCCTGCCAAGACCAAAAGAGGGTGTTAGATTTCTCTAGAACTGGAGTTACGGACAATTGTAAGCCATCATGCTAATGCTGGGAGTTAAGCCTGAGTTCTCTGTAAGAGCAGCCAGTACTCTGAACCACTAAGCCATCTCTGCAGCCTTTAGACACTAGCTTTCTAAAGTGCATTACATGTTTACTGTCTAAAACAGACTGAATCCAGTCTTTTTTTAAATGAGAAAAATGGTTAAGAAGGGTCTTTCTTGCAGCTTCTGTTTATTTTTTCAGAAACTACTGAAATGACATGTTTATTGTTCTTTTGAATTTATAACAATTCATTGTGCTTTTTAGGATTATATATAGTTTTAATCATAACCTATTGGTTAAGTTTCCCGGTTTTCTTGTGAAATTTGAGGGTTTTTTGTGGGGAGGGGTTGTTGGGGACTGGAAGATAGGCATGATCTTTCTATGAAGCCTATTCTGGCTTTGAATTACCACATAGTCCAGGCTAGCCTGGAGCTCTTAATCCTTCAGCCTCTGCCTCTGCAGTATTGGCATTACAAGTATGTGCTTCCATATTGAACCAGGTTATCATCTTGAATTAGTTTCTAACTTTTTTTCCCTGAAGAAAACTGAGTAGACATACTTTTTTTTTTTTTTTTTTTTGGCTTTTTGAGACAGGGTTTCTCTATTACTTTGGAGCCTGTCCTGGAACTCACTCTGTAGACCAGGCTAGACTCTGAACTCACAGAGATCCACGTTCCTCTACTTCCTCAGTGCTGGGACTAAAGGCATGCACCACCAATGCCTGGCATGAGTAAACCTACTTAACACCTGTATGCAAAGTGGAAGTTCTGACTTTTCTATGCGATAAAATAGATGAACTTTTACCTTTTTAAATGTATGTTTTGGTTTTGTAGAGTTTTGTGCTGAAGTTGCTTTGTTTAATTTCTGAACAATTGGGATATGTACTAATGTGCTAGTTAAAATGAGGAGGGTAGAATGGAAAGAAAACCCATAAATAACCTGGAAGGTTTAGCAAAAACTGCTCATTCATTTAGTTATAGATAGATTGTGTTTTGGATTTGAATGGTGAATACTGTGGCTTTAAGTTAATTTACTAGATTGTTGATAGAAAAACAATCACAGTTTAAAATGTTTATTATAATATTCCCTGCAGTATTGCAAATTGAGAAAATGTGTTTACTTATATGAAACTCAGTAAAAGCAGGATGGTAGAAGCTTCCATGTTTGTTTTATTTATTTACTATTAGAGCTGTACTATAGTAACTGTTATTCTAGTTTTGGTTTTTTTATTTGTATTAAAGTTGCATTTCTTCTTTTCCTTTTTACCTTTTTTTTTCTCAGTTTTGAGGAAAGCATTCTACCCAACACTTTAATATTTGAACTAAAAAAAAAGAGATCTCTCTCTCTCTCTCTCTCTCTCTCTCTCTGTGTATACGTACACATGCACATACTTATTTGCATACACAAGTCACACAGCATACTTACTGGGGTCAGAGGATAACATTTGGAAATTCTTGCCTATTTTGTGGGTTCTGGGACTTGAGCTCAGAGTGTTAGACTTTTGCTTTTCAGCCATTTCATTGGCCCCCTTTTATGATTAATTTTGAGACAAGGTCTCATTAACTTGATCAGGTTGACCTTGAACTCAGTCTATAAGACCAGGCAAGCCTTGAATTTATAATCTTCCTCAATAGTTTGAGTAGCAGTTAACCCGCTCCCCTACTCTTTTGTTTTTTCCTCCTCTTTGGTATTGAAGACTGAATCCAGTTTTACCACTGAGCTGCATTCACAGCCCAGTCTTTTAATTATAATGCTTAGAAATATTTTGCTGACGTTTTCTTTTATATAATTTATTTAAATTTTACTTTATGTGCATTGATGTGAAGATGTCAGATCCCCTGGAACTGGAGTTAAAAACAGTTGTGATCTGCCATGTGGGTGCTGGGAATTGAACCTAGATCCTCGGGAAGAGCAGCCAATGCTCTTAACCTCCGAGCTATCTCTCCATCCCCATGAAGTTGAGTGTTTTTTGTTTGTTTTCTTTTTGGTGATACAGATAGCACATAATCATTGTGTTGCCCAAGCTGGGTTAAAACTCCTGGACTCAAGTAATCCCTTGGCACTATAGCAGTGGCTGGGACTTACAGCTATATATGCAATCATGTGGGAATATATCTTTCCAGTGGTCTAGTTTAAAATAAATCTGTGTGAATCCCAACAATAGTGTTTGCACATATGAAAACTATTGGGGACTAGAGCAAAGGTACTTAGTGGCCATGTCAGCTGATGCCTTTCCATGAGAGGCCATGTGGCTACTAATTGGGGAGATAAGTTGGGGAGATAGGTTGTAAAATAGGAAAGCCTATGGACAGAGAAATACCTGGTTTCAATGGTTTCAAGTTGGAATCCCAAGCTCACAATTACGGAGGTGGACACTTCAAATAGTAGGAATTGATTTGTATTTGGTCTGCTTTTCATGCAGGCAGCTCCAAGTGACAAGGCTGGGTAGAATCTCAAGGCTGTTTGTTTGTTTATTTATTTATATATGTTTGTTTGAATAAAAGTTAATTTATTTAATACCTGGTAGTACTTCTACAAAACTCTAAAAAGATGGCTTGGGGCAGCAAGATAGTTTAGATGGATAAAGGTGCCTGCCTTTAGGTTTGAGAACTTGAATCAGATCTCCAGAATCCACACAGGGGAATGAACTGACTCTTGCAAGTTGTCATGTACAAAGGCAGCTTGTTGAAAAACAATTGAAAAACAATTTAGCAGTGGTAATTCTGACTATTCCAGATGTCACTGTTTTTAAAAAGGTTATTTTATTTATTTGTTTACTATATGTGGTGTATACATGTGATTATGTTAGTGTAAGCACTTTGCAGAGGCCAGTGCCATACTGTATTGTGTTCTGCGTTATTCTGGAACTCAGAACAGGAGTCTCTCACTGAAGCTGGTTTGCCTTTTTAGTAAGGCTGGCTGGCCAGAGAGCTCCTGGGGTTTGTCTCTGTGTATCCACTAAGAGGAATTACAGGTGTGATACCCAGATTTCTATTTGTCTGCTGGAGATTTAAACTCAGATCTAAATGTTTTGGCAAGCGGTTTCACTCACAAAGCCATTTCTCTATCCTCAACCTACGTCCTCCAGTTGTCAATTTTATACTAAGGACAAGGGAGCAATGTCAATGAGAAGTGGAAAAGCTGTAATAATTCTTACCAGTTGGTTTCCTATATGGACAGAAATGTTATTCTCCAACAGTGAAATGGTCTTGAGTTAGTACTTGTGGACATAGTTCTGATCCAGGTAGTTTGCAGAAAATACATACGAGAACAGTCTCAGATAATATGCTCTTCCTTTACTACCAAAAGAATTCATCTTGAACCTACTACAGTTCCAATTAAATAATGAACAAGGTGTTTAGTAAGAATCAGATTGTTTGGGTATCTGTAATTGGTAGTTGTGAAGCTGCAGTTTGAATGAGAAGAAAAGTAAAAAATACTAAATTTATCAGAGTGGAAAAAATGCCAGGATATAAAAATACATGTATTTGCAAGTGAAGTGAAATTTAATGAAGCTGTAGAGATGTCACCAAGTAAGCTGAGGGCAGTTTGTGAGGTAAGAGAGAATGATGATGCAAGTAGATTTAGGAATTAGGTTTGAGAGACAAAAACGTTTGTGTTTAATTTTGTTAGTTTAACATATTAGAATTAATCTTTTTGGTTCCAGATTGCCTGGTACACTTGGTTATATGCAAATTGTGAATTTACCATTTCAGACTAATTGGGGGGGGGAATCTGATCTTTGCATTTTAAATGCCAGGAAGGCTCTTGCTAACTGAGCCATAATGATCTGGACTTGCATTGTTCATATTCTGAGTCAGGATGCTACAGAATGAAGTTGGTATCCATGTTGAGTGATTGGGATGGGATACAGTTAGGAATGAGTTAGCTGTTTGATGAATTGTGTGGCTTAGTTTCAGGTTAGAATGGTTATTGTAAAAACAAAGACTTAAAAGGTAATGAGGGCTGGCAAGGTGGCTCAGCAGGTAAAGGCCTAACAAGCTGTGTTCTGGAATCCACAGTGGAAGGAGGTAACCAACTCCTAAAAGTTGTTCCTTAACATCCACCATGGCACACACCCTATATACATAGACACATATTCATCATACACAAAATATTTAAGAAAGGTTAAAAAAAAACCCCACAGAATTGTAAACATAGCTTGGTGAGTGGACTAGATTTCTAAGTGCATGTTACATAGCCATTTTCATGAAGCAGTTATAGTCTAGTGAGACAGCCTTTAAATTGCTGTTTGTCCGTAGTGTTATAGAAATAGCTTCATTATATGAAGCTAAATGTCATGATGATTTTTGTTAAATTGGATGTTCTTGTAGTACATTAGAGAATACCCCCTCCAATTAATACAGTATTCTATCAGAATTCCAAGTGGATAGTAATAAGGATTAGGTATTTTAATCTGGAACCATTTGGCTGCCAGCCTTGGAGGTGGGTAGTCATTTGTACTTACAAATTGGTTTGGAAATTAGTTATTTGTACTTGCAATTTTTTTGCCTACACAGTGGTATCTCTTTAATCCAAGAGTCTTTATCCTTCTTGTATAGAGTAAGCTATAGAATAGTAGTTCCCAGCCAGGTGTGACTTGGGTGGAAGGTGAGGCAATGGGTGTGGGTTTAGAGTAAAATGCAAGATAGATGATGTACAGCAACAATGGAAATGGTGGCTGGAACTTCTTGTATCTGTGTGGGAGAATAATGTATGTAGGTTGAAAACTACAGTCTTTATGTAGATTACCATCTGTACTGGTGGTGTTTATTTGAAAGTATGTGAAAAATTTCAGCTATAAGCAGAAAAATCTAAACGATATATGTGGTTCCATTTTGGTATTTTAAAACTTTATTTCTTAAGTGGATGGTAGAAATAATCATTCATGTTCTGTGCCCTGTGTGATTAATTTAGTTTGTAATTTGTGAAAGGGTTACTTAGTTTCACTTCTGACCCAGCTTGCTTTATTATTTTACTTATAGAGTTTAGCTTATTTAAAAAGGGATGTGTTGAATTATGTTTTTAATATAGATGTACCCTATTATCTTGAGCTTTCACATGTAACTGTGAGGTGTAGATAGTGATTCTAGTGAAGAAATAGATACTGGCTTCAATTTGAAGTCCTGGTGTAGAAATGGTTTGTCCAAGCACACTTGAATGCTTTGTTATATTGCTGAAATATAGACCATAGTTCCTAGAACACTACTTTTGCTATACAAGAGAGCAGTTTTGTAAGGGCTGTGTAGTATTTCAAAATTAGAGTGAATATATATCAGCATAAAGAGTATTGGTCAAGGATGGTTTGAAAAGTTTGAAACAGTTGATGATTTGAAAAGAAAGAAAACCTGCTTTTATGTTGGAAAATGTTTTTGAAATCACATTGTTGACCTTAATTGCCAACTTGACTGAATTTGGAATCACTTGACTGAATTTGGACTCACTTGGGACACACAACTCTGGGGGTGTCTGTGAGGTGTTTTCAGAGAGATTTAGCTGATCAGGGAAGAACGACCCTAAATGTGGGTGGTGCCATCCTATGGATATGGGTTTCCTGGGCTGATTGTAAAGGAAACAAAACAACAGAAAGGAGGCTGAGCACCAGACTATGGACATAATGTGACCAGCTGTCTGAGCTTCCTGCCCCACAGCTTCCTCTCCTTGCTGGGCAAGACTGCCAGGCCACAGTAGTGAAAAAGTAACTTAATAAATGCAGTATCAAATTTTGAAATTAATGTTAAGTGAAAAGTGTTGGAAACAACTTGATTGCAGGTAATTCTTTTGAGGCATTAGAGATGTGCCAGCTTTAGTTTGCCCTTTTATCTATATTTTTGTGTGTTGTAATTAAGTTTTCTATTTAGTAGGAACATTTATAATAACATTTTTGTAAATTTTCTCTGTCTCTCTTTTTGAAACAGGGTGTTTAGCCTTGGCTGTCATGGAATGAACTCTGTAGACTAGGTTGCCCTTAGACTCTTATAGATCCCCTGCCTCTGAGTGCTGGGATTAAAGGCATGCGCCACCACTGCCCAGCTCTTGTATAATATTGTATTATAACCTTTTGTTTTGTTTTAATTATAGATAGGAAAAAAAAGAAGTTTGTTAAGTAATGTTGCTTTTTGGTTCAAGAGTGATGCTATTAACCCACCATCTGTATGCTAATATAGCTAGGATTACAGGTGTGCACAGTCACTCTTGGTTTACTTACTTATTTTTATAATGTTTCACAGTGCTTTGGTTGAACCCAGGAGCTCCAGTGGAGCAAGTGCTCACTGTTGAACTATATCTCTAGGTCCTAGCATACTCATTTTTAAAGGTTGAACAGGGAGAGAATTCCTTGGCTGTGTTTTCCACAGTACACTTCCATAATTGGTGTAGAGTGTGTTTACTTTTTGTGTGCATGCCATGGCATGTGTGGAGTGCAGAGGATGACTTGTAGGTAGATGGTTTCTCTCCTTCACCCTGTGAGGCTCAGTGGCTGAACTCAGTTCTTGGCATGGTGACAAGTGCCATCTCACCATCCTGTGTGTGTGTGTGTGTGTGTGTGTGTGTGTGTGTGTGTGTGTGTGTGTGTGTGTGTGTGAAATGTGGGAATATTCAAAATTTCCACTGGGTCTGTAAAGTGTTAGGCACTGTGTGTATTTCATTGTGTATTTTGTACAAGGTCAGATTTCTGAAATCTACAACAAAGGGCAAGAAGGCAAACTGTTGCTGGTATACTTTTTTGTGTGGGTGAAGTAAAGTAGCAGAAAAAAAAGATAATTTACCTGACAACCAAGGTGGAAAGTAGATGGAGTGATTTGATGGAGACACAGTGCTGCAGTAGTATAGTCCTGAGATCATTACATCATTGTGGCCTCCCTCGATGAAGATGTTGATAAGAGTGAATATGATCAAGATGTTAAATCATGGAGAGAAGTTAGAAATAGTTCAAAGGAAAGATATATGGCAAATGGGAAAACTTGGTTTGTTTAGAATTGGCCCTTCACTGGGAGCTGTTGTTTTCCTCTCACCTCAAATAAGGAACATTTCACACTGCACTCTTGGTTAAATGTGTGTTATTTTTTGCTATTGTCAAAAAACATCATTATTACACGGGAACATTTTTAGTTGTATTCTCTGTGTTTGGAGATAAAAGGAGTTTGGGTTAACAACTTTTTCTTTTATCTATTTTTTCAATGTTGGATCTCAACCCCCAGGCTCTGTGGATGTTAGACAAGATTTCTGTCATTGAGCTACACCACTGGCCTCTGGTTGGTGTCTTCTGAGCCCTTCTTGCTAACTTCCCTATTCATTGGTCCTTGTGTGGTAATGCATCAATAATGAAAAGAGGCACTCTGGCTGTGTGCTTTTTGGTTTTACTCCTAGACTTTAGGAGATTGTTTATTTCGTACAGATCTGCTCGATATATGTAAAGAGTTTTAAGGCAGTGAAAGCTTTTCATTTTGAACTCTAAATCCCATGTTAAAATAGAAGCAAGCTTTTGGAAGACATAATTTCTTTGTTGGCACTTAGTTGTTACTTTCTCTGTAGCCCAGACAAGCTTTGTACTTGTACTCCTGAGTAGTTGATTTCAGTCACTACTACTGCCCTCCTGATTCAGGTTAAAGTCATCTTTCTTTAGTTTCTGTTGTATGTGTTCACTGTCTCTCAGCATCTGTCCCACTTATCTCTCTTCAGCTTAGCAGTCAGCGACCATCCAAAGCATGGTCAGAGCCATCCAGTAACACACTTCACAGTGACTAAAGACTTTATTGTGTGATTTTTATTTCAATTAAAATATCAAAATTGAATAAAAAAACCTATCAGTTATTTCACCATTGTAAGTAAAAGTCAAATATGTAAAGACCTGTATGAGTACCTTTGCATCTCTTGTCCATTTCTGTTCCGCCAAATTTGCTCTTTTGTATTTTCTGTTTCTTTGCATGTAAACTTATTCCTACATATGGCTCTATTATTGAGTTCTGTTTCATTTTGGAAACTTAAGAAAAGCAATAAAGTCTTAATGATTTCAAAGTATGCAGTTCAGTAGTGGTATGGACATTCACATTATTGTGGTTTGTTCTCTGTTGGGTCTTTTTTTTATATGTTAATCATCCAGGTTACCTCATAAAATATCAGCTCCTTCTGTGGTCTTCTCTAGCCACCATTTTCCTATACCTTTTCTTCCATTAATAATGTTTATAGCTTTGTTTATTGTTCATTATGTTAGACTAAAGCTCCATGAGGTCATTAGCTATTTATTGTAACTTTTTATTAATGTTTGTTCTCAGCACCTAAAGTAAAGCCTAGCAATACACTATTAAGTGCACCCAGTATGTATGTATGTATTGAGTGAATAGATGAATCATGAAGTCAATAATTTCTTCATTTTACAAATTATGTGAGTCCCCAAATTCTGAGAGTGTGGATTGGGTGGGTGGGGGGAAACTCTGAAGATTCACATTTGTCCCTTTTCTTTCATTGACCCCCTTAACATTTTGAGTGGTGCTCAGGATCAAACCTAAGACTTTAGTATGCTAGCTAAGCACTTTACCACATAGTTGTGCTTCAGCCATACTGTAATCAATTTTAAAATAGGATTGCCGCCGTTTTTGCTAGTGGATTCATTTTTGTTCATTAAGTACCTTTACATGCTCTTTTAATTAAAGAGGTAGGGTGAGTTAGACTTGTTTCTGTGCGGGCATTGGTAGCACATGCCTTTAATCCCAGCATTCGGGAGGCAGAGCCAGATGAATCTCTGTGAGTTCAAGGCCAGCCTAGTTTAAGAACTAGTAACACTAGCAATACAGAGAGAAACCCTGTCTGGACCCCCCCCCCCAAAAAAAAAAAAGAAAGAGAAAAAAAGAATTGTTTCTGAACTAACTTGCTTTTTAAAAACAACTGTGTCTTCCTATCTGGAAGTATTATTTTATGAGTATAGGTGTTTTACTGGCATGTACATCTGTGTACTCATAGTGTGTCTGTTGCTCATGGAGACTACAAGGTGTCAGATCTCTTGGAACTGGAGTTACAGGCACTTGTAAGTTGCTATGTAGGTGCGTGGAATCTAACCTGTGTCCTCTGAAAAAGCAGCCAGTGCTCTTTTAACTGTTAAGCATCTCTGCAGTCCCTGAAAGTATTTTAAAGCATGTATTAGTTCACTGCAAAAAGTAGCCTAAAAGAATAAATATGTGTTGTTTTGAAAGAGAATTATCTTATACTCATCTTTCTCCCTTAGCCTTCTTTATCCTGGTGTTATGGATATCTTTCACCATGTCCAGCGGTAGTTTTTAACAATACCTTATATTCTTAGGTAGTGTGTGCTATGCACCATTCTAAACACTTTATACACATATACTTTTAGTCCACATAATGCCACTTTGAGGTATTGGTACTGGTATCTTACACCTTTTTCAAATGGGAAAACTGAGGCATAGTGAAGTAGGTACTTCATACAGCTGTGAAAGCTGCATGGATACTTTGCATGGAAATTTCCTGAAGTATATTCATGGCAGCAGTAAGATAATCCCTCCCTTATCTTGCAAATAGATACATAAGCTTTTATAAGAACAAGCCTGGCAGTGGAATAAAATTTATTAGGAATTCTGATACTTAGTTTCATAGGATCACATGTTTTTCAGTGATTAGTTTATGGCTCTTAATTGTAAGCAGAAGTTTCTTGTCTTATCTGCCCAGTCCCAGTTAACCACTCTGAGGCTTATATTAATTGTAAATGCTTGGCCTATATAGTTCAGGCTTATTAATAACTAGCTCTTACATTTTAAGTTAATCCATACTCTTTCTTTACGCTCTGCCATGTGGCAGTTTTTTGTTTTGTTTTGTTTTGTTTTGTTTTTTTTTTAACATGGCATGTTCATCTCCTGCTCCTTCTGTGTCTAGCTGGTGATTCCAGATTCTGCCCTTCTTCTTTCCATCATCCGTCGTTTGGTTGCCCTGCCTATATTTCCTGGCTGGAAATGTTTTATTAAACCAAGTGACAGATCTTTACAGTGTACAAGAGAATTATTCCACAGAACTTAATCTCTAAAATATAGTTTCCTTTTCCATGGAATATTCGAATAGATTCATTCATTATGTATATTGGTGTTTATTAATCAACTTTTCCTTTTTTGGTGAAAGACTCTCATTATATATCCCTGTATGGCCAACACTCACAGTAAACCAGGCTGACTTCAAATTCACAGAGATCCTCCTTTCTCTGCCTCCCAGGTGCTGGGATTAAAGGTCTACACCACCATGTCTATACCTGACTGATAACCTGACTGTTGTCCAGGTACTGAGGATTTATGAGTGGACAAAGTGTCTATTTAATTTGTGACTCTGTATTCTAATGGTGGTGGTGGCTGGTACATGTTCTTTAGAATTCATAAAGTAGGACGTTAGAGTATAAATGATGGGAATGTAAACTTAAGGTCAGAACTCAAGGTGGTGGATAGAAATATTGCTTATAGAAGGGAATGTGGGGAAGGATAAGATGTGGGTAGGGGGCCCACACTCATCTTTGTAAGCTGTAGTTTAGACTTTTGAGTTTGGAAGGCTGACATGCTTACAATTTTCTTGAATACCATTATTCTGTTGTGTAAAGGATAGATGGTAGAAGGATAGGAATAGAACCAAAAAGGAGGTCAGTTATTTGTCATAGTTTTGACTGTTGAGATACTTTTGAACCTTGCTGGGTTTGGCACATTTTCAACTTTTGGAGTTCCAAACTTCTTCCTTCTTTCTAGGCATGTAGAGAAAGTTACTGTTATGGTAGCTATAGGTGCCTGTAATTAGAATTATCTCTGGAGCCTTAGGTGCTGAACTGACCTGACATGCTTTACTTGATGAAGTTTTGATGTTAATGTACATCTTCTGGAAAGTTTCCTCCTAATTGTTTTGAGGTTGAGTTTCTGGCTCTAGAAGGGCTGAGGGTGCAGCTCAGTGGTAATGTGCTTGTCCCAGCACATATGAGGTCCCTGTGTTAAAAGTCCCCAGCACCACAAACAGACAAACAAGCAAAGATGTCGTTAGAAAGGCAGCATTTTTTAATATTTTTACATATTTTGATGGTAATTGTGATACATGCTGCTTGCTTCTGGGAGTTACCTGAAAATAAAGGTGGAGAGGTTTCTGTTTGTTCTTCAAGACAAGATTTCTCTGTGTAGCTCAGGCTGTGTCCTGAAACTCTCACCAGCTTAGCCTGGAACTCAAGAGATATGCCTGCTTCTGCCTGCCAAGCTCTGGGATTAAAGGTGTGTGTCACCACTGCTTGACTGGGGTTTGTTACTGTTTTAAAGTGTGGAATTTTACTCTAAGTAGTTAATATTGTATAAAAAGTTTAGAGATTAAATAAAATCACATTTGAAAGCACTTGAGAATTATGGGAAGTTTCCCTGCGCATTTACAAGATGATTTGTAAGAAATAACAAAATCTTGGATTTCTATTTGAGTGTGGTGTTGCTTTGCCTGATTCATGATTTTTCTTGATTAGATTGATATTATAGGAAGGATAATATTGTTAGCCTCAAGGCATCTATAGACTGATAGAACCAGAACTGGAAGAATAGCAGGTGATAAGAATCAGGACTAGGTGATAGAATTAGGCTAGGAATTGGAGTAGGCAGTTGGCACATTAGCATGGGGGAAATGAAGAGAGCTATGCCAAGGAGGGCTGGGTGCAAAAGGCTGTGCTCTGTTTAGATAGAGACAGGTGTTTAACATGTATCTGTGAGACCTGATGGAACCTGTGTTCTGTCTTTACCTTCTGAGTTTCTGACCAGTTGCTAGAGTATAAGAACAAAGCTCATTTGAGTCAGTTCAGACTCTGCATGTGGAAACAGGCAATTCTGTGGTATCTGACTGAAGTAAGTGGTGCAGGGTTGGAGATTGGTTCAGGTTCCTGTGGAGTAAACCATACCAATTTCAATTACTAGCTGTGGAAATAAATCAAAGGTATACACATATTTTTGATCTATAAAAAGCACATTCCATTCCTCTTTAGTATTTTATTATATGTGGGTTTAAAAATATATCTTAAAGATAGATGTTAGTTTTGAAGGCCATGTCACTGATGTTTTTTCGTTTTTTTGTAGTCACATCAGTATCATGAATGTTGCCTGACTTTATGAAGATAATAAAACTGTTATATGTTATCTTGAGCTCATTGATACCTTACTTACTTCCCTCATATTGGTCCTATTTGCTACATGCCCTTGGGCTTGTTACATATCTCCTAAGCCACCAGTTTCTTTAACAGTGCATAATAGTTTTTAATTAATGGGTCCATTTGGTGGATCAGATAGAAAAGTTCAGAGCAGTGCATAGCCTGGTAAATAGTAAGTGCTCAATAAATTTTAATTATCATTACATTCAACTTTTAAGTACCATTATTGTGATGGTTAACCTTGATTATCATCTTGATGCCTAGATTGTAGTCTGGACAGAATTAACTGGGTATATGGGAGTGGTAATCCTTGCTCTGAGTATGGGAAGTACTACCATTCAGTAGGTTGGGATCTGGGTGAAATAAAATGTAAATAAGAAGGAAACATTCTCTGTCTGGCCAACCAGCTCCCAAATAATGACATGGAGATGTCTTAATAGTTATGAAAGCACAGCCTATAGCTTAGGCTCCTTCTAATTAGCTTTTATAACTTAAATTAACCCATTTATATTAATCTACATTCTATCACATGGAGTTACTTCTCTTCCATCTTGCACCTCCTGTTTCTTCTCCTTGTCTCCTAGTTTGTCCTGCTCCTCGATTCCTTCTCCTCTTCCTTTCTCCTCCCAGAAGTCCTGCCTGTCCCTGCTGCCTAGATATTGATCTTTCAGCTCTTTATTAAACCAATCATATAGTACACAAATATCCCATCACATTCTGTTTCCTGGCAGTTGCTTTTTTTTTTAACCACACTGTCTCTGCCATGGTGGGCCCAAACCTCTGAAATTGTGTTTAGAATAAGTGCTTTCTTCTTTAAGTTGTCTCAAGTTTTGTTTTTTAACCATGATGTAAAGTTAGCAAGCTGCTTTAGCATTTATTTTACTTATCTATTTTTAGATCAAGTGTTAGTTTATAAATTTATTTTAAATTACATTTATTTTTTTGATTGGGATGGATGGGGGCATGAGCCTGCCATGGTGTGCATAGAGGTCAGAGGATAACATTTGAGAGTTGTTTTTCTTTTTCTACCTCATGGGTACTAGGGATTGAACTCAGATCACCAGGTTTGGTAGCAAGCAGCTGTAACATACTAAGTAAGTCATCTTTACTGTCACAATTAAGCATTTAATTAAACAAAAAAACCTTACCTAATAAGGATTGTGTCCCCCCCCCCCTTACAGAGTAAGCTGTCAGTATTGATTCAAAACAAACAAAAAAAATTCTACCATTAAAGTAATTAAATAAAATAGCCCTTTGTAGTTTTGGGATTTTAATTTTCCTTTTTAAGATATAAAATGTGAAGTCTAAATTTTTTTTGTGTGTCTTCTAGCCAGATTTTCATGTGAATTTTAAAATATGAGACTTTTTAAAAATAGAAACGGGAGGAAAGCATTAACATGATTTTATGAATACGTGATGAACTAAAGGTATTCTTACTAAAGTTGAGGGAAAAGTAAAAATTTCCTTGTTTCTTGTTTGGTGAAGGGTTTGGGAGTAATCCTACTTCATATAGTATAGTAAGTTAAAAACAGATAAGGTTATAGTAGATGAGGGAGATATTTAAACATGAGAGACAGAATCAATGTCAAGAAAGAAAATGGTTTCAAAAGTTTCATGCATAATCATGGAGTTTACAGGTTCTCTCCAAAGGATCTCAAGGCAGATAGATAAAACCAGTAAGAGACAGATATATGGAGAATCTGGATAATCTAGATGTATTAGGGGGAGTTTATTAGAGGAATTGGCTTGTGGTTATGGAGGCTGAGAAGTCTCATGTTAGGCTATCACAGAGAGAAAAGGAGAAAATGATTATGAACGATTGGTGATTTGGTGATGTTCACCCACATTGATTGGGTCAGTTTTTATCTTCTACACTCACATTCCTGACTCGCATGGCAGTCTCCTGGACTTTAGCAGCTCACTAGGTTATTTTTTTTTTCTTCTAATTAAAAGAAAAAAATATCTTATGTGTATATGAGTTTTTGCCTGCATGTATATCTGTGTACCACATGGATGCCTGGAAACAGGGAGGGGTAATAGGAGGTTATAGGACCATGATAAATAGGTATTTTAAAGGCATGCCCCCCAGTGACTGACTTCTTCAAAACAGGGCCTGCCTTTTATAGCTCCATTTCCTTCTAGTAGTCTCCTCAACATTTCAAATGTCGGTGGCTGAGAGCATTGATTATGTCAGAGCCCCGATGATCTAATAGTATCTGGAGATGCCCGCACACACAGTACAGGTTCTTCACTGATCTTCTGGATGTTTCTCGATTCAGTCAAGGCAACATTCAAGATTATCTACCACACTGGGTTGTTTGGTGTGTCAGTAGATGTGGGGTGCTCCAGAATCTGCCCTGTTAACAATTCCCAGAGTGTACCCATGATCAAGTCCTTGAAGCAATTTAGAAAATGAAGTCTCTTGTGATAGGAAAATGCAAAACCTATATATGGGAAAGTATTTATTTTTGTAGGATTAAGGCATCCACAGAAATGTATTTCTAGTCTTAGTGCTGAGTTAATGAGTTTATGCTGCTAGGTGTTTCTCTCTGAGTTAAGGCCAACCTGATCTACAAAATGAGTTTCAGGTCAGGCAGGGCCACACAGTTAGACCCTGTCATAAATACTCCCGCCGCCGCCCCCCGAAATATCCATCAGCAAAAATAAAAAACAAAACAGTTAAAAAAAATGTATTTGATCAAATGGTAAATAGGTTTTTCAGATTTTCATTTTTAGCTGTTGGTTTTGAATGCATAGTCAGATCTAGCAGTGTTCTAAGTTGTCCTTGGTTGTGAGCAGAGGATTCTTTTGTTGAAAATGACCTGGTTATATTCTTAACTGATTTGTGTTTGTTTTTTTATTTTGTACTTTTTAACTATGAATACTTAAAAGCAATTAAATTTTTTTTTTTTTAAATGTGTGTATGGGTATTTTGCCTGCGTGTATGTTTGGCTATCATGTGCATGTCTGGTGCCCTTGGAGGCCAGAAGAGGGTATTGGATTCCTTGGAACTGAAGTTACAGTTAGCTTCCATGTGGGTACTGAGAACTTAAGTCCTGTGAAAGAGCAGTAAACCCTCTTTATGGCTGAGCCATCTTCCTAGCCCCCTGTTATTGTTTTTCTACCTGAAAAAATTTTAATAGTACGGTTATGGTATTAAGTTAGAAGCTTTGATATCCAAACAAATCATGGTTTTGACCTCCAAGACTCTTCATTTAACTGATCATAGAATCTTGGGCTGAAAGTTTGGTAGAACTTTAAACATAGACACCTACTTTGTGATTGTATACAGAGTTGTGCCTTCATTCTAACTTGTGTATCTCTGTGTGGCATGTGTATTTTCCTCTGGGTTTTTTGGTGCTTCCTTCATTTTAACATTTTGATCTCTAGTTTTCAATAATTAGCCTATGATTTGCTTTTATCTAGTTTTCTTTTACATGTATTCTTTTTGACTTAGTGTTGATGTAGAGTTATAGATACATTTTTTAAAATCCCCCTCTAGAATATTTGTTTTCCTATTTAATTAGTGTGTGTGGGTGTGTTCAAGATAGGATTTTTCTCTGTAACCCTGGCTATCTTGGAACTCGCTCTTCACCAGGTTGACCTCTCAGAGACTTGACTGCCGCTGTTTGCCAAGTATATGGATCAGAGGTGTTCGCTACCACTGCCCGGCTTAGTGGGGCTTATTTTTAATAGTGGCTTTTACAACCTCATCTGCAGTCTTCATCATCTCTAATATTCTGTTACTAAAAACTGCCTTTTGTTTTAGTTATGGGAGAACACACACATATGCATATTATATGCATGGTAATTGTTGAATAAAGGACATTCTGATTTTTATATTTGAAGGTGTTTGATTGTATCTTTTCTTTAAACACATTCAGACTTTTCTGGCACTTAAGCTAGAACTTGGAATCAGTTAAATCCAATTTGTTATTTAAATTTGGAGGATTGTGTATATTTAAGCTTAGTTATGATAGATCTAGAACAGTTGTTAGTCTGTGACTACTTGTACCCCACTACTAAGGAGTTACTTTACTTATCTGAGGGTTATACCCAGTGCCTCACATACTTTTAGGACTTCCTTCTCTTGGTGATAAAGATGAATATTTACCAGACCTGTGTTAGATATACTTTGTTTGGGCATAGTAGTATATACCTTTAATCTCAGCATTCAGGAGACAAAGGCAGGCAGATCTCTGTTGAGTTTGAGGCTAGCCTAGTCTATATATCAAGTTTCTGAACAGGTAAGGCTACAGAGAGATAGACTATCTTAAAACAAAACAAAACAAAAAAAAAAAAAGAATTCTCTGGAATCACGTAGTGTAAATTATGGGTATCATGCCATTTAACCCCCAACATACTTCAAAAAATTGTCTTTGAAAATTCAAGACCTTCTGTTATGTAACCACAGTATTGTACTAAAGAGAAGTAGCAAGGATCCTTCAGTGTCATCAAAGACTGATTCTGATTTATTCCAAATTATTTTTATACATTTGTTTCTGTCTTAGTTGGGTTGATTTTTCCTCTTTTAATTTAGTTTCTTTGGTGGTTTTTCTGTAATGTGATTATGCAAGGTTATATTTAAATGTACATGTAACATTTGTCAGGAGAGATTTTATTCTGGGTTATAAAAGAAATTTTAATGTATTTGAAAGGATGCCATACAACCTGTATTCTTTGGCTATATAAGAATTAAGCTGTACATGAAGTCAGTAACAAAAATAGGTCCTGGGATGTACTGAGTGGTATGCTTGCCTAGTATATATTGCCTAGTATGTATGTACGAAGCTCTGGGCTTGATCCCCAGCACCACAAAAACAACAAATTAAATGATCAAAATATAGATGAAAAATGTTTAATATTTGGAAACTAAATAATAGTATTTAAAGTAGCATAAGGATCAAAGAATGAATGAGAAAGATTGAGGAGTGAAAGTAGAAGTGGAATATAACAGATTCTGTGAGTTTCCTCTGAGGCAGTTCTGAGAGGACATTTATAGCACGGAACCCTATAAAGTTCACCCAGGACTAGCTGCTGCTGCTTTTTCTTCCTCCTCTTCTTCCTCTTTTTTAAATCTACTTGCTGTTCTTGTTTGAGACAGGGTCTCACTATGTAGTTCTGGCAGTCCTGGCACATGTTTTGTAGACCAGGTTGGCTTTTAACTCATAGAGTGGAACAGGTGACAAAATTGGCTTCTATGGTAATAATTTTTATCAGCAAAAATTTGATTAATGTGAATTTGTTCAAGACAAACCTACAGCAAAGTCAAAATCTTTTTTTGTGACTAATGCCACCCTTAAAACAAGTTGGTCTTTGTTTTGGTTTTGTTATTTTGAGACAGGGTTTTCTTTTCATAGTCCTGGCTATCTTAGAACTCAGTTTGTAGACTAGGCTGACCTCAAACTCAGAAAGATCCATCTATCTCTGCCCTTCCCCGCAAATGCTGAGATTGAAGGTGTGTGCCACCAGGCCTGGCAAATGTCCCCCTTACAATAATTTTAAAAATGTATGAGAATAATGTTAGTGGGAGATTGATTCATCATAGTAGTTAGGATTAATGAGACAGTTGGTATTTACTTATTTATAGATATTTGAAAATAATGGACGGTTTTTGACTAATTATTTAGACTTAGATGACGCCTTTAAGATGATACTAATTCAGTCTGTTACCCGTTTGCTTGTTTTTATAGGTCAGTATGGAAATCCTCTAAATAAATATATTAGACATTATGAAGGATTATCTTACAATGTGGATTCATTACACCAAAAACACCAGCGTGCCAAACGAGCAGTCTCACATGAGGACCAGTTTTTACTTCTAGATTTCCATGCCCATGGAAGGTGAGTAAATTTATTGCTGACAGTGTCTGAAGTCTTTTGATTCAGTCTGCTAAAGGAAGGAACTTTTTTTTCCCTTAATGGAAAGTTTCCCATTTGAAAATTTATCCTCCACTGGAATTTTGTATGTACATTTAAAAATGTTGTCTTTTAAAATGGATTACCTATTATAAATTTAAGTCATGTAAATATTTTTGAATTGTAAATGTGAGGCCCAGTCTTGGTTGCATGCAAAGGAAGGAGGGTAACAGGAAGTTAGGAGGTTGCAGAAAATGTAAGGAGTCATAGACAAGTAAGACATACTTTACTCACTAGCATATATGTGGCAAGGTATCAAGATGCTGGCAAGTACTCAGGCAGTAGTTGGTTGGACACACACGCAGGCATCTACTCTGTCTTGGCACATAGGCCACATAGAAGTAGGGACAGTGGCAGATACCACAAACAGGCTCTTAACCTGTGATCTAAAGGCCATGTATCACACAAAAGTGACACTCTGCTAGGAATAGTTATATATCAGATGGCATCAGTGTTTACTTTTGGGGTTCTTGGGTATCTGGTGTCAGCCATTTTGTGCCAGCGCATAGCGTCTCAGATGTTGGGTCTCAGCTATGCTTTAGCTAACTCAACCAGATATCCATAAACACCATGTTATCTAAACATATGGCCCCTGTTCCCTACAGTGAGTCAGATTTGATAGTAGAATTATGTATCTTTTAAAAAAAGATCTTGTGTTTGTCTTTCCACTTTTTGTATGTTTTGTGTTTAATGTATCTTTTCTGGTACCAACAGACAAAAGTAGCTAATTGTTCGCTATTGAGTAAGTTACTTAATCTTTTATTAACTCAATTTTATTAGTTCTGTAATAACAATCAGACAGATTACCTGCTATACTGTTCAGTTCTCAAACAGAATTATGGAGGGATACAGAAAGGTAAGGGAGAAAGAGAAAATTAATTATTAAATGACTTTACTTGCATTTTCTTAAAAATTTATTATTGTTGCTGTTGTGTGTATATGGGTGTATAGATGACATGGTGCACATGCAGTGGTCACAAGACAACTTTGTGTCATAGTTTCCTTCCACCTTTTTGTGGGGTTCAGGCATCAGGCTGTCAGGCTTCAACAGAAATTGCCTTTATCTTTTGAGTTATTGAAATGCCCTTCATGTGTATTTTACTATTAGTCTTCTGCAACACTGTTGTGTGTGTGCGTGCATGTGCACAAGAGTGTGTCTGCGGCAAAACACTCTGACAAAAAACAACTGAAGGGAGGAAAGGGTTGTTTAGCTTACAGCTCCAGGTCACAGTCTGTCACTGAGGGAAGCCAGGGCAGGGAGGCCTGCTTAGTATTCCATACATCCTCAGCCTCCAACCAGGGAACTCACTTCATAGCCTAAGAAGTACAGCTGGAACCATGGAGGATGCTGCTTGCTAGGTGACTTGTAGGCTGGCTTATACTCAGCTGCCTTTTTTAGATAATTCAGGAACACCTGCCTAGGGGTGGTATAACCAGAGTGGGGTGGGTTCTCTTACATCAATTAATAATATAGATAGTTCCCTACAGACATGCCCACAGACCAATTTTATTTAGTCATTTCCTTAACTGAGTCTCTCCTCTGAGGTGTTCTCAGTTGTGGGAAGTTGATAGTTAAAAATAACCAACACATACTCAGACAAAGTTAACTATGTCTACACAATATAAGGAAACATAGGCACAGGGAAGTTAAACAACTTCCACAGCATAGATTTTAACCAGACCTAGATAATGGAAACCTTCACATACATTCCCACCCCTTTGTGCTCTTGGTCAGGCACTCTACAGTGCTTACTGTAATTATACTTTGAACTTACTGTACTGGTGTAACCTTGATCGAAACTTGTGTTTAATTCCTAGTAGATTTCTACCCTTCCAACCTGTTCTCATTAATATTATTCTGTATATGGCTACAACGTAGATCTTCCCCAAATGCCACATACCCTCTTTTGTGGTGCTAGGTATAAGACCAAGAGACTTGCAGCTGATGACAGATACTCTAAAAATCCCCTAAATGTTTTCTTTTTCATGTCAGCTTACAACTTACATGCTTTGAAGCTTTCCATTAACAAGTTATAGCTAGATTTTTAAATTTGCCTTTAACTTTTTCTGTAAATTAGTCATTGCTTATTAGTCTAAGCTAGCTTTAGGTGTTTTTTTCAGACAGAATGATCTTCTGAATACCTGAGGTGCATATACAGTTTGTTCTTTGTGGTATTCATTTTACATTCTGATCATCTTTTAATGTGTAATTCAACTTCTGCCTCTTAGACATCCTTCCCCATTCTTTTGAACTTTTGAATTCGTCACTGTTTCATTGACATTTGATTTGTATTTACATCCTTTCCATGTATTTCTTGCCTGTTTTCCTTTTCTTTTTAAAAATTATTTTATGTATATGAGTATTTGGTCTGTTTGTGTGTTTGTGCACCATTTATGTGCCTGGTGTAGCTGGAGGCCAGACCTGGCCATAAAATCCCCTGGAACTGGAGTTGCAAGTGTTTATGAACTGCTGTGTGGGTGATAGGAATTGATCTGGGTTCTGTGCAAGAGCCATTGCTCTTAATCACTGAGCTGTTTCTTCAGCTTATTTTCTATGAATGTGTTGTTATTTTTTCTTCACAACCAAGCACCTTTTTTATTTAATATTATCCAGTGTATTACACATATGATCTAAGTGATTTGCAAAGATGTTAATAGATTAATCAAAAGATTAATTTGAAGATGTTTCTTTGCATGAAAAAATTTAGGGCTAGCAGTTTAACACACTAAATAAATTTTTGTGACTCTTAGTTTTAGATATTATTAAAATTATCCATTCTTTATTAGCATCATCAAATAATAATGTCATTAGCCTTTTTAACCTTAGTAACCTCTCAAAATAAACTACTACTATGTTCCCAAATATACTTACTATTGTATTCCTCATTAAGCAGAAGATGTGATTTCAGTTAGCTGCCTTTGGTTTGGATGTCACATTGTTGTATAGGTAGATTTTTATTACATAAATTACATATTTTATTTTTGACAATCCAAATTCCTAGTTCTTTTTTGTATGAGAGTGAGAAAGATTTATGTATGAGTACCATGCAGGTATGTAGTCATCCAAAAAATAATTTGATTGCTTGGTAAAGGTAACCTTATTTAAACACTGGATTATAGAAACATAAACATAGATTATTAGAACAGTAAGGTGTGCAGAAGTTATTGTGAAGAAGGAAAATAATATGGTGGTTTAGAGATACAGTACTGTAGAAACTTAGTGGGGGAACTTCCTGTTGAGCTGATAGTTTGATGTTACTTCTCCCTTTCTTTGAAGTAGGAAGTACAAAGTGATGAAGTTGTGTAGGAAATTATATATTTCTTACTAGATATATTTCCTCTGTCTTGTAAGAAATATTAAAACCAGGTGTGATGCTGCATGACTGTATCCTTCCCCAGTACTTGAGAGGTTTAGGCAGGAGGATCTCATGTTCTAGAATAGTGTATTCTCTGTAAAAAGACCTTGTCTCAAAAAACAAACAAAAAACTAATTGAAATACTGGTTAAATATATCATAACACCTTCAATAGGATATGTATCTATGTACAGATTATCATTTTGGGGATAAAAAGTAACTCGTGTTTGATATTTACAAATGATTTCTTGTATATTTGTTAGTGATATTGAAGACTTTGGGTTACAGTTAACTCTAGCCACATCTGTAAAACGTGCCAGTCATAGTCATTGTGGCTAGATTACTTCTATTTTTCAACCTTTTAAAAATATCAATAAGTGTAGCATTTGTGTTTTCTACCAGCCCGCCCGCCGCCGGTCTGGCGCGCCGGTCCCAAATAACACGCTGAGACTCTGTATTTGATACAATCCTGTTGGCCAGTTACCATTATTGTTTATGGGCTAGGTCTGTCTTAATTATTAACCCATTTCTACTTATCTAAGTATTTCCACGTGGTCATCTTATTGGGGAGCGGCGGCCCCAGCATCTTGCTTCCTCCATGCTCTACATCTTGACTTCTTCCTACTACTTCCTCTTTCCTCCTTGTTTCCTAGCCCCGCCTATCTTGCTTTCTCATTGGCCCAACAGTGCTTTATTAATTAACCAGTATGAGAAACATATTTACAGAATAACATCTTCCATCAAATAAGAATTTATTTTATTCACAAAATAGGGCCTAGCCCCTCAGAACCAGATATGTTTACTTAAGTTAATTATGGAACATGTTGAATATAGCACACTTAGCTCAGACACATAAAGATATGATTGTACAGCATTATGATTAGACAATTATGACTTAACTTTTGAGGAGTATCCTATCCCTTGTGTGTTTAAGTATTAAAGTCCTTTTTGTATTTCTTTTATAACTAAGCATATGAACAAACTTTTAGCTTTGTTTAATATTAAGGGATTTTATTTTTTACTTTTATTGTTATTATAATTTTCTGGGCCAGGCATAGGCATGGTGGTGTACTCCTTTAATCCCAGAGCTCAGGAGGCAGAGATAGGTGGGTCTCTGTGAGTTCTAGGATAGTCATAATAAGTTCCAGGACAGACAGGGCTATGTAGAGAGACCTATCTCAAAAAACCAAACTGAAATAAAACAGTGTGTGTGTGTGTGTGTTGGTGGTGGTGGTGGTGGTTTTTTCAAGCTTAAGGTGCTCCCCCACTCCCCGGCCATTTTCTTTTAAGGCATGGTCTCATGTAGGCAGTTTTTGGTTTAACTTGCTATGTAGCCAAAGATGACCTCAAACTTTTGATCCTCTTGCCTGCTTCTCCCTATTGTTGCTATCACTGGAGTACACTATCACATCTGGTTTATGCAATGTTGGGCCTTGAGGCAAGTACTCTACCAACTGTGGTATATATCCAACCCACATCTTTGTTTTTTTGAGGCAGGGTCGCACTTTGCATTTCAGGGTGGCCTAGAACTGATGATATAGACTGTGCTGTTCTTGCACTTGTGGTAGTTCTCCTTCCTTAGCCTCCAGAGTTCAAGAGTTATAGGCGTTAGCTATCCTGCCTGGCTTTCAAGACCAAAGAATTCTACAAAAAGCTATTTCTCTTGATATAAAGTTGAAAATTTGTAGAAAGTTTTGTTTGTGCCAGTACTACAGCTGTTGAAGAAAGGTATTTAAAAAGAATATATCAAATAGATACTAAGGTAAAATACATCATAAGGTAATTTGCTTAGAAATAATACATTTTCTGGATTTCTGAAATGCTTTATTTGGACAAGTGGGATTGCTTACTTAGTTTGTATTTATGTCAGTTATTCCTTTTTCTTATTTGATTACCCTTTAAAAAAAATTGTGTCCACACATGTATGTCTTCCCTTGGGAATTGAGGTGCAGAGCCTGAGTTTTATTTAGCTTTTTACATGGATAATGGTCGTAGTGAAGGAAAAAAAGGAGGGAGGGAGAGAAAGGAAAAGAAGGAACAAGGGAATGTAGTAATATTCAGAATGTACAGAAAGGGCAGATGTATCATGTTATAAGGCAGAATTTTTATAATAATATCAGATAATTGGTTTTCTCAATCCTTGTCTTGATGTAATAGTGTATAATGTACCAGGAACTGTTTTCCTGTATTCCTTTTAAATACTAGCCAATGACATGTTGCATCCTGCAATAACTATTATACATTCCTGCTTTAACTATCATGTATCCATGGCTTGACTACCATGCATTTTAGGCTTCTAGAATAATACCAATATGCTATAACTCCTAAGGAATTTAGTTGATGTGGTCTTTGTAAAATGCAAGTTTGATCTTGTTTAAGTTTTGGCCCTGCAGTTCTGCATTCTGTGATGTAATATTTCTGTAGGTTAGTTTCTGTCATACCTTCCTCCAGCAAGGCCACACCGCCACTAATGCCGATCCCCACGAGCCTATGGGTCATTTTCATTCAAATCACCACAGAAGGTAAGAGGACAGAAAACTCTTACTCTTAAGGAGTTGGTTCTTTCCTTCCACCTTTTGTGTGTTTTGGAGATCAAACTCAGTTTCTTTCTTTTTCTTTCTTTCTTTTTTTTTTTTTTAAAGTAAGACTTGTGTTTTAAGACCAGTTACCTATTGAAGCATCCTACCTTATTTATTTATTTATTTATTTAGAAACAAATTCTGTAGCACAGCTGGCTTTGAATTAATGGTAGTCTTCCTACCTCTGCCTCCTGAGTGCTGTTTTAAGTTTCACTTAATATAGCTCAGACTAGCCTGGAACTCACTATGTAGCAGCTTGCCTGGAACTTCAATAAGTGCAATCTTGTTACTTCAGTCTTGTAAGAGCTATGCTTCTTTTGTGTCTGTGTACACATAGGTACATATATATGTAGGTGTACATCCATGTGTATGAGCATGAATATGGACAACGTTGGATTGTTCCTCAGGTTCTGCTTACCTCTTTTGAGGCATGTCACTCACTAGTCTAGAACTTGCCAAGTAGGCAAAGCTGGTTGACCAAGGAGCCCAAGGGGTCCTCTTGCTCTGCTTCCCAGTGCTGGGATCATAGGTGTGTTTCATCAGTTCCAGCCTTTTCTTTTTACATGGATTCTGGGAATCGACCTCCAGAGTTTGGTTGTGCAAGCCTAATGGGCCAATCTTGGAGGGTCTATTTTTATTAATTCTGTGGTGATTGTGGAGTGATTACAATATGAAGTACAAACATTTTGCTTATCCCTACTAAAAGACTGATGCCTACATATTTGACTCCTTTCTTTGTTTCACAAATAGCTTAATCTCATCTTGTCAGTCTGAGTGACTTTCATTTTATCTTGAAGCCTTGGTTGATATTGGATCCCAGATTGAGACATAGAGTATACAACCACTTTACTACTTTTAGGTTCCCACTATTGGCTCATTCTTTTCAAATTTCCAAAATTTTCAGTTTTGGCTTTTACCAGAAGGCCTACGTTTTGTCCTTAGGGCCCCCCCATATATTCAAAATAGGGAAACTATAACTTGATATGGTGATAAGGCCATTGGCTGGCTAAAGATGGCTGGTTCAGATTCATACTCTGGGTTTATTTGTGTGATATTCATGTTACTCTTCTTTTGGTTTATGAAATTATTAAACTTAGGCTTTTCTGCTTAATTTGTGGTAATTTTTGTCTTTGTTTTCAGTCTGTAGAGCCCTAGAATTCCTGTGGATGATGCCTGGGGTGCACAGAGCTGATTCTATCTTCTGCTTCTGCAAAACTGTTCTGCTTATTATTTATGTATGTGTATGTGATGCATATTGAGCTTCTAAAAGGTGATTTGATGAAGGATTTTTCTGTTTTTTTGTTTTAAAAAAAATGCTATTGGACTAGTGAGATACCTCAGTAAAGACACTTGCTACCAATCCTGATGGTCTGAGTTCAATCCCTAGGATTGAAGCAAGGAGAGAACAGACTCTCAAAAATGTCTTCTGATACCCACATATGTATTGTGGCACATATGTGTTCACATACACATATGTACTCACAAAAATAAATGATAAAATTAATAAAAAGTAAACTTAATAATCAACTCACAATATTTGATGTTCATATTGACAACTTGTCTTTTTTATTTTTAAATTAGCATGTAAAACAATGTTTTTGTTAAAACCTTTGCATATATACATCATGTGCATTGCTTATATTTACTCCCACAATAGTAATGGAAAGAAAATGTAGATGGAGGACTATCTCAAACATCTTTGTAAGAAGAAAGAGGAAATGAAGATCTGGAAACATCAGGCATGTCTCTTGAATATGTTGTGATTTGAGTGAGAAATGTTTCCCATAGGCTTATGTATTTGAATACTTGGTCCCAGTTGGTGGTTCTGTTTGGAGAGGTTTTGGCCTTCTGTTTTCTTTTCAGAATTGTTTTGCTGATCTAGGTCCTTTGCGTTCCCATCAGTGTTAGAGCTGCCTTGGCAGTGTCTACAGCAAAACTTTCTGTTTTGATGGAGACTGCTGTATTTTTAGATAATTTGTAAAGTTGATAACTTTTTGGGAGGAGTGCTAAGTCTTCAACTGAGGACCTCATGTCCTAAGCCCACTGTATGCTAGCACAAATTCTACTATGCTGTGTTTTCAGCCTAACAACACCATTTAGTCTTCAAATTCTGAAGCTGACACCTCCATTTCAACAGTTTGTTTATTTATTTATTTATTTCTGAATACCTTTCAATGTAGAAACATGATGTCTCTTTTGTTAAAGTTACTCCAAGTACTTTAAAAAAATACTGTTATATAGAGAGTGGAACATCTGTTTTTGGGTCATAGCATTTGTGGTGTTGACCAGATAACAGGGAATTAAAAACGCATAATGTTGAGAAAGGCTAGAAGATTTTTGTTCAGAACTGTGCCCAGTGCCACACTGTAGAAAAGGGAGGCAAGCATAAGGCTGGACCAAATCTCCATGGTTTTGTTTGGGAGGAAGACAGGTCAGGCCACTGGATTCTCTTACACAGATACCAATAAGAGCAAAGACGTCTTCCTAATCCTGGGGAGATGATACCCTGAGGGAGTATTTGGAAAATCCCCAAAAGTACATCCCTTAAACAAAAGAGAAAAGAGATGATCTTCACTGGAATTAAGAAGGGAGAAAGGCAGGTCTGATAAGTGGGGAACCTACATAAGACCAAACTAGACTCCCTTAATATAGGTGACAATGGTGTGACCGGGACAATATATGAGGCCACTGGCAGTGGGTTAAAGACCTAACACTAAGGCACAAACTGACTTAGTGGAGCTCATTCTATATGGAGAAATACCTTGTCCAGCCTAGACATAGGGGTGTGGGGATGTGGAAAGGTGCTTTGTTCCTGCCTCAACTAGACGATGGGACAGACTTAGTAGACTTCCTGTGGGAGGCCTTACCCTCTCTGTGGAGCAGATTGGAGGAGTGGGAGGAAAAGAGGGAGGGGGAACTGGAATAAGAATGTAAAAAATAATTTAAAAAATGAACAACAACAAAAAAGATGAGAGAAAGGGCAGACAACAACAACAACAAAAAAGATACAACAACAAAAAAGATGAAAGGGCAGACCTAATAGCTTATGTTAAAAGGCTACTAACAAGCTAATACCACTCTGCCTTATTTAATGTATAATATAATTTAATGCATACACCAAAGTTCAGATTATAAATGGCTGACAATGTTTATGTTAGACAGTCCTGACTTGTATGTAGTAAAGTGGATATGACCTTTTTATAAAACAACAATTCCAGTTACATAAATACTATCACTACTCTCCCTTTCTCAAGATAAGGTTGAACTTAATTAGTAATGTTCTACTTTCCACAAAGATAGGGGTGTCACCTCAAACCTGTTAAATGGTTTTATACCATGATTTATATAATTGAACATTTGAATACATTTAAACACTGGGAAAAATTCTATCACTGTCTCAGAAACAAGACTCATCTGTGTTTCAGTTTGTGTTCATTGGTCTGTTACAGGCAATAGTTGCAGGAAGCAACTGTCAATTGTTGACAATGCTGATTTATTATAATTCCCTATGTCAAGGATGCTGCCTTTTACCACTGGAAGGCATGTACTGTGGTTTATGTACAATACAAGTAAAGAGTATTTTACACTTAAAAAATACATTGTAGTTGAGCATGGTGTGAATTCCCTAGCACTTGGGAGGCAGAGGTAGGTAGATCTCTTGATTTTAAGTTAGCCAGGGCTCTATATAGTGAGACCATGTCTAATAAAACAAAACAAAACCTCCATTAAAAAAAATAAACAAACCCAGACAAACTCTTTTTTTCCTCTCTCTCAATGGGATTTCATTGAATTTCATTCTTCATGCATTTGCTACTAGATATAAAAGCAGGTTGGTGGGGTTTGTTTTGGCCTTGTATGCTAGTCCTTTGTCCTGTGACTCTGTTAAGCTCTCTATTTCTGTTAGTGTCCAATAGATTCCTTAGGATTGTCTACGTAACTGACTTTTATGTCATCTACAACTAAAGGCATGCTTATTTCTTTGTTTATACACTGAGTTTATTGTGCTAACTGGGACGAACCTTTGTTCAGTGTTGAAGAGAGCTGGTGAGTGCAAGTGTGTTTTTATTCCTACCATAGGGGTGGAATGATTGTTTTTTAACACTAAAATATATTGGAGATATTTTGTTAGGTTAAGGAATTTCTGACTTGACCTTGTTTGTTATAAATTTTTATCTTGAGTGAGTGCTGAAAGTTTCAGTTGCTTTTTCTGTATGCAATGAGGTGATTATATGGCTTTTCCCCCCTTCAAATAAAGTGGGTTGCATTGATTTTAAAATGTAAAACTACCATATTCATGAACAAACTAAATTGATCATGTAACACTATTATTATTTTTTGAAAATTTTTTTTATATTATTGTTGTGGTTTTTTGAGACAGGGTTTCTCTGTGTAACAGCTCTGGCTGTCCTGGAACTTGCTTTGTAGACCAGGCTGGCCACAAACTCACAGAGATCTACCCACCTTTGCTTCCCAAGGGCTGAGATTAAATGCATGGGCCATCACCATCTGGTGAAATATTTTTATTAAGGTACTTTTCTGGCTGCTGTGACAAAATACCTGATAAGAACTAGCTTAAGGGATGAAGAATTTCTCTGGGTTATGGTTTGAGGGCACAATCCATCATGATAGGGAAGACATGGCAGCAGGAGTGGCTCATGACAAGTGATGGCAGGAGCACCAAGGCTGCTTGCTTACACTTCTGCAGACTAGCGGTGGCCAGAACCTGGGCTGGACTGCAAACCTTAAGGCCTGGCCCTCAATGACTAAGCCCTACAACCCAAAGATTCCATAACCTCTCAAAACAGTAGCCCCACCAGTGAAGCTGGGGGTGTGAGGCACATTTCTCATTCAAACCACATGATTTTTTTTTTTATATTGCCATTTCCTTTTTTTCCTTTCTCTTATAGTGTGTTTTCTCCTAATTATGCTAATGTGTTCCATCTAATTCAATGTTTCTGTATCTGAATATCAACCCCTTTGGGGGAGTGAATGACCCTGTTTGGGTGAACCTGTGCATGCTACCACAGTTGCTGTGAGTTCATATGTATATCAGACCTGTTGTGTCTGAAGGATATGATTTCATCAGACTCTTCCATTACTTCTGGTTCTTAAAATCTTTCCGTATCCTCTTCTGCATAGATCTCTAAGTCTATGGGAGAATGGGTTGATGAAAACATCCCATTTAGGACTGAGTATTCCAGAGTCTCTCTGTACCTTATCTAGTTGTGGGTCTCTGTTAACTCTCATCTACTGAAATAAGATGTTTCTCTGATGATTAAGCAAAGCTCTGATCTATGGGTATAGCAGTAGGTCATCAGGAGTCATTTTATTGCTATGTTCCTTTATCAAAACGATACTGGTAGGTCTTCTCCTAGGTCTGTGACTATCTAGTCTCAGATTTTTGGTCATTTTAGCAGTGCCAGGTATGGGTTACATCTCATGGACTGGGCTTTAAATCCAATCAGAAAGTGGTTGGTTACTCCAATGATATATGTGCCAAAATTGCACCACTCTATCTTGCAGGCAGGCCACTGTTGTAAATCACAGGGTTTGTAGCTGGGCGATATTGATGATTACCTTTCTCATTTGATAACCTGCAGAATTCCTTCCAGTACCATGAATGCTAGTCACTAGAGGTGAAGCTTCTAGTTAGGCACCAGCTTCTCATCTCTTTGTTCATTAATATAAATAAGTGTTGTCTTTAATAATAAGGCCTTATCATCAGGTTGCTAGTAGCTTTGGCAATAGTCTATGAGGATTGGGAGTTCCTGTGGAGTCCCTATGGCCAATGACTTAACAAGAGGAAACCCATTCCTGGCACTGGAGGTTTTATTGATGTCATAAGATGTCTAGTTGGGGCATTGTCTCCCTTATTTGATGACTCATATATGCATATATTTTAAGAAGCTTTTATAGTAATAGGATTTCATATGGTTTTTCAGGGGCCTTTAATGTTAGTCATCCTTAGCAATTTTCCTTTTTCTCTGTCATCCCTTCTCTATTTAATCTTCCTACCTACTTTCATCCTTGTCTCTCTATAATAACACTATATTCTATTCTATTTCCTTTTTTTGGAGATCATCTCCTCCCTATTAGTCCCTTAGTAGGTACTTAACCTCTGTGGTTTTTTGGATTGTATCACACATATTGAAAGTTTAAAAGTTAATGAATACATGTAAGAGAAAACATATAATATTTGTCTTTTTGGGTCTGGGTTATCTTGCTTGGGATGATTTTTTTTTCTAGCTCCATCCATTTATCTGCAGATTTCACAATTAATTTTCTTAATTACTGAATAATATTCCATTGTATAAATGTACTATATTTTCATTATTCATCCATCAGTAGATGAACATCTAAACTTTCTGGCTATTATGAATAGAGCAGTAATGCACATGGATGATCAAGAATCTTTGTACTGGGATGTAGAGTCCTTTGAATATATGCTCAAGAGTGGTATAGCTGGATATCAAGTTAGGTTGATTCCCAGCTTCCTGAGGAACCGCCACACTGATTCCCATAACTGCCACACTGATTTCCATGCTATACCAGTTTGTACTTGTACCAGCAGTGAATAAGGAAGGGTTTTTTTCTCCTCACATCCATACAGATTCTTACTTATTTGCATTGGTGCAGGGAACAAACCCATATAGTCCTTAAGCATGATAAGCAAGCACTTTATCTTTTAGCCACACGCTGAGCCCTATAGTTTACTTACTAATACTGGTTGGTTTATTTTAAAGGATACAACTTAGGAACAGCTAAATGAAAGAGCTGCTAAGGACAGATAGGCACACTGAGTTTCCATGGCCTTTATACCACTTCCATGTGTGAAGCACCTGTGGATGCTCACCAAATTTCACTGTCTATGATAAGGAAATAACTGAACATGGGACCCCTAAGACAACCTCAAGTTGGGCTGATTATCAGAAAGACCAAGTGACTATGGGCTGGAATTCCAGCCCCAGAGGTCAGGTTTTGCAGAATGGACATTGAAATATAAAAAAAGTTAAGCAGTCCCTGATCAACCCATCCTGAGGCTGGGGGGCGGGGTGTCTTATGTTCAGTCACCTCTTTATAAACTTTGGTATGATTGGAAATGGACTCTTTAATAAGGATGAGGACACTCCTATCATTCAGGAGATGCTGGAGTTTTAAGGGCTTTGTCACAGGAAATGGAGACAAAGGCCAGTTTATTGCAGTCTGTTGTACTGGAGGTCATTTCATTATGTGCAAGCATGCATAAGAATTCTAGAAGAATTCCTGTTCTAGAAGCCACTGCTAATGATTCTTTTGATCAGTTTTCTGAAACAGCTATCACAAGTCATACCAATTTATTTGTGTCACAGATGAGTATAATGACTGTGGTGCAAATTTGTATTATGTTTTAAACAACAAGGTTCCTTCCTGTTCGACTTTTCAAAACATGCTTGAGAAGATAAGCTGTAACAGCACACTTTTGTATTTGCCATAAAGATAACAAAGTAGAAATTCTGTTGTGTGCAGACTTCTGTAGCAATTATGGAAGAGTTTAGTAACGATAGTTAAGTTGATTCATCCACAATTTCTGCAGGCCAAATGCTGTGCTTTTAGCTTTAAAAAATTTCACATATACAAAAAACAATTTCACAACATAGGCAGAATTTATAATTTTGTTTTGAGACATGGTCTCATTTTATAGTGTATACACACACACACACACACATACACACACACACACACACACACACACACACACACACACACACACTTCCCAAATAGACAAACTGTGTGACATAGTCCTTGTTTTGTATACTTTTTTTAATAGTAAAAGAAATTATTTAAGATTTGGATTCTTTTAATATCTTTTCCTGTCCTGTTTTGCAGACAATTCAACCTACGAATGAAGAGGGACACTTCCCTTTTTAGTGATGAATTTAAAGTAGAAACATCAAATAAAGTACTTGATTATGATACCTCTCATATTTACACTGGACATATTTATGGTAAGTTGGACTTTTATGTGACATTTTCTTTGATGTTTTTTTCCTACAAAAGGGAGTATATATTATAAATACAGGCAAGTATTTCAGAAAAGGCTGTGTAAATCCCGAAGAGAGGGAAGAAAGTGGCCAGAGACCTTTTCCCTAAAGATCCAGAAAAGACTGAGAAAGCAACCCACTGGCTCGCTAGTCCCTTGTTCAACTTTGAATTGTACCTGGGGATGAATTCTGGCCAGGAGTCATGCACCTATAAGAAAGGGAAGAAGAGACTGGCATCTGATAACAAGATAGTCTAGAGGATTCTGTCTCTTGAGAAGCCCATATCCATATTTGGTTTTATACTGTCCTTTCCCTGAGTACTTCTGTCCCTAATGCCCCTTGTTCAGATAAACCCAGTTAAAGCTTATTATATTGAACTTTCAACTTTATTAAAACAAAAACAAAAGAAACCCAAGATGGCTTTGGCTATTGGTGTATATCCTTCCTGTTCAGCCTTCCATAGGCTGGACTCCCATATGTAGCAGAGGCACAAGCTCTGGAAGAGATAAGAACTCTACTTAAAGTCACCTGTCTTGCCTGTTTTGGAGCCTGATATTCTCATTCCCAAGTCATGTAGGGAATTATGTGGATTTTTAAAATTTAGTTAATTAGTTAATTAATTTTTTTTTCTGTTTTCAAACAAAACCTGAGGAGATAGACCAAATTATATAAGGCAATAGTCTTTGAAAATGAAGTCATCTATGTGACCACTTTACATGATGTTTAACAGTAAATTACACAGTGTGCCACTTCTGAAATCTGTAACACTGTAACTTCTGGTGCTTCCAAGTATTAAGATTTCCAAATTGTTTTAGCCTCTTATTTGTATTTGAGACAATATTTTGCTATGTAGGCTAGGCTGGCCTGGAACTAGCAATCTTGATACTTTTGCTTCCTAAGGGGTAGGATTGCAGGCACATATCCCCACATTCAAAGTTTAAAAAAAAAAAATTCAATGAATTGTTTACCATTCTAATATACCTAGGAAGACATTAGCAGTGATTTCTATGTTTTATTAAAAGAAAGAAAGTAAGAAAGAAAGAACAAGAAAAAAAATTTTTAAAAACTGGAAAGGAAACTGACAGTAAAGATCATGTTAGTCCAAAACAATGTAACCAAGTCACCTAAGAAAAATTTCACAGGCCCTTCCTTCCTAAAATCCATGTGTTTTTCTTGACACTTGTAACAAATAGCTCTCAGCTGTTTAAAAAATTGCTGGAAGGCATAGGCACATACTTAGCCCAACAGGAAGTTCATCTGACAGCAAAGTGGGACAGACAGGGAAGTCAGAAAGAGACTAACTTAATTCAGTCTTTTGTAACGCTACATTAATAATTACTAAAGACAGTCCTTAGTGATTAAGTCAGAGCAGTCAAAAATTTCCGTTAGTAATGAGGTTTTTGTTGTTGTTTTTGTTCAAAGTCATAACATTTTGAAAAATTAAATGCTTAAAGAAGAGCTTTTAATTTTTTTGTTATGCTAGATAGTTGAGGCATTTTTTATACTTTACCTGTAAACTAACCTAAATTACTAAATTTTAGGGTTTTTTGTTGCCAAAGGAGAGTATTTTTCTGGCTGTTTTTAGAGTTCTGTTACTTTATCACTTGTCTTACTGGGCAAACTCTTCCTCTTTTGGTAGGTAATGGTTATTAAAAAGTAAAAATATAAGAAAGATGATGTCATTTTAAAATGTCTTGGGGGGTTAGATTTGATGGCACACACCTGTGATTCTGGTACTCTGGAGGCATAAGCAGGAGGACCATGAGTTCAGAATTAGCTAGGTCTACATAGCAAGATAGTCTCAAAAACAGGAAAAATAAAAATCTTATTTTCAGTTTGTGATTAATTGAAAATCAACTAATGTTAATCTGTAACTTAGAAATTGTGAGAGACCGGGTCTTGGGGTTATTTCACGTGGGTGGAATGTGTACTTAGCATGCACCAGGGCCAGATACCTTCAAAATTACAGAAAAAACTGTGAGTCAAGTCCAGTCTTGTCTTTCCCTTTCCTTTTTTTCCCCTTTTTTCATTTCTGTCTACATACATTCTCCACTGGCCTTCGCTTCCTTTCTCTTCCTTCCCTTCCTTTCCTTCATTCCCTTCTTTTCCTACCATGCTCCTGTCCTCTCTTCCCCTCCCCCTCCCTTTATTTTTTCTTCCCTTCCCTTCCCTATACTTTTCTCTCTCTTTCCTTTCATCCTGCCTCCCTTCCCTCCTTGTAATGCTTGGGGTTGAGCCCAGAAAAATTTGTTTTTAGTGAAAGATGAATTTTTAAAAGGTAAAATTTTGGGTTTGTTGTTGTTGAAGGCAAGAAGACTTATTAATAGTGTTCATGCTGATTTCAAGTCCTATCCCAGTCTCAGCTTTGATTGAATCCTCTCCTGAGTCTCAGGTACTTGGGAAGTTTAGGTAGGGGGAGTTTGAAGTCAAGGTGAGCAACATAGCCAACATGCTATCTCTAAATAAAACCAGAATGGCTGGTGGTGCCATAGACATGGCTCAGAGGTAGACTGCTTGCCTAGCATGTGGGAGATGATGGATTCAGAATCCTCAGAGCAATATGCCTCTATGTCTTTTAATTTTAGTGCTTAAATTCTGTGACTATATTTAAATAGAACTAAAACTACCCCAGTTTTTGCTGCTATATCGCTCATTAGAGAATAGTGAGATAGTATTATATATCTCTCCAGTACCTTTTTTAAAGACAAAATGTCACTCATCTCCCAGGCTGGCTTAGTTTTCAGTATGCAGTTATAGTCAAGTTCCTGACCACTGGAGCTATAGGCATTAGACACTACATCTGGCTTCTTTGTCCTGCATTTTAAACAAGATTGTAAACATGCTTTTGTTTAAATTACTTCTGAACTACTTGGCCCTTTTCTATTTTAAAAATACATTTGTAAGATCTATAGATGACAATGAGGCCAAAAAAACCTGTAGTGTCAAGTTAGAAAGGACTTTTTCACTTGTGGTAAATTACAAAAAACTTCAAAATGTACTTTGGCTGTCTTTTTCTGGAAATACATAATTTACTAGAGCATCTGTTTGCTTTTTAAAAGTTTAAGTTAGGCCAGGGGTGGTGGCACACACCTTTAATCCTAACACTTGATAGGCTGTGGGAGGCAGATCTCTGTGAGTTTGAGACCAGCCTGGTCTACAAAGCTAAACAGAGAAACCCGGTCTCAAAAAAAACAAAAACAAACAAACAACAACAACAAACAAAAGAAGTTTAGGTTAATGTAATGATTATTGAATTACTGGTATGTGCTAGGCATATGACTGTCAGTGTGACATATGTTCCATTTTCATTGTTAATTGTCTGTTTTAACTAAATACTGGTTGCTGTCCATAACTCAGATTAACCTGGTGTGTGTGTGTGTGTGTGTGTGAAAATTAATTTCCCAGTACATTTGTACTTAGGATATTTGTAAAAAAAAATATGTAAGAGTTGCTTTTTTTTTTAAAGGAGAATGTGCAAGTTAAAATGTCAAGAATTTGTTGCTTTCATTAATAGGTGAAGAAGGAAGCTTTAGCCATGGGTCTGTCATTGATGGAAGATTTGAAGGTTTCATTCAGACTCGTGGTGGCACATTTTATATTGAGCCAGCAGAGAGATATATTAAAGACCGAATCCTGCCATTTCACTCTGTCATTTATCATGAAGATGATATTAGTAAGTACTCAAGTTTTATATCAGGTGGTTGTGAAGGCATAGGAATCCTTCTAACTATGTGGAAACAGGTGTAGCATGGGTTGTTTTCTTTCCTAAGCTTACTCAGGTTAAACAGTTTAATAAGCAAAGTCTCCATTTAGTAAAAGATGGGTCTATATGATAACAGCAGTTGTCAACACAGGCCAATCATACTCTGTGGTAAAACAACCTATTCTGATTGAACTGTGAGTCAACCAAATCGACTTGAACTGGAAATCTAAGTTCTGGTTATCAGCCAATCTGCTTAATTACAATGTATTACGTCTGTGACTTGCTGAAGGAACAGCAATGTCCTATCTTTTTATGTCAATTTCTGTATGAATATATGTGTAATAATGGATTTTTTAAATTTCTAAATCCACTAAATCTACTACTTTTTAGAATTTTAGAATTTTAGAAACAGTGACTTGACCACAGCTTAGTAAGACTCCAGGCTTACCATGGACTTGTTGGGATAATTTTTTTTTTTTTCTGTGTTTACGGATAGAAAATTCAGTTAGAGTTTATGTCTTAATTCTGTCATTGTGTTTCCATGGTTATCTAATTGTGAGAATGTGCCATTAAAATAACACGTAACAGATTCTTGTAATTTTTATGCATCTTGAATACTTTTCTTTCTTTTTAATGCAGCTAGGCTCATTTCTAGAGTTTTGCCTGTTTCCCTGATTTGGCAGCTTCCTCCTAGTTTCATTTTCTTTTGTACAGATAGGGATTTATTATCTGTATTTTATTCTCATGCTTAGTAATGTACTGGCAAATATAAACTATGTTGCTTTTTTGCTTTATTAGCTCTGACAGTTTCTGTATTTCCATCAACCCAATGCTTGTTGATTCTGATGGTGAACTACTGTGGGAGAACAGTTCAAGTTTACTTAGGGATGTGTTTATAACTGTTATTGTTTGATGGCTCTTGGATTTATTAATGCTGCTTGCCTGTGGTTTCAGTCATTCCTACTTGATACCTTTCCCATTTCACCTCCTGGCATTTCCAGCCCTTATTATTTTTCTTTTGGCCATCAAGCTACAGCCCTCCTCCATAAGTAGGAATGTGGATTCCTTTGCTTTCCTTTCTACTGATAGAATTTTCCTTCACTGACCTTGTACTTTTCCTTGTAATTTTTTTTATTAGTCTTTGCAGTTTTATCTCCACTTTCACAATGTACAGTTGTACAAATACAGGTCTGTGGTTTTTGCTTCTTTAACATTCAAGTAACGCTTATCCGTGAGGCGATATTGGTAAATTTCTAATAAAATGTTGAAATCTGTTCCCTAGTTTCAGACTCAAACTGGGCCTTTCTCGATAAGGGAGTTGAGAAGAGTGATTGGACAAGTGCTGTTCCTCCCTGTGTTACTGTGACTGTTCTGCTCCATGTGCTTCCTTCTTGCCACCAGTGTCTTTGTTATGCTTTTGTGCTGCTTATGACTCCTGAGATGTCTTCTCCTTCCTGTTTTCTTCCTCCTGCGGATCTTTGTGGTGTACATATATTCTGTGTTTTTATTTACATTTACTCTGTTATGTTTCATCATAACTTCCAGATATATTATTTATATAAACATTACTTATTAGACATCAGTAGTGGTATTAGATGTAAAGGTAGTTATGTTTAAGATGATTTTGCTTGTAACTTCTCTGTTAAGTGGAAATGTACTGATGTCAAGATGAACATATAGAAAGCAAAAGTTTACGAAAATGTTATCACTTTGTTAGAATAAAATGAATAGGTTTTGTTATAACATTCTTATACAATGTATTTTAAACTTTATTCATAGTAAAAACGGAGTTGTTGGGGCAGGAGAGATGGTTTAGTGGATAAAAGTGATTGCAGCACAAGTGTGAAGGCGACCCCATTGCCCACATACAAGTCAGGCAGGTGCAGCATTTGGGAGGTAGAGATGGGATGATCCCTAGAACAAGCTGACTAGCTAGACTATCCAGAATTGGTGAGACCCAGGTTCACCAAGAGGCTTTGACTCATAAATAAACTGGAGAACGATCAGGGAGACAGTATCCAGTTTTGGGTTTGATATAACGCCTGCACACATGTGCAAGCCCCACCCCATATGTATCACACACATTATAAAACCCGCTAGCAAGCATGCCAAACAAAAATAGGGAGTTGGACTTACTTGTCTTGTAAACTGTAAACTTAATTTTAATTGACTGTTTAAACTCTAGGTATTGGTGATTCTTAAAATAATCAGCATTATAAGAAGGGTAGTTGTTTAATGTTTCTTGGCACTGAATAAAATTCTTTATGTGTGTTAATTATTTCATCCTAAGTAGCTTAGTGAGGTATAGACAAAAGTATTAGTCCTGATTTATAGGTAAGGAAAGGAAGACTTGGAATCTTATGTAACTTGGGGACATCACCTTCTGTGCCGTATGGCCATGGGAAGAAGCTGTAAATCCTCATTACCTTTTTGTTTTGTTTTGTTTTGTTTGTTTGTTTGTTTTTTGAGACAGTGTTTCTCTGTATTGCTTTGGAACCTGGAATTCTCTCTGTAGATCAGGCTGGCCTCAAACTCAAAGAGATCCACCTCATTACCTTTTACTTCTAGGGTTTCTAGGGCTTTTCTGAAATCTGCATACCTTCCCAAAATTACACATTTGCATGTATTGCTGTATTATACCAATTTTAATCCTTGGGCTTTTTTCCGTTTTCTTTTTAACTAATGAAAAGAAAGGGCATTTATTTAAAAAATTATTTTACATAATTAACTTAGTACCAGTAATTTATTTTCACAACTGAAATGCTATATGATTGTTTATATACTATGTATATGTGAACTTATATAAATGTTCAGATCAGAGTTTAGCTATGCTTTCTGAATATTGTTTTAGGACCTCTTGGCATAAATATGTAAATCCATGTGGAAAACGATGTTGTTGTTTTGGAGAACATTAGATGATGCTTTTTCAGTAGAAACACTGAACAGCTTCTCTAGGTGCTTTGATGCATGCCTAAGTGTCATGTTGCTCATTACATACAGGTACCAGCTTAGAAATCATAGTAGTAAAAAGCACTCTCTCCTAGTATTACAATTGTGACAAGGTTCTAATGTCACTTAGTTCTTTGCCTGCTAATACAGTTTATTTTGAAGAAATAGCAAAACCACTGTGTGGTAAACTCTAATATTAACTTTGTTATATGTAGATCATAGGAATGCCTGACTAATTTTGGAGCCTACCATGTATTCTGAGGCAAAGGTCTAAGAAACTTTTTCCTGCTATACTTTCATAAAAATACTTAAAAACCCTTTTAATTAAACTTATAAAGCTATGTAGATTGTGTTTGGGTTATTATTTTCATTTAGATTTATTGTTTATTATTTATTTACTGGTGAATGAAAACTTTCCTGTGTCTCTTAGGAATTTAGGTGCCCCTGCTCTTAGCATGTATTAGCTATAGCTCTGTGTGTCTCTCCTCTTTCTTGTGTTTCAGTGAAAAGGCACATAATTTCATGTTCTTAAAAATTAAGATACTTGCCAGGCATTGGTGGCACATGCCTTTAATCCCAGCACTCGGGAGGCAGAGGCAGAAGGATCTCTGTGAGTCCGAGGCCAGTCTGGTCTACAGAGTAAGTCCCAGGACAACCTCCAAAGCAATACAGAGAAACCCTGTCTTGAAAAAAAAAACAAAGAAACAAAAAACAAAAAAAAATTAAGATACTTAAAATTTTGTTTTGCCATTTCAAAATGGAGACTTCATTCATGTAGAAAGCTTACTTGTGGAGCT
This sequence comes from Cricetiscus sungorus, assembly GCA_030556225.1. Classification (NCBI taxonomy): domain Eukaryota; kingdom Metazoa; phylum Chordata; class Mammalia; order Rodentia; family Cricetidae; genus Cricetiscus; species Cricetiscus sungorus. Next base: position 8,903,383 of record JANBXA010000740.1, on the reverse strand, counting down.
TTAGTATGTTGCTTTTAATACCTTTAAAATATCAGAAGCTGGATGTGGTGACACACCATACCTGTTGTCTTAGCAAATGCTAGGTGGAGGCAGGGGAATCAGAATTCAAAGTCATCTTCAGCAATGTAGCAAGTTCAAAACTAGCCTAGGCTACATGAAAACATGTCTTAAACAACAAGCAAACAATCTGGAAAGCAAGTAAACAAAAATTAGTTAATTCCACATATGCTTTTGAAATTGTTGGTATAACTAAGTTTTGTTGGTTACTAAGATCCCTAGCTCTTTTGTTTGACCATGAGATGGTGGTATCAATGGGAGAAAGAATTGAATTGGGGATTATTAGCACTGTTGATATTTTATGATGTCAGATTATAACATAACTTTTATGACACGAATTTCTGAAGATTTCCTTTAAAGAATTCTAGCTATGCATAGGTCTAGTGTGGAGTTTGGAAATCTACTTACACATACTGAGTTGTGACATGCTAAGATAGACAAGTGATGGGAAATCATGATATCTTTTGTATTGGCTTTAAATATTGAATGAAGGTATGAAAATATTTGGAGCAAATATAAAAATTTAGAGTTTTTTTAAACTTTCCAAATATTTTACACTTTGTAATAAATACATGTAATCCTAGGCAGGTGTGATGCTTAGTGTTAGTTGTCAAGTTAGATAGATAGAGGTACTAATTTGTTGTGTGTGTCCCCCCCTCCCTGGTTCACCTCTGGGAAATAGAAATTTCTCAAACTGTTTTACAGGTGGAAAAGTAGAGAAAGCCAGGAAAAATAGCAGTTATTTTAAAAATGGTAGTTAATTAGAAGTCTAATTTACTTAAAAATTAGATCAAAAGAAGCCAGGTATATGAGGAACATCTGCAGTACCAACACATGGGTGATCTGTGTTATAAAGATTACAAGTCTGAAATCCAGCCTATGTTTCATAGGGAGTTCTGGCTAGCCTGTGCAACAGAACTACACCCTGTTTTAAAAACCAATAAACAATAAAAACAACAAACAAATTATAACACAAAGCAAAAGTTAGATGAAAAAAGACTTATTCAGTCAGAAACTATAAAAGTAGGACTTGTTGAGAAAATTTTAGATCAAGACCATTTCTGATTTATTATATATATATATATATAATATGTATAATATATATATATATATCTGTGCCTGTATATATATTTTTATTTTTACTAATGAACTATAATACGTCATTTCAAAAGCATACGATGATCTAAAAGCATCAAAGATCTGTCATAAAATAACTCTAGGAAGTGACATTGAAATTTTTTTCTTCTGAAAGCTGTCTCACTATTATTTTTGCAGTATTTATTTTACAAAAAGGTTAAATTAGTGGGCATGGTGACTCATGTCTGTAGTCTACCATTCAGGAGGCTGAGGCAGTAGAATTGTGACTTTGAGGCCAGACTGGATTACATAGTGATCAGGCTATATGATGAGACCCTGTTTTGAATAAATAAACAACATCAACAAAAAGCAGAAATTAATTTATTGTACAATCTAGATATTATAGTTGGGTGTAATTTCAAGTGAAGTTTTAAGTACAATGTGGTGAAATGTTTGTGAACATTTGATTTGTTAGAAGACTGAAATCAAAAGATCTTAGAATTTTATAACAGTGTTTGTTCGTTTAAAAATCAATATTTTCTTTTAGAATATTGACAAGTAAGTTAATACAACTCTGGGAAATATTGACATACATTGGTTAAAGCATTCTGGCCTTTTTTTTTTTTTTTTTTAAAGAGCAGGTATCTTATGTGTTCTCGACAAGTTCTGCTGGATGACATTTCTAGCCCATCCCTAACTTTGAATGTGCCTTTTGCAATAGTCTGTAAAACAGTTAGAAATTTTAAAAACAGTTCTTGGAGAAGCAATTTAGAAATGATAGATAATTCCTAGTCATTGTTGGTAGAATGAAGGCCAGCAGGAGGCTACTGAAGCAGTGTTTTCTTGTTGTTTTTAATATATATCTGATAATAGATGCCTTTGAGAAAGAGCCATAGAAACCAGCTGCTGGCTGGAAAATTAAATTCAACTATATTGGTTTATGAATGTACAGGAAGTACTAAGTCTTAAAAAATGCACCTTGAAGGGAAATTCTCACAGAAAAAGAATGTACACCAGGTGTGGTGGCGCAAAACCTTTAATCCCATCATTTGAGAGGCAGAAGTAGGCTATCTCTGTGAGTTCAAGGTTAGCCTGGTCTGCAAAGTGGGTTCCAGGACAGCCAGGACTGTTACAGAGAAACTCTTGTCTCAACCATACTCTCAAAAAAAAAAAAACCCCACAAAATAACAAAAAAACAAAAACAAAACAAAACAAAAACCCCACAACAATAATTTTAAATGCTATAACTTAAACAATGAGAGTGGAACAAATCCAGAAATTTTTAGTTGAATATAGGAAGGCTTCCTGAGTATTTTGATACTGGATTTGAACCCTAAGAAGAGGACTCTAGACTGTCAGAGAAAGTTTGTGATTGCAGAAACTGTTGCCTATTTGCAACAGTATTTCTTTTACTTGTTACAACTTGGGACTTGAGAAAAGAAAGAAAGGAAAGGAAAGGAAGCCAAAACAAAGAAAAACAAAAAGGGATTGAACCAAACATTGGCTTTGTCTTGGAGGCATCCACTTACCACTGTGAATAGGTGTGCCATCCCAAGTAGCATAGGTGGACATAATCAATGTGTTGATTCCTCATGCATTTCAGTTGTAAGTTTGACAATTCACAGGTTTTTGTGTTAGTTTTGTGCTGCTACTTCAGTTTTTTTTTTTTTTTTTTTTAGAGGAAGGGGGTTTAGTTTGCCTTATATTCTGGGGTTTCAGTCAATGGTTTGGTTGCCCATGATGGCAACACTGAATGTATGTATTATGGTGGGTAGTCTGGTAAATTTACCTTATATCCTCTGGGAATCCAGAGAAAGTGACAGGGAAGAGTGTAGAGCCTGGTTATCTTCTTCAGTGTTTGCTTCTAGTGACCTAATTCCTGTTAGGTTTGTTTCACTGCCTTTGAGAACAGCAAGTGCCCAGGCCTTCAGTAAATATTCCATTTATAGGTTTAATGATTAACTTTCTTTCTTACTTGACATTATCTGAATCTCTTTTGGCCCTGGTATACAGTGGTGAATACTACAAAGTTCCGTCTTCTTGGATTTCAGAATCTAGTGATTCTGTTTATAATTGGTCACAATACAGCAACATTTCCCTTGTTGCTCTTGCTCCCATGAGCTTCTGCCTGCTAGCACTAACCCTTTGTTCCAAAAATCATGGTAAGGAACATGCTTGATCACATCTTTCCTGGAAGATGAATGTGATATGTATGCTGTGGTTTCTACCCTCCCTATACCTCCTGAACTGGGTCTGGGTTTGGGGAAAGGTCATAGAGAAAAAGAGGCCCTGTCCATTGTAATTGAAGATGAGAGGCATTGGAGTCCTTCCCTACCTTCACTTTCTTTATCCTTTCTTCTCTTGATCCTTATTTTTTTGGAGGCAACTTAGGAATAAATGGAAATTTTCTTAGTTAAAGAACACGTCCCATGATATGACAACACTTTTCATATAATTATCTGTCTTTGGAGTTATTATAATTTAAATTTAGTTCATCTTAAGGGTTGCATTATTTGATTGGATTTGTTGATCAGTAGCTCATTCCTAAATTTTAGAACTGCTTTTGTCTACTAGAGAGCCATGTTGAAGACCCTAGACCTTAACTGCATAGAGATGCTGTCTTGATGGTGGTTAAGCTTCCAGAAGTGTGTGTTTTGTGGCTGTTGGTGCTGGGCAGATAACTCAAACTGTAAATATTCTGTTTTAGTAGAGTGGATAATTGAGAATCAACTACTTACACCCTGCCTGAGGTGACGCTGTTGTGTATGTGTTATTTATATTTGTGTTTCCTGCAGCAAAAACAAAAGCAAGAGGTTTGTATGCAGAGGAACTGGAGGAAAGGCAGGAGCTCTAAAGCTCATCTTTGTTTTAAACTGGCTAATGTTCGCCACTTTGCTCATTCTTTGGAAAGAATCACTGTTTGGCCTTTTCAGGGAACCACAGTGCATCCTATGATTTTGCATCTCAATGAGGGCTTATTCATAAGTTGAACAAAGGCTTTTTCTAGAAATGAGGATTATATTGTCAGTAATTTTAGAGAGAAAATGTCATTGTCCGGTCTTATAGTTAATGTGGTGGCTAGGGAGAATAGGCTCTTAGAAATTTTAGAAGTATACAGAAAAATTTTTGTACTTGGCCTCTGTCCTTTTTCTGTCATGAGAATTTTGTGCTGACAGAACTGAAACATATAATAGTGTTTTGTTGCTTTGGAATTTCACTTTTACCCTAAAAAAATTTTTAGAATAATTTATGTTTTTATCTTATATAAAATATAATTTACAAAGAGATAAAACACAATGTTTAAGCACTAAAATTAGTTTGTTAAATATACCTTTATTTTTCACCTTTACTTGTTTTGATAACAAAGTTTTTGTCTTTTGACACAAGTCTTTAAATATTGGAACTGTTACAATTGATGATTGAGGTCACTTTGCAGAGTTTGAGAAGTTTGCAGGATCAGTTTTATAGCCTATAGAAAATGAGGTCTGCCTATTGCTAACTATTTGCAAGTGAAACTGAAAATGGACTTTATAATAGGATGGAGGTTCCAGGCTGTGTTGGCCACAGTTCATGACTTTTGAATGAGAACAGTCCTGGTGACCAGGGGTATAGTAAAGAGTTGAATTTAAAAGGGATTTGGTTGGGAGTCAAGGGTATGGGATAGGGGACAAAGGAATCAAAGGTGAATGCAATGAGTAATTATGATCCTTGCTAGCATATAAAATGAATAAGAGGAGGAAAATATCCAATGAGAGTGCATAGGATGATGGTAGGCATTGGTGAGTTAAAAAATTTTATTGTTTTTGAATGGCTTTTGGGTCTAGAGGGATTGTCTAGACGGTTAATGATGGACAGAAGATAGGACGCTGAAAGTTGAGGTTATAAAGAGGTTATTAGTAATGAGAAGTTCAAAAGTAGAAATGTGATCTAGAGAAAAGTTCTAAATATTACTGGAGAGATCATCAACATGAATGTTGTAGTTTCAAAGAATTATGATGGGTGATGTGAGAGTGATTCAAGATGTAAAGCTAAGGAGTAAAGGGAAGTGACTTTGAGGGGCTGCAGATTCCTGTGGTAGATGGAGTAGTCCATGGAATAATCTAATGGATATATACATACATATGTATGTATGTGTGTATGTATATGTGTGTGTGTATATGTGTATATGTGTGTATGTGAGTATATATATATATGTGTATATATATATATATATATATATATATATATATATATTTTCCAAAGCAGAAAATGGTAGATAACCCTGAGTGCATATTGAAATGAGGGAGCAATTTCTTTAACTTTATGATAAAGATAAAGATTCTCTTGATCTTTGCCAGATAATGGAATTTAGAGGAGCTGATTTTATAAAAACATACTCTTTTGATTATACAGTGTTGTAATATTTTAACAGTGAGGTAGGGGCAAGGCAGTTTTATACTAATTCTAGGATGCCTTTTTACTCAGGAGTGACAACCTGTTGGGTCTTGGTTCTGTTAAGTTTCTACTAATTTCCCCAGTGTTGAAAATAGGTATGTTTATTTACATAAATGTATTAACTCATATATTTTTTAAATAGAAAAGAAGGCAAAATGCCCAGTAGATATTATTTGTTAAAATATTTTAGGCTTAATTATGAAATGTCTATCTTGTATACATAGCAGTGTATTGATGAAAACCAATGTTGATCATAATCTCAGATGACAGTCCCAGACACTAGAAAACCCCCAAAGATCAAAATCCTTAAATTTTAAAATAGCAAAAAATGTATAAATGAGGCATAGTAATATTTAACAGCTAGTCCTAAGGAGGCTGAGGTAGGGGAGTCTAGTTCAAATGTTTGTGGCTAGCCTGAACAATATGGCCAGGCCCTTCCTTCACTCCACTCCAAAACCAAATGTTGATGTTCCAAAAGATGAAATCTCCAAAACAAAAATTCTCTTCTGTGTGCCTGTGCGTGTGTGCATGTGTGCGTGCGTGCGTGCGTGCGTGTGTGTGTGTGTGTGTGTGTGTGTGTGTGTGTGTGTGTGTGTTGTGCAGGAAGCTACATATGAGGAGTAGAAAGGCAAGTTTTAGGGAAGTGATATTTTGGCACATGGCAGTCCCAAAGGTTTCATTTTAAAATTGTTTCCCAGGTGTGATGGTTCATGCTTATAATCCTGGCACTGAACAGGGTGAGATAAGAAGAGGAGGATCATGAATTTGAGACTAATTTGGACTATGTAATGAGTTTTAAAATCAGCCTTAACTACATAGGGGAACCCTGCTTAAAACAACAAAACAAGGTTGCTTTTTTGTTGTTGTTGGTGGTGGTGGGTTTTTTTGTCTGCATTTGTATTCCTTTTAGCTGATGAAATCAATAGAGTTTTAAATGAATTAATGTCAGTGTTGTTTCTGGACTGGTTAAAAATAATTATGTGCAGTGTAGGGTAAGAAGACATTTGTTCTACAGTGTTGCATTTTGAATCACCAGTATATCATGTGCCAGTTTTGTAATCTCTATGTGAGTGTGAGAAGAATGGATTTCTTAGTACCAAAAAAAGAGTGCTAGAGAAATGACTCAACCAGTAATGTGCTTGCTGTACAAGCATGATGACATTTGAGTGGATCCCAGCATGCATGTTGTGGTAGTTTGAATGTATTTGGCCTCCATAAGCTCATAGGAAGTGGCACCATTAGGAGGTGTGGCCATATTAAAGTAGGCTTGACTTTGTTTGAGGAAGTGTGTCACTGTGGGAGTAGGCTTTGAGGTTTTCTGTGCTCAAGCTATGCCTAGTTCAGACCACTTCCTTTTGCTTGTGGGTCAAGATGTAAGAAAAGAACTCTAAGCTCCTTCTCAAGCACCATGTCTGCTTGTATGCTGCCTTGCTTTCCACCGTGATGATAATGGACCAAACCCCTGAAACTGCAAGTGAGACACCCCAGTTACATGTTTTCCTTTAAAAGAGTTGCTGTGGTCATGGTATCTCTTCACAGCAATAGAAACCTTAACTAAGACACACCTAATAAACTAGAATAGACAACTGACATCTGTAATCCCAGCACTTGGGAGGTGAAACACAAGGTTCTCTGGAGTTTGCTGATTATTAAATAGTCTAACTGAATCAGTGAGTTCCAGGTTCATCAAGAGACCCTGTCTCAAAACAAAACAAAACAAAACAAAACACTCAAAAATGAAAACAAAAAACAAGGTGTGTGTAGTGTGTGTGTGTGGGAGGTCAAGAGAGATGGCTCAGTGGTTAAGAATCCTAGCTGCTTTTCCAGAGGATCCAGGCTCTATTCCACTACCTACTTGACAGCTCACAAGTGCCTGTAACACCAGCATCAGGAGAGCTGGCTTCAGCAGGCAGTAGGCATGCAAGTGGCGCATAGACATATATGCAGGAAAAACATCCATTCACATAGAAAGAAGAGGGAGGGAGAGAAAGGGAAAGAGATGACAAAGGAAAGGGAGGAAGGAAGGAAGACTGGGTGGTTAGCATGTAGGGAACTTTTCTTATTCAGACCATAGCATTATTCGCATCATTCTGTTGTTACCAGGTTGGAGTCTATTGGCCATTTAGGAAAAAAGACTGGGGAAGGTCATGGCTAGTAACTTCAACTAGAACTTGATTGTATGTGATGTTTTACTTGAAGGGAAGCTACAAAGTTCAGTCTGGAGACATTAGCTCAGGATATTGAGGAATAGTTTGGTCAATGACTTTCAAATTGCTTTTTTCAAAAAATAATATTTTAATAATTTATTAATTTAGTATTTTATAAAGTAATTGTAATTGCTTTTTAAAAAACATTTAATTTTAACTATAGCTTAAAAAGTATGACTAAGTGATTGATAATATAAAAGGGTCTTTGAGAAGTATATATTTTGTTGAATAGATCATTCTTCCCTAACTCTGATATATACTTTTTTAGTGGTAGGTGCTGTTGAGGTATAAAGAAAGGGAATAGGTATGGGAGACATTTAGGGAATATTATTGTGAAGCTTGCTACAAGCGATTTAATCACAGGGAAAGTTGTTTTTTGAAACTCTTAATTTCAGAAGTCACTTATTTGGAAATATGCTATCTATGTGCTCTTGTATCTGTCCTCTTGTCTGTCTTGAGTGTGAGAGAAAAAAGTTTTGAATGTGGCTGAGGATGTAACAGTTTTAGAAACTTCATAATAAATGAAAACTGTAAGCATAGCTCTTTGGAGAAGAGTGTCTAATTTAGTAAGAATGGCATCAAATGTTGAATTTTTTCTTCATTAAACTTGCATTAGTCTAAGATAAATGTTAAAATGAAACCTTACTAATTTAAGTATTGACAGTAGTCTTAGAAATTTATATAGAAACACCCATGAACCGTTTCACAAAGGAAAAAATAAGAACATGACATACTAATTGCTCATTATAATGGAACAGAAATGTAAAATTTTAAATACCACAGTTTATGCTGTAAGTCATTTGTATGTCAGCACTCCCAGAGCTTTTGTTTTTCAATTGCTTCTTTGTTTACTGACTGTCACAGTTACTTTCCTGTTGCTGTGAAGATACCATGACCAAGACAACTTATGGAAGAAAGAGGTTACTGGGGGCTTAGAATTTGAGGGTGAGTCCATGACCATGGTGGTAGGGAGCATGTCAGCAGACAGGCAGGCATGTCTGGAGCAATAGTTGACTGTTTACATGTTGAGAAAACAACCATAAGGCAGAGAGAGTTAATGGGGATGGCATAGGCTTTTGAAACGTCAAAGCCCAGGTCAGTTCCAGTTCAGGGGTCTCTGGATTTTGTTTCTGAAGTTTGTGGTATCTTTCAGCCATAGAGACCCTGGGAGCAACCAAGGCAATAGCAATAGGCTGTATGTTTTGGGAGACTTTTGGACAGTCCTGACCAACAATTCAAAAGAGGGCTTCTCCTATCTGGGGGTTTTGTTCAGTGGTCTTTGCCTTTTGAAGCGGCAATGTCAGCCAGATGAGAAAAGTTCACTAAAACTATTTAAATATACTTATACACAGAATTACATGTATATAGGTTTTTTGATAAGGCACACAGTATGATTCTTTATGGCATTTTCAGAAATCCTTATTGTTATTTTACTTTTCTTCCTCCTGTATTTTCCTTCTTCCCCACTTCCTAAAGAACCCGCTTTTTCACATTTCTCCTAGTAGATCTTTTGTATCCTGCTCTTCCCCTTTACCCTTTTCCTACCTTCTTAGGAACTCCCCCTTCCCCATTTCCATGATCAGATCACTATACCCTACTATCTCCCCCACCCCACCCCAAACTTGGTAATGATAACATTTTACTTTCCTGGTTTCTGTAGTTACTGCCGAGGCCCTTTCCAGTGCACTCTGTCCTACCTGTATCCTGGCATCTTATTTTGTCAGCTCTTTTAATTGTGGTTACTGGAGTGGATTGGATTGTAAAATGTGTTCCTGAACTAAGAAGAATCTTAATAAGAAAGAAGTTTGTAGATTGTTGAGAGAATAGAATAAGCATTTAAGTGACTCACTTAAATTATGTACTTTATTTGAAAACAAAACCAGCTTAGCTAAGGATAAATTAATACATAAAGGGAGAACAAATGATAAAGTACTTATTAGTTTGTATAGCATGTGTTTGAATTATGCATGGAATAAATTTAAAATCAATGTACTTTTTTCATGCCATGACATGTTATTGGAGGACATTTTATCTGAGGCCAGTTAGTATTCATAGAAGGACTTCAAGCCAAAGATAACCTTATGTTAGCCTTACTGTGCTTAAATTGTACATTTGTAGTGTAGGAAATTTAATGCACCGAAGGGAAAGTTATAAGTAACAAAACAAGGTAAATTGCAGCTTTAAGATGCTCAGTTTATCTAAAATGGAAAGTTAAATCCCAAAATAAAGAATGATTATAATTCTGTTTTTAAATTCAGAAGTTGTGCCAAGATGAAACTCTAGGATCAGGATCAAGTCCCTAGTATAGTGCCTTTCTCATGAATGTTCACTAAATATTCATGGTCTTCATTAATTATGACATTTGATTTTTAAAATTTATTTCTATTTGGTGTGTGTATTGCCTTCATGTGTGTCTATGCATCACATCTGTGCCTGGTATCCACAGAGGCCAGAAGGTGGCAATGAATCTCCTGGAACTGGAAGTACAGCCAGTTGTGAGCTACCATGTGGGTACTGGGAATTGAATAAAGGTCTTCTGAAAGAGCAATGAGTGCTCTTAACCACCGCACCATCTCTCCAGTCCAAAATTACTTTAGTTAATTTTTCATTGATAAGATGCCAGCTCTATCTAAACATGTAGCAATGATGTTTCTTCTCTGCTTTAGACTATCCCCATAAATACGGCCCACAGGGGGGCTGTGCAGATCACTCCGTCTTTGAAAGGATGAGGAAGTACCAAATGACTGGAGTAGAGGAAAGAGCACAGGTAAGGATTTCAGCACTTGTTAAACTTAAGACATGGAAGTGTACTTGGGCAAGTGTTTCTTCTTTTCACATATATGTTCTAGGAGTTATGAAATATTTATATCACTGTTGTGAAGTATTTATACTCATTTAATACTCAAAGAGACCATGCACATAACTTAGCAGTAGTAAAGAGGTAGTGCAGATCACCCATTTTCAAACTGAGTTTTGATCTTTAGACAGACCAAGATGATTATTCCACCCTAAATAAAAGCTCAGTTCTGTTCACATTTTAACTTTTCTTTTTCCCCATTTGATTTTTTTAGTCATAAACAGTCTATGCTATGTTACCATGACCCTAAAGTTTTAAACAATTTGAGTGTCTTAAGTAAATTGTAGATAATACTTCAGGAGAATAACATACTTTAAGAATATGTGAAAACAGCTGGGCACACATACCTTTAATCCCAGCACTGAGGAGGCAGAGGCATATGTAGCTCAGTGAGTTTGACTCCAGCTTGATTTAAAAAGCAAGTTTCAGGACAGCCAGGGCCATTACCAAGAGAAACCATGTCTTGAAAAACAAAAACAAAAAAAAGTGAAAGTGCCCATGGGAGTGGCCACCATGCTGGAATCCCAGTATTTGGAAGGCTGAGGCAGGATGAAAATGTAATGGGTTTGTCTCAAGTTCTTAAAATCTCTGTGAATAGTTAAAAGTATAGTTGATGTGTTAAGAATTATATAGATCTTGTCTGTGAACCAAATAATACAGTTAAAATTGATTAAACCAGAAGGAGCAGTAGAAAGGCCATATGACAGAGATGTCCACTTCTTAGGGAATAGTTGAATAAAGATATGGAAATTCTGAATTATATGATTAATAAACTTGACTACTTAATTTATGTTAACTCACTACTTGGAAATCTCCTTCATACTTAAGACTAAATTAATTTAAATTTTTCCCCCAAAATATTTTCATATTGGAGCATTCATGTTTTTCTCCCAAAGTTAAAAAAAAAAAAGCTGTATATGCAACTCTAAATGTAGCTAAGATTAACATATGTACCCTTTATATGTTAAGTAACATGATTATAAATATGAACTGTATAACACAAAGTTGTGCATATGAAGTACTTTTTAGTCATTTTCAAGCTGAATAGACTGGTGCCACCTAGAAACCACCTAAATGAAAATCTTGAGGATTCCTCCAAATGTTCTATTTAGGACTTTAGCTTTTTAATAGTATTGACTTCTCCCTCCCCCATGACTGGGAATTGAATTTAGCGCCTGTTCATACTAGGCAAGCACTCTTAACATTGAGCTATATCATTAGCCCAGTAGAATTTGTTTTTCCCTATAGTAGCACATTCTTTTTTAAAATTGTGTATCTTTATGATATAGTCTATAATATAGATATATATAGGGAGAATAAAATGATTATTATAGCAAAGCAAATTAATATTCACTATCTCACTATTGTTTCTTGTGAAATATAGCATTTAAAGTTTGAATAAATTAACAGGGAATTGTGAAGGGAGAAAGTCTAATGTGAACATAAATTTGAAGATGTGACTTAAAATTTAATTCAGGTTCTATGTGACTATCAAATTAGGCTTAAAATGATGTTTTTGATTTGAATTCAGTAGTAGTGGTAATTCATTAAAGAATTCCTGCTAAATCTTTTAAGTGATAACAATATAGAGAAGAGCAAACACAATGAGGCTCCTTTTCAGAAAACTTACATTCTAGCAGTTGAAGTGCTAGTGATGAGCTGGGGACAGAAATAGAAAATAATAAATGTAAGGTTTCCCTGTATAAGGAAGATGGGTGACATGTTCTGTGAAGTGATATAATGGGTAAACTGACAGTTTCAACATTTGAGGGAAGATACTAATTAACCAGATCAAGAGAGACAGCATAAGCATGTGCAGAGAATGGCAGGAGATAGGCAAGCTGTGTTCTGGAGAATCATAGAAGGCTTCTGTACTTAGAGAATAAGCTTTGATGCTGGGATCTTTTGTAGAAGCAACATGGGAAAAGAAAGTAGTGAAGAGAAGCTGTATGATACCAATCTCATGGAACAGATGAAGAATTGAGAGCTTTATCCTTGGAGTAATAGAAACTCATTGAAATATAGTATGCAGGTGAATGAATACAGTATGAAAACTAGTTAAAAGTTCAGAAATGTTAGGTAGCTTTAGCTGGAGTGTCAGAGCCATAGAAAATGCCTAGACTCCATAGTTATGTAGGAGTTTGATAGGACTACGTTGTATGGGAACTGAAGAAGATATTACATTACTATGCATGACTACTGACTTACTTCATGTTGAAATGAATGTATCTTAAAATACACTTTCAAAATGTTTAAAATGAAGGAATTGCTTGAAAGGTAATCTATGTAGAGAATATTATAGATAAAATGATATTTATGCATAATTTCTAAATATTATAAAATGTGACCTGTTTGTACATGTGTGTGTGTGTGTGTGTGTGTGTGTGTGTGTGTGTGTGTGTGTGTGTGTGTGTGTTTGTATGATAGAGTCCTCATTTTTTTCATTTCCTCTGGTTTTATTACTTTTTGTATGTGTTAGGAATTCTCATTCTTTTTTGTTTGAGAGTTTGCCATTAGTTGCATAGAGCATAGTTGCCCTATTTAGCCATACAACACCAGAGCATGGCAATCCTTTTCAAGGTTTTGGTGTCCACTAGCTACCCTTCACATTCCTACCTCTCTTTCTAACTTCTGGGGGCCCCTATTATACTAACAGCTTTAGAAATACTTGCAGTATTGCATAGTTACATGATAAGAAATTGCCCAACATATGTGTTCTAAACTATAAAACGGTAATTGTGAAACAAGCTAATTATCAGAAATGACTCTGACATACAGGCACATCAAGAGGAGCATGCTGCTAGTATTGGTCCCGAGCTCCTGAGGAAAAAGCGCACAACTCTGGCTGAAAGAAATACTTGTCAGCTGTATATCCAGACAGATCACCTGTTCTTTAAATACTATGGAACACGAGAAGCTGTGATTGCCCAGGTAAAGTTACTCAATGTGTTATGAGTTCCCCTTTTGTTTAATTATATAAAGCTAAAGAAAATAGTTTCAGTTGTGCCATGGGAAAGTCTATAAACTAAGTGCAGAGGGGATAGGACAACTAGTTCAGATTTTGGATTGCCAATCAGAAAAGAGATAAAGGGAACAGTTTCTGGAAGTTGCTGATGACACTGAAACATAGGCTTTTGTAATTGTTTGTTTGTTTTGATAAAAGTGTTTTGGACTTGGGGCTGGCCTAATGTATGGTAGACAAGTATGAAACTTAACCTTTGAAAACAATTCCATTTTTATTTTGAATTTGAAAGAGAGAACAGGAATTTTTCCAATGAATAATGTATAATTTCTGTCTTGTATATCCTTGTACTTACATAGCATTTTCTAAGTAAAATTATTATTTATATTTGTCCTCCACCTTTCCTCCTGAGAACAAGGTCTTACTTTGTGGCCCAGGATAGCTTAAGTTCACTTTGCGCTGAGGCTGTTCTTGAAGTCATGGTAATCCTTCTGTTTCAGCCTTCAAAGTGTGCTGGGATTACAGGTTTGCTCTGACACACCAACTGTGGTGATGTCTTTTAATCCTTATGCAAATAGAGATGTTTTGAGAGTACCCTTTAAAATGTCTTTTTATGTTGAAGATACCTAGAGAAAGTTTGTTCAGTGTATTTTTGACTTGGGATTTGAGACTGAGAAGATGGAGGTGCTATGATATCAAAGATGATTGCATTTTGATAATGGGAATAGACAGTGAGGGTTTTAAGAAATATGAAAAAATAGAAAGGTAAGCTATAGTTTGGGGATAATGGAAAAATGGGGAGCAATGAGACTATTCAAAGGACAGGAAACAGCTTTGTAGAGAGATTGTAAGCTGAGAGGGACATGGATATTCTTAAATATCCACAGTATCTTTTGAAGAGAAAGTGCTCTTGAACATTCACTAAGGATTGGGGTCATAAAAAAAAGTTACCCCTTAAGGAGGAGTCACCATTTGAGGAAAGTAGAAATGGTTAGAGATAGGAAACTCAAAGAGGGAGGAACTCCTTGTAAAGCAGGTGATATAATCATATCTTGAGAACTGAATCACTGCAGATGAGAGTGGAGCGGAAAACTGAGAAAACTGGATTAGGCATTGGGAGCCAGTGAGGTCAGGAATATGAGTTTAAGATGGATCCTTCAGCCCTGCCTTCCAGTTCCTTAGAGTGTTTATCAGTATAGACTGTTTTTGAAATGTTCTCATTGTTACTTTTTGACTATCTTTGTGCCTTCCCAACAAGTTTTGAAAGCACCATTTAAGTGGTAGCCAGGGTGCTGTTTTGTAATAAGTTGAAAGGTTGTATGCAGAGTGGTCAGAGCCAGTGCTTAGGGTGGGAGTCAGCTAAGTAAACACTTTCTGCCCTAGCTCACTCATCTTTTCCATTCTGTTCAACATATAGCATAAACATTTTAAAATTTAAATGTATAGCATAGTTCATGATGTTACAAGGGGAAATTAATAATCTTTTTTATATTTCAATATTGTCCCTAAAATGCTTTGTTTTCTTTTTTAATTACTAGATATCCAGTCATGTTAAAGCAATTGATACAATTTACCAGACTACAGACTTCTCTGGAATTCGTAACATCAGTTTCATGGTGAAACGCATAAGAGTAAGGAACTCCAGTAAAGACATTCTAAAAAGTAATAAGGGGGCTGGAAAGATGGGTTCAAGAGTTAAAAGCACTTTCAGAGGACCTGGTTTGGTTCCCAGCATCCATATGGCAACTTGAAAACTGTCTGTGACTCCTGTTCCAGATGATCCAATACTCTTTTCTGGCATCCATGTGATGTATTTACATACATGAAGGCAACACAAACATAAAATAAAAATAAAATTAGAACCAAGCTTCCAAAGAAAGTAAATACTTGCTTTTTACTTCATCTTTATACATGAAATAATATAGTTTAAATCATATCTGCTCTTGCTGCTGCTCTCCACTTTTGGTGCATGTGTGCTTGCATCCATATGCATGTGCACACATGTGTGAGCATGTGTATACACATACACACATAAATTTCAGTTTATGACTTAAGAAACAAATTTTGGGGACTGCGGAATGTTCAGTTGGTAAAGTACCTGCTGTGCACATTTGAGAACCTGAGTTTGGATCCTTAGAACCCATGTAAAAGCCAGTTGTGGCCTCATGTAATCCATAACTCCAGCACTGGGAGAGCAGAGATAGGCTGATCCCTGAAGCTCATTGACTAGGCTGAATAGTCAATTTGATGAGTCCCAGGTTCAGGGAGCAGCTGTGTCTCAAATGAAATGGAGAGCATTAGAGAAGGACACCCAGTGTCAAGCTCTGACCTCTATATGAATATGTACACATACCAATACAGAAACCAAATCTGCAAGGCATTAATCTATACTACAGTAGAGGTAAAACAGTACTGCTTTTTTGTCTGATAATCATTGCTTGGTGTGTTGTCTCTCCCCCCCGCCCCCCAGTTTTTTTGTTTTTTTTTTTGTATTTCTGGTGTTTTAAGGTTTTCCTTGTGTATGTTGCTTTGGTTGTATACCTTTTATTACTCTAAGGCAGAGGAAAAATAGATTCAGTGTTTAAATAAAATTAGAAGTTGGAGAAACACTTATTATAATCTTGAAAATTTACAGCTTTCAATGTCATATATCAGGTTTTGAGAAGTACTCTAAGAAGTAAAACTGTTTCTTTAAATTTGGCTATGGAATCCTCTTCTGTAGTAGCATCATTTGTAACTCTCAAAACCTGTTGAACAGAACCACAGGGTACCAATTGTAATTTCTTGACATTTCTCTTACTCTGGCTATAACTAAAATTTGAACTTAAATTTTAGATATATGAAAAATGGGTAGTTAGTATTTAAGTATTACTGATTTAAACTAAAATAATACTATCAGTTACAGTCCTTTTAATGGTCATATTCTTCACTGATACAGGCATATCTTCACAGTACCAATAATTTCACTAAACTCTACCTTACCCCAAAAGTTGTTATTCACTATTTTTTTATTGTTGTATTTTATTGCTTTGGAAAATTACTATTCTAATTTATACACAAATAAATATTAAATCACTGATAAATTAGTCTAAGTAAAGAATTTTCTGAATTTCTTAAATATATGTGCATATCTTTTAAGATTCTAAATTTTTAACTGGATATACCTGAGTTTTAAAATATTCACCCTCTTTCAATAACTTTTACCATAATGTTCCTTTATATTTTCATATTTTTCTTAAAATGACTTGATAAGAATTATATATTCTAGACATTTTTAGTGCATATGTAGTATATGTAAAAACAACAAAGGTGTTCCTTACTTTCAAAGGTAGTATGATTATATCTTGCATTGGCTTATCTCAAGGTGAAATATGATTTACATTATGAGTCACTCATAATCAATAAAAATCCTTAAATGTTCAAGTAAATATGAAAAGTGGTTTGAGTATTGGGTTTACTGGCAAAGCATAAAAGGTAACATAATAGAAAGTAGTGAATATCTAACAACTTTGTGGGAAAGGTAGAGTTTAGTAAAACGATTGGTACTCAAGACATTTATGTCAGTAAGAATATGGCAGCTGGGAGGATCATAACTAAGATTTTATTTTATTTTAAATCCATAGTACTTAAATATTAACTACTCATTTTTAATATAGCTGGCTAAAATTTAGATGCAGTTTTTAGTTATAGTTAGTATAACATAAATGTTAGAAAATTATTTTCACATGAAGTGGATAAAGATAATTTTATGCTTCCATACATGGTTTGTCATATACTTGCCTGATTTGGAATAGTTTTGTATTAAATGACTGTAACAAAATGTGTACAGTTAATTGATAATTAAACCAGCAGTTCTAAAGTGTGTCCTTATATCAGTGTTCACAGTGATATTTAATCTTGCCTCTGAGCCTCTTGGTTTGTGCAGGGTGTGGATCCTAGGAATCTATAAATCTCACTGTATCAGTTATATCTGGCCTTCCAGATCGACTACCTTATAAAAAAACATTTATTTTCATCTCTACCTTTTCTAAGATCTGTTACCCAGTTTGGAGTGTGATTTCCTAGGAAAGCAAACTGCCCCAGGGCTTGTGAGGATAGGTGAGCATTTGTGGAAGAAGCAAGGTTGATACTTGAAAGTGTTATTTAGTAAAGGTCTGGTGTTGATTGTTCTTCAGATTAGGAAGAAGGGACTATGGAGGATAAAAGATCTGCAGGGCCAATTTAAAGCAGTTAGAGGGGTGGAAAGAATTAAAAATTCTTTTGTACATCTAAGAAAACAATGAATTAAAAAGTTAGTTGGGTTTAACTCATGGGCAAGAGGAACCAGAAGAATTGGTAAACTCAGTCTTGGATTCCATACTTATTTCATGTTCTGCTTATTAGCTAATGATGAGGTTTTGTATCTTTATATTCATCTCCACTTGTAGAGCTCCCATAAGGAGACGTGTCTTCTCTCCATGGCTTCTGTTCAGGAATCTGGCAGATCCTTACTGAGAAATTTAATGCTTTCAATTTCATTTTCCCTGCCCTGCTTTTTTTTTTTTTTTTTTTTTTGTTTGTTTTTTTTTTTTTTTGTTTTTTTTTGTTTTTTTGTTTGTGTGTTTATGATTTCTGTGACTAGTTCAGAAGTGTAAGCAGTTCTCTGGAAAGTTGTCCAGGCCTATGTGGGAAGAGGTAGGTAGAGAACAGCTAGTAGTAATTACTTATTTAAATTATTATTTTGATTTTAGATCAATACAACCTCTGATGAAAAGGACCCTACAAATCCTTTCCGTTTCCCAAATATTGGTGTAGAGAAGTTCCTGGAGTTGAATTCTGAGCAGAATCATGATGACTACTGCTTGGCCTATGTCTTCACAGACCGGGATTTTGATGATGGAGTTCTTGGTCTGGCATGGGTTGGAGCACCCTCAGGTATATTATGTAATAATGTCTTAATACTTGGAAGAAAAAGCAACTTTGGGGGAATAATAGGTTTTAGTAAGTGTAGGAGAAAATAGTGCCTATAAAAAACTTTAATTCACATATCCTGAATTAAGACCAGATGCACAAAAATGCAAATGTTAGAATAAATGAAGCAGTTTTTTATTTTGAAAGGAATATAAGAGTTGACTTTGTGGTGTATACATCTGTAATCTCAGCTCTCAGGCTGAGTCAGAGGCTTGGGAAGGTAAGTTCAAAACCATCCTGGACTACATAGGGAGACTCTTGTCTCAACTAACTAAATAAGTAAAAATTTAAAAAGAAAAGAGAAATATGGGAAGTACCCTGATTTTGGGATTTCTAGAAGCTGACACAGTTTTATGGGAAGAAGTAGTACTTGCATCACTATAAAAAGGAAACCTACATTTTCCCATAAAAGCTAAATGCTACTAAATTCCCCTGCTGCTTGGAATAGAGACTGAAAGTCAAAAGAAAAAAAACTATGCTTCTGCTTTGTCAAAAAGGAAAACAAACAAACAAAACAAAACAAATAAATAAAAACCTAGTCTTTTCTGTTCTGCAGAGAGAGAGAGAGAAAGAGAATAGAGAAACTCAGGTCAGAAGCAGCAGGTAGAAAGAAAGAAAACATATTTTCATTTTCTGTGGTCTTTATTTTAACAGCAGAGATGTGCAGGCCACATGCCGCATACAGCTCTGTTGGTATTGTCTATGGTATGGTCACTATGGAAATGGGAATCCTTCATTGATAAGGTTGAGATAGGTAGTCCCCATCCAATACAGTGGGTTTGAGGGAGCTGTTGACATTCAGATGTACTCACTGGAAGATGGGTAATAAAGACCTCAGATTTTTGGATATGAGGCTCTCTTTTCTTTTCTCTCCTCTCCTCTCCTCTCCTCTCCTCTCCTCTCCTCTCCTCTCCTCTCCTCTCCTCTCCTCTCCTCTCCTCTCCTCTCTCCTCTCCTCTCCTCTCCTCTCCTCTCCTCTCCTCTCTCCTCTCCTCTCCTCTCCTCTCCTCTCCTCTCCTCTCCTCTCTTCCCCTCCCCTCCCCTCCCTTTCCTTTCCTTTTTTCTTTCTTTTCCTCTCTTCTTTCCTCTTTCCCCTTTCTTTTTTCTTTTCCTTTTCTTTCATTTCCTTCTTTCACTCCCCTCCCCTCCCTTCCACTCTCCTCTCCTTCCTCTTTTTCTTCCCTTCTCCCCTTCTCTCCTCCCCTTTTCTCCTTTTCCTCTTTCCCTTCCTTTTTTTTTTTTTTATGGTTTTTCAAGACAGGGTTTTTCTGCATAGCCCTGGCTGTCCTAGAACTCACTCTGTCGACCAGGCTAGCCTTAAACTCACAAAGATCAGCCTGCCTCTGCCTCTTGAGTGCTGGGATTAAAGGCTTGTGCCAGTACTCCCCAGTTAATTTCTCTTTCTGATACCTCATTGTTACTTAAAAATTGACCTTTCTTTACCTGGTAGAAAGCATATTTTCTTCATTCTTTAGTTTAATTTTAATCTATGATTTATTTTGTATATTTTATATTTTTAGGTAATGTGTTTTATTTTATATTTTTTGTTCTTTTAAAAGAAGCCAACAATAAATATCCTTATTTGCATTTCAGTGCTTTTTTATGTTGTAAAATACACTTCATTCATGTATTACTAAGGTACAAATTATGTGGACTGCTTATTCTACTCTAATATTGCTTTAGTCTTTGTTTATTGGTCGTTCTCTTTGTATACCTTGCATCGTGATAAGTTGTTCAGCTCTCTCTTTCTCAGGATGTTTCAAGTTTTATAAATTTTATTCTCTTTTCCCCTCAAATAGCTGAAACAATTTTTTTTTTTTTTTACAAAATTAATGTTTCCTGTTTTCCTATTAATTAGTATTGTAAAAAAAGCTTGGGTATTTGGATTTTCTTTGTATAGATAGTTCTCATCCTGTGAACCATAGCTAGCCATGCTTGCCTCACCCAGAACCTGTGAGAAATGTGGTTTTTATGTTCCGCCTATGGTCCTTTGTATCAGGAACTCTTAGTATTAGTGTTGGTTTGAACAAGACTTCCAGATACTACTGCTGTGCACTAAAGTGTGAGACTGAGAACCACCAAACTATTTTGTCTCTAAAGCTCATTTACCAAATACTTCCAGAGCAAACAAGAAGATTGTTTCAGACTGGGACCCTGCTATCATTTTGCATTTTCATTTACAGACTGTTAATCATTAGGAATGCCTGTAATAGCCAGGCATTGGTGACACACACCTTTAATCCTAGCACTAGGGAGGCAGAGGCAGGCTAATTGAGTTCGAGGCCAGCCTGGTTTATAGAACTAGTTCCAGGAGAGGCTCCAAAAACAACAAAACAAAACAAAAGAATGCCTGTAATCCTGACAGAATCATGAGTTCAAGGCCAGCCTTCACTACCTAGTAAGACCTTATCTCCAAAAGAAAGGAATGGGGGGTAGGTGGATGCTACAGGAATTTGACCAACTTTCTTGAAATCTTTAGATTTCACATATATAACTTTTACATATATAACTGCTTAATTTCCTCTTAAAGAAGCTTTTTTATTATTTCTCTACAACAGTTTTTAGAGTTACAGAAAAATTAAGCAGATGTTATGGTGAGCCTTCTACCCCCACCCTTGCACTGGTTTTGAGGAGGGCTGTTTGGCTGGGTTATAGGATGTCCTATACTCATGTCAGATGATTTTCTTATGATTAGATGGGGTGTGGGGTTAGGGACACTTAGTATGTATGTCTATATTTCTGGATATTTATTCATTTTGCTAACATGGTAGAGTGTTTTTACTTTTAGATTGTGTGGGTGAAGCACAACTCTTATCTTTGCCTATTGTGAGTAACCATAGAAGATTGAATAGTCAGAATGGAAAATACGATCTTTTTCCTTCTGTGTTAATAACCTTTCCCCTTTATTTCAGGTGTGAGATGCCTTCTAACTTGACTATTAAATCCCCAACTCTGGGTCTTAGGAGGCTTTTTCCAAAAGTGCTTAAAGAGAAGATAGGCAGAGAGATTAGAGGCCAGAGTGAGAGAAGGAGTCTTTTTTCTCTTAACTTAGTTGTCTTAATACAGGTTTTCTGCATTGAAATAACAACAAGCAGTTTTGTCCTCAGTAACTGAACTGACTTTGAGTTTAATATACTTACAAGGAATGTTGCATATGTAATCTACTTGATTATTATCCCAGGATAATGATTCTTGCTTCCCAGTAGAGGTTACATTTTACTGACTCCATTTCTTTCTTTCTTAAGAGAGGAAGGAGGACATGGAGCTTTGCTATACTTCAGCATTATCATGATGGGTAATTGTTAAGGCACTGTGGGAAAAGCAGTGGCACTAAGGGCCTTGGGCTCTTACCTGCCTTCCCCCCCCCCTTTATACATTCTAGTAAATTACTTTGCATAAGATTCATTTGTGTTATAACTTATTTTCTCTCTTTCCTTTAGACTCCATCTTTTTGCTTATGTCTTACTTGTGTTTGCTGTTATCTTATTATTTTTAGATGTTTCATAGCTGGCTTACTGAGCTTATAGTCTATTAGTATTTCTTATTCTTTCATTTTTATTTGTTCTAATTAATCTTTGTTAATTCTTATCCTGTTGTTTAATTTGTCCTAAATTCAGTTCATTAAATTCTGAAGTTATTTCACTATTCAAAAACATGGTAGTAGAGAAGATGTTATCTTATGGTTAATTATCACATAATATATATGTAGATTATGAGCTGTAGTCCTCTTTGCTGGCCCTGTTGATGCAGGAAAATGCAGGTTGAAATGTTTTAATAGTAAGTTTGTTGTCTTTACGCGTCTTTTGTTGTTTTTTTAAAATAATCTCTTCTTTTTCTCATGTACTCTGCTTCTTCTTACTTAAGGCTTTCTTGTAGTTGAGTGCTGCTTTAGCAGTCTTTGATCAAAAAATCAGGGTCTTTCCAGTGAATGGAGTTGACTTGGAGATTCCCACTTAAAATTATGCTATGCCTGTTGTGGAACCATCATAAAGGAGCCTGGTTCCCAAACAAAGATATACAGGGGGTGTGGTTCAATGGCAGAGTACTTGTTAGTATGTACAAGGCCTAGGTTTGATCTACAGCACCAAGAGAGAAAGGCAATTCAAAACTCAGGAAAGATACAGTTTTCTTCAGGATTAAACAGATAGCCTGTTATCATTTGATACAATGGTTTTGTAATAAAATAAATGTTATTTTGAGATGGAGGACTCATTGTACATAGGTTGAGCTTTAATTTGTGTTGAATTTGGGACCTTCTGGTTGCAGGTTCCTAAGCATTAGTGCTAGGATTACAAGTAAAGTCTTTAAGTTAGATAGCTATCACCTTCATTTTGTTGCATTTCATTTGCTGAACCTCTTTAACAGACCCCTGAAATATATGTCTCTGCCTTGTTCTGTCCTGTATTAACCTGCCTCAATGCTATCAGTTAAGTGAACATACCTGTAACTTGCTCAGGTTACTTATTGCTTTTGATTTGAATAAAAAACATTCACTCTTTTTCATTTTATTCACGTTTTATTTCTCTGATGACTCTGCAGCAAAATCTTACATAATATGAAGTAGTTACAGAGCTTGAGTTATGTCAAGCTTAGTGAGATGTTGTGTCTCTAATAGATTTTCTGGTATGTCAAAACTAGTTGCAGTATTTAAAATCCATAATTTATAAAATAAAATTTAATATTTTTTTCTGTGTGATATACTATTAGTCTATAATTATATTAAACTCAAGACTGAGAGCTGTTACTTAGAAGGTTAAGCAATATATACATCACAGAGACTATACTTAAGAGTATTTGCAAACTTATATATGATCTTGCCTTAAGTTAGTTAGGCCTGAAAAATACAAAAATATATTGGATTTTTTAAAAAAATGTGTCTATTTTCTTTCTTTTGTTTTTAATGGTTGTGCAGTGTGCTGTCTTCTGCGCCTGGTGCGCCTGGTTCAAGTTTGACAGGAGGTATTTTGGATCAGTTTCACATAACAAGTCTTCACGAAGACAGGACATTCATTTGCTACTTGCTCAAAGTTAATGGGTGGTGTATAGTTGTTCCAGAGTACTTGCTCATAGATTTAATTTCCTGTTTCTTACAATGATGTAACCTTCAGAAAAAGAATAGGAAAGATAAAATATTCATGAATCGCTTCCCCCCTTTTCTGTTTTCTGTACAGGAAAGGGTGTATATGGAGACCATTATGAAGGTTGTTAGTGTTTTTTGGGCTAACTCTTCACTTAGTCTTCACTTTCCTTTTTCATGAAATGTGTTATGATTTCAGTTTGCTAAAACATAACAATTTCAAATTTGTTTGTTGCCACATATTTAATGGGAATAAAACAATAAGCTGGGGTTTTTTTTGTTTGTTTGTTTGGTTGGTTGTTTTTAGGACATAGGCACAAAACAAAATCTTACTAAGGCAAGTTTTGAACTTCTGAGTCTCTTGCTCCAGTTTCTTGAATGTTAGTATTACAGGTGTTCTACTATGCCTGGCTCTAATCATGCTATTCTTGCTGTTCTGTTTCCAGTTACCTTCTATTAAAGATTTCATCAGGAATTTAAAGCATTAGACCTTTTTAATGGTTTAGTAAAATAGTTGTATCCTAGTATTTGAAACTAGAATAATTTGATTATCTTATCCACTTGATTGTCAGAGAGAGAGAGAGAGAGAGAGAGAGAGAGAAGAGAGAGAGAGAGAGAGAGAAGATGGCTAAGTGGTTATGAATGCTTACTGCTCTTGAAGGGAACTCGAGTTCAGTTCCCACCCACATAAGGTGACTCACAACCACCTTTTAACTCTTAACTCTGGTGGATCTGGTACCCTTCTTTGGCTTCTGTGAGTACCCATACATGTACACATAACCATATATAAAATTAAAAATAAACCTTTAAAAATAATACTAAATAGGAAAAGCTGTTTATTTAAATAGTAAATTTATGTGATGCTAAGGACCAAATCCAAGACCTTGGCATTTGAGGCAAGTAGTCTGCCACTGAGCTATATTCTTTTAAATGTGAACAGAGACTAAAGAATTTCTTCTTAAAATATTTGTAAATTAATAAAAGAAAGAATAAGCATGGTGACATATGTCTGTAACTGCATTTAGGAGTCTAAGATGAAAGGATGGCAAATGACTAGCTAGATTGATTTTTCTCATTTATTTTCTCTTTATTGTAACTGCCTTTGGCTGTGAAAGCATTGTAATTTTGATCTTGAACTCCAAAGTTCTTGTTAATGAAAAGACAAACTACAAAACAGGTTACTATGCTTACTGTAAGAATTTTCTTTTAAAATTTGAAAGTGAATTCAAGGCACATTGCAAAACCATAATTCAGTTTATTTGAAAAAAGTTTCACAGCTGCTGGAGTTGTATGACTAGTACAGTAAACTTGTAGCAAACCAGACATGCATATTCTTTCATATTTGCTTTCTTTCTTCCCATCTGCTTTCCACCCTTCTTTCTTTGTCTCTACTTCTTAAATCCATGTCACTTAGTTGGACACATGATGGATGCATTGCATCAAAGGACTGCCATCACATGGTGAATGCTCATCTCTGTTTGTAGAAGTGGCTTTTGCAGAATGTACTTAAGGATATTTTTAACATTTGTTTCATTTATAAGTTTTTCTTTTAGAAGATGAAGGGGTGTGAGCTTTGATTCAGTATAAATGTGGACTTACTCAAATTTAAAGGAAGTAGAAATGTTTTGCTATGTTATTGGCAGCAAAAATATTGAGAACTATTTGATGCTGAAAAACATGTAATGATTGTGTAATCAATCCCAGCGTTTCTTTGCAGGTACTATTATCATTTTATTTTAAATGATATTTTCAAATCTTAGACCATGGGAACTCTGGAGTATTTGAGTCACTTAGGTACCACTTTTATTTTAAATTGAAAAATATGAATGTTTTAACTCCATATAATGATTTCATTTACTATTTACCTATTTTTTTGTAGATAAATAATTCATTGTTTTTATTTTATTATTTTTTAAAAATCTGAATTAGGAAGCTCTGGAGGAATATGTGAGAAAAGCAAGTTGTATTCAGATGGCAAGAAGAAGTCTTTGAATACTGGCATTATTACTGTTCAGAACTATGGCTCTCATGTGCCTCCCAAAGTCTCTCATATTACTTTTGCTCATGAAGTTGGACATAACTTTGGATCTCCAGTAAGTACTGCCTAATTATTAAAAAATTTAAAAAGTGATTAGTTTGACTTTTATCTTACTGTACAAGTAATGTACAAAAATGAATGTTTAGTGTTAATATGCAAGAGCAGAGTGGTGTAATTAACTATAATGAAAATAAGAATTCTGTGAAAACACAGAGTTTTTTTTCTGGCTTCGTTGTGGAAGGGGAGCTTTGAGATAGGGTCTCATGAAGCCTATACAGTCATTAATTCCTGATCTTCCTGTTCTTGCTTCCCAAGTTCTGTGAATATAGGGATGCTCCAACCATGCCTGGCTCAGTCTGGCTTATTCAGACAGAAGGTTATCTATCTATATTTGCTGGTTCTGAAACAGTCACCAACAAGTAATACACTCAAATTTCTTTGGAATGAGTCTCCTTTTAGTAATCTAGTAAATTGTATGATGGCCTTTTAGCTGTGTTTCTGTTAATGCAATATTGTGATTTACTTGAGTATATTTTCTATTGTGGAAATAGATTGGTACTTTACATTTTCTTATGATAAATTTCTGATGTACCGAACTTTCCTTCTTAGCTGGTCTGATTGGTTGGCCTGTAAACCCCTGGTATCTGTCTACCTGCCCGCATATGGTCTTGTTCAACTTTGATGTGGGTTCTGGGGGTCTAAACTCATGTCTTCATACTTGGTGGCACATTGCTTGTTGTTGAGCCACATCTCTCCAGTCCCCTCACTTCTCATCTTAATCTTTATCTGATTGCCAGTGAGTTGCCATTATATTTTATGAATTGTTTAATAGATAATTTGGTTCTTGTTCCTTGTCTGCTTTATTAACTGTTTCCTCTCTTTCTTGACTATTTTAATGACCTTACCATGCTTAACCACACCCTTTCTTTGTGCATGTTGTTAATTCTACTACATACACACACAGTAGATACTTACTAAATATTTATTGAGTGATTTATAGATGAGCTGGAACCATCAACTCCCAATCCTGTCCACCTTGACATCTCTCTCTGGAATCTTTCTGCCTGCTTCCTTCCTGCTATGTTTATGAGCCACATAATGTTACATTCTCCAGGAGGTTTACATTATTCTTTATGTTCACTTTTCTTATCTCAAATGTTTATTGTTTACTTGCAAACTGCTTTGTAAGCTTTGTTGCAGAAAGCTGTAATCACAAATGAGAAAGGTCCTGTATGAGAAATCTGATATATTTCTGCTTTTAGCAGAGTGGTTTTTGTCCAAATCTAGCTCTAATCAATCCACTCTGACTTTATTCCTTCTGTGTAATGATACTGCTGATAAGGTTTCCTCATCCTGTATTTAGGCCTTTGCATAATTCAGTTCAAAGTACATATTCTGTGTCATCTCATCTCACTTTTCAATTTTGATGAATTTCCTATTTCAGCCTACTTACCTTGAAATCTTTTTAAAAAATATATTTTTATATGTATAAGTGTTTTGTCTACATATATGTCTGTGTACCACAAACGTGTCAGAACCCTTGGAACTGGAGTTTATGGATGGTTGCAAGCTATCATGTAGGTACTGAGAACTGAACCCAGACCTTCTGCAAGAGCAGCAAGTGCTTTTAACTGCTACCATGACATGTTTTGCAGTCATTAGACTCTTCAGTGCTTATCTGACACTGTCACGATGAGACATATATAATCATTATACACATGGCAGAATGCATAGAAAATAAACCAAAATGTCAATAGTTGTGGGCAGTAGATTATAATTGATTTCTTATATATTCTTAAATCTTTTTCTGAATTTTCTATGAGTATTTGTTCCTTTCTTTCTTTCTTTCTTTCTTTGTTGCCACCCTCTTCCTCTATTTCTTTTTCTATTTTACTAGGTTCTCACTTGTGATCTCTCTGCCTCAGCCTCTTTAATGATGGGAGTACAATCTATTTCTCAAAATGTATCTTATGAATTTAGGAAGTAGTTTTTGTTGTTTTCTTTTCTAACTGAAGTTGTAGTATACTTGTGAAATTTTACTCTTAATTTTAACTCTCAGTCCTTTTGGCTTTCAGTCAAGGAAGTCTTTTGTGTATATGTGTGTGTCAGGGGAGTGGGAAGGTCTTATTTACTTCTTTATTTGCTAGTTTTGTTCCTGTATCTGAAGTGGCAAATAGTAAGCATCCTTGTTTACAAATTGTTTCTCCTTCTATAGCCATTGGTGAGATCTGTTACACCATTCTTGAATGGTACAAGACTAGGTGGGCAGATCACAATTTTCTGTTTTTAAGAATGTAACTCTCTTGCAAAATTTCATCTGTATAGGTTTGAATATTTTAGTACTTTGATGTAGAACTGGGTACTCTAATATTACTGCCTTGAAAATTAGCAAGTTATTCTATAATCATATTAAGAACTATGCAGTTCTGTAATTTTTTTCCCTGTTTCTGATTTTGGGTGATGAAACTCTTGCTAGTACCATACTTAATCAGCAACAAAATTGAAGTGTAAGGAGCAGAAACATGAAGCAAGATAATAATGTATATAGAGAACATAGTTGCTAGAGGCTGAATCTGGGCTCAGGAGGAAATCAGGCCAGTATCAGGAAGTGTAAGATGTAAATAGAGTTCTCTGATGAGGAAATATAAAAATCAAAATGGCTTGCTATTTATTATTTGTCTGCCAAGATTCAGTTAAATATAACTGCCATTTTAGTACCTAACATTTTTTGCCTCTTGCAATAATGAGTACTTTAATTACTTGAGGACATTGTGTGTGAGGTTTGCTTCAGGTGTGTGAGTGTGTATATTGAGGGTATTGTGTGTGTGTGGGGGGGGTACATGCACCTGAGTATGCACATTTGTGTGTATATGCAGAAGTCAGAGAAAGATGGTGAGTGTCTTCCTCAGTCACTCTTTGCATTAGTGCCTTGAGACAAGCTGTCTGAACTAGAAGCTTGTCATCTGGGCTAGACTAGTTATCTAGTGAACTGCTGGTATCTGTTTCTGTATTCCAGCAATGGGGTTGTTACAGATAAACATGGCCATGTCTACGTTTTAATTTTTTTCTTAAAATTGTTATTACATTTTATGTGTGTGTGTGTGTGTGTGTGTGTGTGTGTGTGTGTGTGTGTGTGTGTTCACTTGTATGCCACAGCATATTAGTAGAGGTCAGAGGATAGCTACTTGTGTTTCGTTTCAGAGGATCAAATTTAAGTTGCCAAAGGTGCTTGATGATAAGCACCTTTGTCCCCTGAGCCATCTCCCTGGTCCTGTGCCTGGCCTTTTTATGTGGGTCCTGAGATTGGTACAGAGGTAGGTCTTCTTGCATGCACAGAATGTGCTCTTTCCCACTGAGGCATCTTCCAAATCCTGGGTTTGTTGTTTTAGTGCATATGTATCAGGAAAGCAGGTGCTGCTGGGGTCTGCTGCTTCATTCAGGCAGCCCTTCTGATGCCTTTGATAGCTAGGTAAATTACTGGAATCAAAACCACTTTCATACATGTGCTCATACACAAAACTTTATTCTATAGTGTAGTGTTTTGATCTCATGCCTTGAGTTTTCTTAATTTCACTTAACAGTAAAACTTGTGTTTCTGTCTCCAGTGAGCATTTTACTCAGCTATCTTTTACACTGACTCATAAGAAAGCTGCCACTGCCCTGTTACTGTCTATTGTCACCAGCACTGGTCTTGGGTTTCACTTTCATCTCTGCCTTACTGAACCAGTTTTAGCATGTAATTTACCATGTATTTTAGTAAATGCTAAGCAATCCATACTATTACTGCCAGCCTTAAAAGCATCTTTTCAATAGTTGTTATGGTGTATGCTCAGTTCTAGTCCTCCTAGTCCCTAATTATAAAGCTCTGAGATAGTTTATGTTAGATCTTCAGTTTTCCTTCTTTTCTGCCAACTGTGGCCCCTGACAGAGCAAGTGGTTTTCCTAACTCACCATCCTAGGCAATTGTTAGATCCTTTCTTAAGGAAAGTATGTGACTTCCACTGTTCCTCTGATGAGAAAATTCCACTTATGCAGATGACCTGGAAACCCTGTTTTACTTCCTATTATTGTAACATCATATTCTATTTGGCAGCATGATTCTGGAACAGAGTGCACACCAGGAGAGTCTAAGAACTTAGGACAAAAAGAAAATGGCAATTACATCATGTATGCAAGAGCAACATCTGGGGACAAACTTAACAACAACAAATTTTCACTCTGCAGTATTAGAAACATAAGCCAAGTACTTGAGAAGAAGAGAAACAACTGTTTTGTTGGTATGTATATTTCCAGTATTTTAATTATTAACCTTTTTTTCACACTTCATGGCATGTGTGTAGAGGTCAGAAGACAGTTTGCTGGAGTCAGTTCTTTCCTTTCACCATGTGGGTTCTGAGGATTGAATCTAGCTTGTCAGACTTGGTGATAAACGCCTTTCCCCTGATGAGTCATCTTCCCAGCCCAAGATATTTAAACATTCAGAAAACTAGAAAGGATCTACTCTAAGAACATTTCCCACCTATGTTTTTCAATGAAGACCTTGCTGTATTTGCTTTATCAAATACTTAGAAGTGTGTTTGCCCTTTGGAATTGAGTTGCAGATGGCAGAGTACTTCTAAACACCTTAGCTTATATCTCATTAGCTAGCATTCACTATTGTTTGAGGTTCTCCCCCCCCTCCATTTCTTTCCTAGGTGGATTTAACATTCTGAGTTTGTGTGTATGTGTATATATGACATTGAACTGTACATTGAACATATTTACTACATTTCTCTTATCCTCCCTTTCTCAATTGTCTTCTAGATAGTTTTGCTTCTGCTTTCTTGTCATATATATGTACATGGTATATGTACACGGTTTAATAGATTTGTATAAAACCTAGCTAGGAGCCACAAATGAGAAGATAGCATGAAACTTGTTTTGTGACATTGGCTTACTTCACTTAATATGATTATCTCCAGATGTATCTGTTTTCCTGTAAACAACAAAAACTTGCACTCCTCATATCTGAAACCAACTCAGTTGTGTATGTGCTGTATGGTTGTGATAGTTCACACCTTTAATCCTAGCACTCAAGAGGCAGAAGCAGGTGGAAGGTTGTGTGTTCAAGGCCAGCCTGGTCTACATAGCAGGCCCCACGCCAGTCAGAGCTACACAGGAAGACCTTATCTCAAACCCAACAACAATAACAAAGCAAAAAGAGAGAGACAAAAACAAAACAAAATCCTAAGTGGGTATATGTGAACTCTTTTCATCTGTTCCTCTTGTTGGATACCCAGGTGTGGTTCCACAGGTTAACTGCTGTGGATAGTGCTGCAGTAAACAGGGGTATATAAAGTGTACAAACTTTTTTGTTTGTTTGTTTGTTTTAATTTATTTTACATACCAACCACAATTTCCCCTCCCTCCTCTCCTGTTTCTGCCCCTCCACCAAGCCCCATCCACTCCTCAGAAAGAGTAAGGTCTCCCATGGCACACTCAGTTGAGGCAGGACCAAACTTCTCCCCCTGAATCAAGGTTGAGCAAGGCATCACACCATAGGAAAACAGGTTCCAAAAAGCCAGCTCATGCACTAGGGACAGATGCTGGTCCCACTGCTAGGGACTCCACAGACAGACCAAGCTATATAACTGTCACCCACATGCAGAGGGTCTAAGTCAGTCCCATGCAGGCTCCCTAACTGTTGGTCTGGAGTCTGAGCTCCTACAAAACTCAGGTCAGGTGGTTTCCTCCGTCATGCTCATATAATCCCTCCTTCCTCTCTTCAACTGGACTCCCTGAGCTCAGACCAGTGCTTGGCTATGGATCTCTGCATCTACTTCCATCAGTTACTGGCTCAAGTCTATGATGACAATTAGGGTAGTTAATAAATAAATACAGGGGCCAGTACAGGCACCCTCTCCACTACTGCTAGGGCTGGGGTCATTCTTGTGGATTCCTGGGAGTTTCCCTGGCATCAGGTTTCTCCCTAACCTCATAATGGCCCCTTCTATCATGATATCTTTCATTGCTCTCCCTCTTCCTCCTTCTCCCGACTCAACCATCCTCCTTCCTCATGTTCACATTCTCCATCCCATTTCCTAACCCCCACTTTGCCCAGGAGGTCTCATCTATTTCCCTTCCCCAGGGTGATCCATTTGTCCCTCTTAGGGTCCTCCTTGTTACCTAGCTTCTCTGGGGCTGTGGATTGTATCCTGGTTATCCTTTACATTACATCTAATATTCACTTTATTTTTTTTAACCCATCATTTCTGCATTTAATTTTTATATTTTATTTTACATATCGATCCCAGTTCCCTTTCCCTCCCACTCTCCCACCCCCTAAACCCCCCCCCCCATCCCATCCCCTATCCACTTCCCCAGGAGGGTGAGGCCTTCCAGGAGGGATCATCAAAATCTCAAGTAATTTGTGGTAGGGCCTAGGTCCTCCCTCCTGTCTCTAGGCTAAGGGAGTATCCCTCCATGGGGAATGTGCCCCCAAAGTCCTTTCATGCACCAGGGATACATCTTGGTTCCACTGTTAGAGGTCCCATAGACTGACCAGGCCTTCTAACTGAGACCCACGATCAGGGTCAGGTCAGTCTTATGCTGGTTTCCCAGCTCTCAGTCTAGGGTCCATGAGCTCCCCCTTGTTCAGGTCAGCTAACTCTGTGGGTTTCTGCAGCCTGGTCTTGACCCTTTGCTCATCACTTCTCCCTCTCTGCAACTGGATTCCAGGAGTTCAGCTCAGTGTTTAGCTGTGGGTGTCTGCTTCTGTTTCCATCAGCTACTGGATGAAGACTCTAGGGTGGCATATAAGGTGGTCATCAATCTCATTGTCAGGGAAGGGCATTTAAGGTAGTCTCTCCACTGTTACTCAGATTGTTAGTTGGAATCATCCTTGTAGATCTCTGGATATTTCCCTAGTGCCAGATTTCTCTTCAACCTATAATGGCCTCTCTCTGTTATGGTATCTCTTTTCTTGTTTTCTATTCCTCCCCCAACTCAATCTCCCTCATGTTCTCCTCTTCCCTCCTCTTCTCCCCTTCTCTTTCTCCTAACTCCCTCTCCACTCACTGCCACCCCTCCCGATTTGCTTAGGAGATTTTGTCCCTTTCCCCTTCTCTAGTAGATTATGTATGTCTCTCTTAGAGTCCTCCCTGTTTCCTAGCTTCTCTGGCGGTATGAATTATAATTTGGTGATCCTTTGCTCTGTGTCTAAAATCCATATAAGAGTGAGTACATAATATCCACTTTCAAGTAAGTACATACCATGTTTGTCTTTCTGGGTTTGGGTTACCTCACTCAGGATGATCTTTTTCTAGTTCTATCCATTTGCCTTCAGATTTCATATTGTCATTTTTTTTTAACCACTGAGTAATACTCCATTGTGTAAGTGTACCATATTTTCTTTATCTGTTGTTCTTTGGTTGAAGGGCATTTAGGTTGTTTCCAACTTCTGGCTACTATAAATAATGCTGCTATGAACATAGCCAAGCAAGTGTCCTTGTGGTATGATTGAACATCCTTTGGGTATATGCCCAAGAGTTGTATTGCTGAGTCTTGGGGTAGATTGATTCCCAATCTTCTGAGACATTTCCAAACTGATTTCCAAAGTGGCTGTACAAGTTTGCACTCCCACCAGCAGTGCAGGAGTGAGTGTTCCCATTGTTTCACATCTTCTCCAACATACGCTGTCATCAGTGTTTTTGATCTTAGCCATTCTGACAGGTATAAGATGGTATCTCAGAGTTGTTTTGGTTTGCATTTCCCTGATGGCTAAGGATGTTGAGCAATTCCTTAAATATACCTCCAATATATATATATATTGGAGATCAGCCCCCTGTCAGATCAAGTACATAAGTCATAATTGTACCATTTGGTGAATTTGGCAAATGGCAGTTACCTTTGTAAACCAAGCAGCTGTGAAGATACAGAACATTTTTGTCAGTCTAGAAATTCTTTATTCCATTTTGCAGTCAGTCTCCCAGAAGCAACTGCTAGTTGATTGTTTAACTAAAGGTTGGTTTGCCTGTTTTAAGATTTCATACAAATGGAATTCATAGCTTTTTTCCTTATGGAATTTCACTTTTAACTCCACATAGTGATTCAAGGTTCATTACAATGTTTTGTTTCTGTTGCTGAACAACAATGTTATAGAACTGAATCTAGTTTACTTATTGTTTCTGTCAGTGGACTCAGGGGACTCATACAGTGTATGTTCTTTTATGTTCAGCTTGTTTTTCTTAGCATAAGCTTTTGAGGATTCACCCCTATAATAACATGTACCAAAACTCCACTCCTTTTAAAGGATAAACAATATTCCACTGTATAAGCATACCACATTTTGGTCTTAAATTCAGCTGTATATATCTCTCTTGTGGCATTTATCAGATTCCAAATATTCTGCCTACTCTTACAGTTGTTTTGTATATCCTCCTTTTCCACAAGATTATAAATCCTTGAATGCAAATATTGAGTCACAGTCACTTTTATATATAAAAAACATCCAAAGGAGGGTTGATGAATTGAGGAAGACTTCCAGATAAGTCTGTCCTTTTGTTTTCAGTACAGTTTTTATTGGGATAATTATAGATTCACATACATTACATGTAGTTACAGTAAACACTAAGTACTCAGCACCTTTGTCTAGTGTCTCCATTAGTAATGCCTTGCAGGTAGACAGTATCATCAGTGTGATGTCATCAATGCACATGCCACACTCCTTATTCCTATCTTCTCAGAGTGTTTGCTTCTTTTTATTAATTTATTTACATGTGTAGTTTTATATCCTACCACCACAGACAAGATCCAGAACAGTCCATCAGGACAAGGATATTCAGTGTTGTCTGCTCATAACCGCATGTAGCTGTCTCTTGTTGTTCCCTGCCCACTCCACTAATCTTGTTTCCATTTCTGAAATCCTGTCCTTTTGGAAATGTATAGTTGGAATTGAAGGGTGTATAATCTTTAGGGAATGCCCTTGTTTACTTAGAATAATTTGCTAGAGATTCATCCAGACTTTATCAGTAGTTTGTCCATTCTGTTGCCAAGAAGTTACTCCTTGTTATATAATGTTTTGTTTAGTCGTTCACCTGCAAAACACAGCTGGGCTGGCTATATGCAGGGTTTTGCTCTTATCAATTGAATATCTATAAAATTCATGTGTAGGTTTTTCATGTGAACATATTTTTTTATTCTTTTGATAAACACCTTATATCTAGTTAATAGACCATATAGTGATCACTTGTTTTGTTTTCTCCAAAATTCCTAAGCTGCTTTCCAGGGTGGCTGTACTACTTTACACTCTCACGATCTGATTATGACTAGTCCCAGTTTTGTCATCGTCATCATCAGAATCTGAAACTGGCATATTCACTATATTTGGATCAAACTGTTGTGGTAGGATTGAAGCATAGTTCCTTGTTTTATTTTGTATTTCTCTGGTTGCAGTGATGAACTCCTTCACTGTTTATTAGCTGTCTATCTTCTCTGATGACATATCTACTCATGTTTCACAGCTATTTACATAGTATGTTTGTTTTTGTTTTTTGTTTTGTTCATTGAGTTTTGAGATTGCTTCATATAATGATTGGTGATTTGTCAAATAACTAGGGGAGTTTTTGTTTGTTCTTCCTATAGTATTTAATCTTCCTTATTTTTACGTTCTGAGTGATGGATTATAGTTGTGCCCTACTATGCTGGACTCAGATAATGGTTTACAGATGCTGTCTCCCAGCCTGTAGTATATTTCTTTATCTTTGTTATAGAGTTTCTGGCTTTTTCTCTTACGCTTTCCCCACATAGTGTAGATTGACATTGATGCTATTATTTGTTACTGTCATCAGTGGTTGCTTTTCTGTCACTTACTTCTATCAGTTCTTCATGTAGAAATGCCTTGTAGATGATAAGCATTTTCACAGTAAACTTTGAAGCTGATTGTTAAAATGAATGTGTCAATTTGGTAGCTATTAGGAAGAACATTGTGTATCAGACACTGCACATGCATTTTCTGACCTTTTCTCTTGAATTACATGTCACATGAATTGTAAAGTCATACTAGCTTTTTAAAAGTCATTGTTTTTACTTAGTATGCATGTTATAGTTGTAGAGTCCAAAGACACCATATAAGATCAGATAGTAGGCTAGAGTTTCAGTGACTGCTAAGATTTTCTTTAATGAATTAAGAAATAACTTGATAAATGTAAAACCTATCTTCCTGGAGTGGTTTTCACATACCTGGGCTGTAAGTGAGGTTTCTATGCTGGGTGTGGATTCCTTCTATTTATTTAATTCCCATTTTAAAGCCCGAATTGGTGCATTAGAAAGCGAAGAGCCTAAGTTTGTTTTGTTTTTTGTCTTTCCGAGACAGAGTTTCTTTGTGTAGCTTTGTAGACCAGGCTGGCCTCAAACTCACAGAGATCCACCTGCCTCTGCCTCCCCCAGTGCTGGGATTAAAGGCATGTGACACCACTGTCTGGCTTAGAACCTAAGATTTAAGATCTAAGAACTCCAGGCTTCATCTGTTTGATCATATTGGAGTATATGGCCTCTAGCAAGTCATGAGCTCCTGGGAAGTTAGTTTTGCTTACTAGAAAATGAAGGCATTTGATACTTGTCATTCCCAGTAAATGAAAAGATCATGGGGTGATTTTGTGACCTCATAAAGAGTAGCATTCCTGATCCCCCCATCCCCCATCTTTTTTTTTTTTTTTTTTTTTTTTTTGTTACTGGGGATTGAAGCCACTATTCTAATTTTAAGTTTCAATGAGAACTTTAGAAGTTGAAGAAATATATTGAAATTATTTATCAATATTTAGGCCAGACTTTCTAACTCTAATTATCTAAGGTCTGTCCTTATACTGTTAGTCTGCTTGGGACTATAGAGAGCGTATTAATAATTAATCTATATTCCTTCTCTTAAGGAGCTTGGTCTAGCAAGAAAAAGAATAACATACATTTAAAAGTTCTTATTAGTAATATTATGATCATTTCTTAAAAGTAAGTTACTCTATAGGTTAAAATTATCTAACTTCCTTAACAAATAAATGATGTAAAATTAAAAAGACAGGATGAACCTATTCTATAGTAAAATAGCTTGAGATATATCATCTAAAGCAACTATAAGGGAAGGGGTGGAATTAGAGCCTTGTTTGGAACTTGATTTAGTAACCAACTGTAAAGAGATAGTTCAGGATATTTGAGCATTGATTGGCTAATAGGTGCTTAGCTGTTAAGCATCTTCCTGATTTTATTAGCTATGATAATGATATATAGTTTGGTTTATAAAAGGTTTATCATTTAGAGATGCAGCCTGAAGTATTTACAAAACAATATATTAGGTGTGGTGATTTCAGAATGATACAGAATAGAAATAGTTTGGAATAAGTAAGACAAGAGAATACATGGGAGGTCATTGTGCTTATTTTCCTACTACTTTTATATATGTTTGAAGTTTTCTGTAACAGACAGGTTTTCCTCTTTTCTCTTGGTTGAGAAACACTAACTTTATTTGCAAATCTGTGGCATACATGTGTAGTCAGCAAAGCTCAACTGTATTGTGGCCTAAATAGCAAATTACTAGTTTTGTAAAGGCCATAAGAAAGACCCATGAAGTTAGTACTCTCAATGTGCACAAATAGAGGCCCCCAAAGGGAGTGTCATGCTAAGATTGTGTTGTTGGTTAGCACTGGCCTTACTGAAAAACAGGTCTCCTGATTTTCAGATTCTGTTTTTTTGGCCTTACTTACTCATTAAATTTTTCTTTTACTTTTTGGTAAAGCTCTACTTTACCAAAGCTTTTTGGTAAAGCTTTACTTTTTATGTATGTGGCATTTTGCCTGCATGTATGTCTGCATCATGTGTGAGCATGATTCCCTTGGAGGCCAGAAGATGGTGTCAGATCCCCTGAATCTTAAGTTATAGACAGTTGTGGGTGCCATGTGGATGCTGGGAACTGCAACCAGATCCTTAGAAAAGCAGCAAGTGTTCATAAATAAACAGTCAAGCCATCTCTCCAACCCTGAGTTTGTAAATTTTGAAGAAATTTAATGTGTGCATATTGTGCTCATCTTGTCCTCTTTCTTTCTTCAGAATCTGGCCAGCCCATATGTGGAAATGGGATGGTGGAGCAAGGTGAGGAATGTGACTGTGGCTACAGTGACCAGTGTAAAGATGAGTGCTGCTTTGATGCAAACCAGCCAGAGGGGAAGAAATGCAAGCTGAAGCCTGGGAAGCAGTGCAGGTACCTGCCTTGCCAACCCCATTGATGTGAATATGCCTGCAGGGTAACCCATAGTAGTTAGGACAGAATTAATGTCGATGTCAAGAAATCCATATGGCTATGGAAATTTGCCCTGCTTTGTTGTATTGTTATTTTTCTGTTGTTGACAATTGGAACAATTCATAATTTAGTTATTTGGATATTGAAAAAAAGTGTGAAAATGCAATGCTGCTCCTTAAAATACATATCATTTAGTTCCTAACTTTGAAAACTTGGCTATCCAAATATAATCTTAACTTTACAATATTTAGGTAAAGTAGGGCATGAAGGCTTCTGTGACTTAGTGTCATAGTTATTTCACTTGTCAAATATAGTCATGATTACAGGCAATAGGCTATAGTTTGCATAAATTTTTTTAGATAGTTAGACTGTGCATCATAGCTTTAGTACAGAAACATGTAAATTGACTAATGTTATATAGTTGTGGAAAAAACACTGAAAAGTTTCCTATCCCTGAATTCACTTCACAAAGGGCTGAGTAAGAATGCTGAGGGAAGTGTTTTTTACTGTGGAAACCAGATACTTAATCATCTTCTTACACGTGCTAGAATGTTTGTTACTAGTAATGTTTGAACTTGTGTTCCAGTAATGTACTTAACCATTTAAGATGATGTGAAAACCAGGCCCATAACCAAGTGATTTACTTTATCTGATCATTTAACACTTCTTCTAGTCCAAGTCAAGGACCCTGCTGTACAGCACAGTGTGCATTCAAGTCAAAGTCTGAGAAGTGTCGGGATGACTCTGACTGCGCAAAGGAAGGGATATGCAATGGCTTCACAGCTCTTTGTCCAGCGTCTGATCCCAAGCCCAACTTTACAGATTGTAACAGGCATACACAAGTGTGCATTAATGGGGTAAGCATTTAGTTTAAGATGTTTTAAATTTTATAGAGTATCACTTTTCAGAGTAATGGTTGACACTGAAAGCTCTATAAGGTAACTACTCTGGGTCCCCCATTCAGTAGTAATATCCTTATGTTTCCCACAAAGCTGCTAATGTATAATGTGACACAATTGCCTGGTGGCATACATTTAGCTCCTGACTCACCTTTCATCTTTATAACTGTATGTCTTTGGTATTCACAAGAGTATAACTAGGCATGTGGTCTTATCTGCACTGCTTTTAAGTCATATAAATTAATATTTCAGGAGCCTGAATAAAAGAACTCATCTGGTTATTTTCTCTTGAGTGTGAAATCTTTTGAGCTTCCATGGCTAAATGTCACTTTGTCCTGCATGAAGAAAACTTACTTTTTCTTTTTCTTTGCTTAATAGAGGAGCCATGATAAGCAACACAAATGTGGGATTGCTTCTTTTTCTGCTTTCGTTTAGTCCCTCCCCTTAATTGCTTTAAAGGTTGTATAACTTACTTTCATTTAGTCTCAGGTATATTTACATGATGTTGTTGGTTCTGATATTCACCTGTGTTTTTGTTTTCTGGTGCCTGGGATCATATCCAGGGCCTAGCATGTGCTAGGCAGTTGTTTGCCATGGAGATGCATCTCTAGCCCTGTTGTTTATTACATTAAATATACCCACTTTATTATTTAACATTAGAAGCTTATACCCGCCTGTTACCATGGGCAGTACTCTTGACTGCACAGATACTAAATAAAATTTGCCTTTACCCCAGCAATGTGCAGGTTCTATCTGTGAGAAGTATGACTTGGAGGAGTGCACCTGTGCCAGCTCTGATGGCAAAGATGATAAGGAGTTATGCCATGTTTGCTGCATGAAGAAGAGTAAGGCTTTTCAATACCTCAGGCTTAAAGTCTACCTCCAAAATCTATCATTTGCCATTGATATGTTTTTTCATCCTTTGGGAATGAGGTTTATTAGGAAAAAGGACCTCAAGACCATGGTTGAGCATTTAGGTGGGAGAGCATGAGAAAGGAATAGCAGTATCAGATACAGCTTAGACCCTCAAAAGGAAAGAGGCTTCCTTTAAAACCTTTGGAGAAGCCTTTTATAGCTTAAAGTGAGAGAGAGAGAGAGAGAGAGAGAGAGAGAGAGAGAGAGAGAGAGAGAGAGAGAGAGAGAGAGAGAGAGAGAGAGAGCGCAACAGGGATAGACAGAGCTGCCATGAGAGTGGTGACACGGGTAGGGTGGGGGCAGAGAAGATCCCTGTCTGTAAGTTTCCCTTGACTGACAGTTTGACCAGATATTTTCCAGCTAAATTGGCTCTCTTGAGAAAAATTTAAATGTAGCATTGTATTATGGTACTTCCAATGTTGTTAAATGATGCATTAGACCAAATCTTGCCAGCTTTAGGCATTACTTTATGTAAGCAAAACTCAGTGGTTACAAAGCCATTGTAGGCATTAAGTCAAGATTTAATAATTATATTTTAACATTTAAGGTAAACAATTAATGATGTAATTCTGACAAATTAGTATAGGTCTGTGTAATATGGGAATGAGTTTAGGTATTTGTGTCTTTCTTTTTGCTTTCCATGACTGTCAAGCCAGGTATTCTGACCTCCATGTTTGGCACTTCTTTTTCCAGTGGCCCCTTCAACTTGTGCCAGTACAGGGTCGTCCCAGTGGAACAAGCAGTTCAGCGGTCGGACTATCACTCTGCAGCCAGGCTCTCCATGTAATGACTTCAGAGGCTACTGTGATGTTTTCATGCGGTGCAGATTAGTAGATGCTGATGGTCCTCTAGCTAGGCTGAAAAAAGCAATTTTCAGTCCTCAGCTCTATGAAAACATTGCTGAGTGGATTGTAGTAAGTATAGTCTTCATTCATAAAAACCTTAACTTAAAATGTTTGATCTTAGTTTTACTTGGACAGTGGTCACCAATGTTGGAGGAAGAACACTGCCTGTTTATACTAGAAATTCTGTATGTATAGGTTTGTAATGTTTGAGTATCCCTGGTTCTTATTTCCTATGGTGTGATTGGGATCTCCACCTGAGTGTCATTCAGAGGTCCATTATAGATGGTAGGAGTCATTCTGCTTTCTTCTGTTGCTTACATTGTCTCTTGCAGGTGATTTTTTTCTGATGATACATATATTAGTGTTTTCACTGGACCCTTTTGGAAAGTGCTACTTGGTTTATGTGTTTCTCTTGTTTCAGTATAACAAGTATACCCATATGCATATATTTATTGATATACTTTATATATATGGGTGTTTTGTTTGCATGTACATTTGTTCATCAGAAGAGGGCATTGGATCCCATGGGACTACAGTTGTGAACTGCCATGAGTACTGGAAATTGAACTTAGGACCTCTGAAAGAGCAACCAGTGCTCTTTAACTGCTGAGCCATCCCTCCAGTGTCAACTGATTTTCTTAAAGAATTGCTGAGATTAACCTAAATGTTCATGCTCGCCAATCTATTTGTGTAGGAGACTTACCTGCAAGTAGTATGTTTAAGAATGTGCTATACCTAAAATGGAACAGTTTGCTTTGCAAATTGACTTAGAACTCAGACTCTCCCTTTTCCAGTTGTTACTTTTTTTTTTTTTTTAAAGTAGATTTAATGAAAGATTCTTTTCTGTGAATTAGCAATGACAATGCTTATCTTATGATCTGAAATGGGTTAATCAGGCACTTCTGGATTTATACAGGTTTGCTGTACATGAGTGAGGGTAACAGGTGTCTTTTATTTTATAATGTCAACATTGATATAACATCTTCAGTTAGCACCACCCACAATGCCTGAAGAGCAGACTTTGGATGCTTTAGTGAACATTGGCAGGGTCAAGCAATAAGACAGTAAATACTGAGTTTGTTTTGTATTGTTTGTCTCATTTGATTTTGTGCAGCATTTCCTTGCATAACAAGGTTTGTTTTGTAGTAATGATAGTTTGTGTCTCGGCATCTTACCAGTCAGGGCAATATTTTTCTGTTTGGAAGTGTATGCTGATAAGGTGTTCTGCTGTAAGAGGCTGTGCAAGAAGTGAAGGGTTACTTTCACTGTCTTTTCCAGTGCTGCCTGATGTCCATTTGTCTCCTTGATGTGCTTTATGCCCCTTTTCTCCTCATACAGTTCTATAAAGTAGGAAGAACCTGAACATTTTAATATTTTATGGCTACTGTTGCCATGGAAATATTTTTGTTGTTGTTGTTGTTGTTTTTCTGTGGAGAGTTGTTTTGATAGCCATGTTTAAGTTTTTCCAGAATATGCTCCATATCTTTGCTGGGTTTGTTTTAACTGGGAGGCATTGATAAACATACTCTAAAGCTTTAGCAGACATCATGTAGTTCTTAAGAATCAGACGGAAAGTATTCACCATTAAATATGTTGAGATCCTGGGCAGTTATCACCTGTTCTTTAAGTGGGAGTTAAGGACATTAGTAATTCTTTTCCAGTTTTTCCTATAGTTGATATGGTCTTGTTTCTCTTTTCATCTTTTGGCTAGGTTTGATATTGCAGAGAACCATTTTTCACCTTCAAGTTTATCATTATGTGCCTCCTTTCATTCCCCATTATGTTGTGACTTTTTATTTAAGTTTGCCAAAAGTTTTAGTTATTAGTTTGATAAAAAAAAAATTAGCATTCCCTATACCCCTTCTTACTATAACGTCCAGGTCTTTAATCCCTGGGCTCAAGGGGTCTTGAGCTTCTGAGTAGCTGGGCTCAAAGTACACACCCCTCAATTTTTTGAGGCAAGTCTTGCTATGTAGTCCAAGTTGAGCTCCAGCTAACAGCAATCCTACCTCAACCTCCAAAATGCAGTTTCTCGTTTTTTAATCAATTACTACCCTTGTATTTTCCTATAACTTTATGTATTTAAATACTAAGTAGCTGTTATTCTTTTTGAGTGGAAGATTTAGGGCAGAGCTTCCCAAGTGGACCACAGTTTACAGTTGCTCTCAGCTTGATTGTCCAGTGCCTCTGAGAAAACAGAGGCTGGTTAGATTGGGAGAAGTCCTGGGATGTATACATCTCTTTAGCTTTGTTTTGGAAACAACCACAGGAGCATTTACTCATGGAAGAATTACAAACCTAGGATGTCCTTAGACATTATTTGGTGAACATTGTCCCAAGAGCACCACAGGGCCTAGACCAAGTAAGTCAGAGCTCTTGGAATTGGCTTCAATTTCTGCATGTCCATGGAGGCTAGAAGAGTGCATTGAATCCCTTTTTACTGGAGTTGCAGACAGTTGGGAACTGCCCTGGGGGACTGGACAAATAACCAGTGCTCTTTTTTGGTTTTTTGAAATAAGGTTTCTCTGTGTAACTTTGGAACCTTTCCTGGAACTCATTCTGTAGAACAAGCTGGCCTTCAACTCACCGAGATCTGCTTGCCTCTGCCTGTTGAGTGCTAGGATTTAAGGTGTGTGCCCCCACCACCAGGCCAGCTAGTGCTCTTAATCACTGAGCCATCTTTCTAGTCCTTAAGCCAAGTTTCAACCACAGTTATATCCAGGATTTACTTTTCCAGTGTTACGGCTATTTGTGTTGTTCTATTGTAGAATGTGTAGGTCTGAAAAAACAATAGTAATAGCACTAAAGTATCTGTATGTTGTATCTCTGTTAATGGGATAGAATGATGAGACATTGCAGTAACTATCCCAATAAGTGGTTTCATTTTTTATAAATATATATAATATATATTATTTTATTCATATTAAATTTAAGGTTACATACCAATCCCAATCCCCTCTCCCTGCTGCCCGACCCCTCCCCCCCCATCCACTGCTCATAGAGGTGAGGTCTTCCTTGGAGAATCACCAAAGTCTGTCACATTATTTGGAGCAGGACCCAGGCCCTCCCGCCTCCATAGGGAATAGATTCCAAAAAACCCAGTTCATGCACTGGGGATAAATAGTGGTCCTATGCAGGTTCTCCAGCTGTCAGTCTGGATCCAGTGAGCTCCCACTTACTCAAGTCAGCTGTCTCTGTGGATTTCCCCAAGATGGTCTTTACCCCTTTGCTCATATTATCACTCCTCTCTCTCTTCATCTGTACTTCAGGAGTTCCCCCAGTGCTTAGCTGTGGATCTTTGCATCTGCCTCCATCAGTTACTGGATGATGTCTCTAGGGTAGCAAATAAGGCAGTTCTCAATCTTATTATAGGGGAAGGCAGTTAAGGTACCCTCTCACTATTGCTCAGATTCTTCATTGGGGTCATCCTTGAGTTGGGAACAAGGCAAGGTTGTCCTCTCTTTCCATATTTATTTTATATAGTACTTGAAGTTCTAGCTAGAGCAATAAGACAACAAAAGGAGATCAAGGGAATACAAATTAGAAAGGAAGAAACCAAGCTTTCACCATTCACTGATGATATGATAGTTTACATAAGTGACCT
The DNA here is from genome assembly GCA_030556225.1 of Cricetiscus sungorus. Taxonomy (NCBI): domain Eukaryota; kingdom Metazoa; phylum Chordata; class Mammalia; order Rodentia; family Cricetidae; genus Cricetiscus; species Cricetiscus sungorus. The sequence goes on along the minus strand of JANBXA010000740.1, from coordinate 8,859,199 downwards.
GAAAGATTTTACCAGGGAACTCCTACAGCTGATAAACACCTTCATTAATGTGACAGGATACAAGATTAACTAAAAACAAAACAAAATAAAACAAAAAACAAAACAGTAGCCCTCCTATATGCAGATAATAAACAGGCTGAGAAAGATATTAGAGAATCATTACCCTTCACAATAGCCACAAAGAACATAAAATATTTTGGGGTAACTGTAACTAAACAAGTATGACAGTATGACAAGAACTGTTCCTGTATGACAAGAACTTGAAGTCTTTAAAGAAAGAAATTAGAGAAGATATCAGAAAATAGGAAAATCTCCCATGCACTTGGATAGGCAGGATCAACATAGTAAAAATGGCAGTCTACCAAAAGCAGTCTGCAAATTCAATGCAATCCCCACTGAGATCAACAATTAATAAATGGGACCTTCTGTAACTGAGAAGCTTCTATAAGGCAAAGAACACAGTTGACAAGACAAAAAATGGCAGCCTACAGAGTGGGAAAAGATCTTCACCAACCCCACATCTGACAGAAGGCTGATCTCCAAAATATACAAAGAACTCAAGAAACTAGACACCAAAAAAATCAAATAATCCAATTAAAAAATGGTGTTTGGAACACAGGAGACTAGAGACTAGGTATTAAGAAGAATATGAGGAACAGTAAAGGTGGAAGTCGCTTCTTGCAGCACTAAGTCTCAACTTGAGTGGAATAGGACTACCATTGTCCTCTGAGCTTGAAGAATTTGTCACATTACAGGAGACACTGTTCCCAGTAGAAACTCAAAAATGTGCAGTAGCTATTAAAGTAACTAAGGGTTCTACTGTATTTACTAACTGGACTCCAGGAATACTGAGCTTCCAACATTGCTCAAAATTGTCTCTGGACTGTTTGGACAGACTGACAGGAGTCCTGCACCCTGCCTCTTGATAACAGCAAGTCTGTTGACAGTGAGTACAAATAGAAAAGCAATAGGAATCCATAGGAAACTTCTGTAACAAGGATGATATCATCCTGAGGACAAAGAAGAAAGGAAATCTGAAAATTGTTTCTATAGCAAACAAAAGAACATTTTCAAAAACTGACAGTCTAAGACAGAAGTAGATTAAAGAGTAGATTGTAGGCTCCAGGTCTCCTAGTGTTCATTCAGCAGAACACAAAAGTACACCCAAGCACACCTAGAACAGTTGAAACATAATAAAAACTGATGTTTTGTCTTTTAGACTTTTATTTTACCCATAGATCATAAATCAATACAATATGCCTTATATGACATGAGAAAAAAAATAAAAGTAGATTGCAAACCCATAATTTCTAAGCCAGATTTAGTCCCATCAACATGTTTTGTGTGATCTGTTCATTGTATTTAGAAACTTTGAACTAGTTTGCCAGCATTTAACAATAGATTTTTTCTAAAAAATCCAATTTGTAACTTCTAGAAACAGATCATTGAGCAAAAAATACAGATCTTTGAGCAGGAAAGCTAAATTGCATTGCACCTTCCCACCATGTGGGCACTTGAGTTTGCAATCCCTGCCATAGTGAACATTAGACTAACAAATTGGAAACTCCTTTCACAGACTGTAGAATAAAAATAAAAATAGAACAAGGTAATGGTGGTACATGTAATCCCAGCACTCGGGAGGCAGAGACAGGTAGATCTTTTTGAGTTTGAGGCCAGCCTTATCTACTAGTCTACAGAGCAGTTCCAGGACAGCCAGGGCCACACAAGAGAAATCCTCCTCATAGATAGATGACTGGTAGGTAGGTAGGTAGGTAGGTAGGTAGGTAGGTAGGTAGAGATAGATAGATAGATAGATAGATAGATAGATAGATAGATAGATAGATAGATAGATAGATAGATAGCAAGCAGAAGGAAGGAAGATTACTGTGGGACTCTCCTGTACATACCTACAGCCAGGGCTACACAAGAGAAATCTAGCTCACAAATAAACAAATAATAAGAGAACATAAGGAAGGAAGGTTACTGTGGGACTCTCCTGTGCAGACCTAAAACCTGAGGATTGTAAGAGACTAATGACAAGCCACATGTAATAGGCCATTCTAAGTTCATTTCCTGAGGATTGTAAAACACTGATGACAAGCCACATGTAATATGTCATTCTGAGTTCATTTTTAAATTAAAAACAGAACTGTCCTCTTTCTCTTTTCTTTCATAATTTTGGGGTGGGGGGTGGGGAAAGGATTGAGACAGGATCTCATTTGGCCCAGGCCAGACTCAGTAGCTGAGGCTAACCCTAAATAAACTTCTGATCCTCCTGCCTTCATTTCCCAGTTGCTAGGATCATAGACCTCTCCCACCACATCTGGCCTCCCTCTCCTTTCATTACTTTTTATTTTCATCTTATGTGTTTGAGTGTTCTCCTGCTTGTATACATGTGTACCATGTGTGTGCCTGGTACCTGCAGGAGCCAGAAGACATTGTCAGATCCATTGGCACTGGAGTTACAGATGGTTGCAAACTGCCATGTGTTGGTGCTGGGAATTGAATCTAGATCCATGGAAGAGCCAATGCTCTTAACCACTGAACTATCTATCTATCTATCTATCTATCTATCTATCTATCTATCTCTTTCACCTTTACATTTAAAAAAAAAAGTGTGTGTCTGTAAGTGTGTAAGTGAAGGTCAGAGGACTCTGGAATCCATTCTTTCCTTCCACCATGTAGATCATGTCAGTTCTTTTCTTGAATAGTTTGTTCCTGAAGTCATTGGTTGAATCTAAGCAAGGTAGTAGTCCACTACAGGTATGGAGAGCTATAGTACCACAGAGATGGGTGGCTAATAGAGCCTTACCTGGTTAGGAGGGTGTGGGTGGGGAAGAGCATGGTGTAGGATGACATAGCTCAAATATTGTGAACATCCTCTGCCCTGTGTGGAAGGTGAGTGCCATGTCAGTGTTCAAGTGGAGTGAATAGGGTCTACAGAGTAGGTAAAATCCTGAAAGTACATTAAGAGGCCTCTGTGCTATGTAGAAGACAAATGTCATGTCAGTGTGCAAGTGGGGTGAGGGTCTTCCTAGGAGGAGAACCAGGATTTAACAAAGACAAGAGTGATCCAGGACTCAGGTATTGAAATTTTTGTTATGTGAGAAAGTACTTAAAGAATGAGATGAGGAAGGTGTTAAAAACTCCATGGTAATAATAGTATTGGGTTATAATCCATTGTATAGGATAGAAAACTCCAACAGAACAAGTAGCTAAATTAATAATAGTTGGTGAAGAATGAAATGTTTACATAGTTCCAAATTACATCTCTACAAAATACTCATTGGATAATACCTGATGGATAGTATCTCAGTCAAGTAATCAAAGTTAGGTAGCATCATAGTAATGAAATCAGAGTCATGTCCAGCCTGACAGAATGTGATAAAAGAGTACAACATCCCTTCTGTGACACGCCTAACAGATGCATGACCCAAATCTGATCATAAGAAACACTGGGGAATTCAAAATTGGTCGCTAACATCCTGTACTTAACAACTGCCCTGAAATTTTCAGAAGTATCTATTTTTTTTTTTTTTTATGTGTGTGGGTATTTTGCCTCCATGTATGTATGTGCATCACATGCATGTTTTTTTCCTGTGAAGGCTGGAAGAGAGAATAGCATCCCCTGTTGCTGGAATTCCAGATCATTGTGAACTGTTATGTAGGTACTGGGAATCAAACCCAGATCCTCTCTAAGTGCAGCAGGTTCTCTTACCCACTGAACTATCTCTGCAGCCCCAAAAGTATCAAAGTCTTAAAGGTCAGAAGGAACCTGTGGGATCCTTCCAGATTGAAGGACAGCAGAGGGGAAAAGGTGGCAAAGCTTGCATGGGTCTGTGATGACCATGGCCTGACTATCTAGGAAAATACTCCTGTATCATAGGAATTTGTGTATGTGTCTACCTGTGTCTGTCTATGTCTTTCTGTCTCTCTGTTCATCTGTCAGTGGTCTGCTTTGGGGATTGCGTGTACACATGTGAGGCAGAGTCTGATGTTGGTTGTTGCTTTTCACCTTTTTTGTTGTTAACAAGGGTCTATCATGAACCTGTAGCTTTCTGATTGGCTAAACTGGCTGATTAGCAAGTCCCAGAGATCCACTTGTCTCTGCTCTCCAGTGCTGGGGTTGTAGGTATTTGCTTTCACACCTGTCGTTTTCATTAGTTTTGAGGTTCTGAACTTAGGTGTTCATGTTTGTGGCAAGGTGGCAAGCACATGAGTGCCAGTTGAGTTCCTTGTTATGGTACTTTCATGCTAACATGCTCAGGGGAGTAATGTGGTGCATGCCGCCGACTCTGGATCAGATTTTGAAAGGTCTTTGCACTGTGCTTGTAACTTTTCATTAAGTTAGAGATTCTTTCAAAGCGAAACAAAAGTTGTTCTAATGTGAGAGTTTATGTATGCATAAAAAGTAGCTGGGGGTGTTTTAGCACAGCATGTATTTTTATTTTAGGATCTGAGTAAACAATACAGAGGTAATAAGTGTGTAAAGCCTCAGATGATAGAGATATTTTGAATGTTTATTTTGCTAAAAATAATTAGTAGTAATTGCATAAGTGTTACAATGTATATTAAAGCCAATGTGGATATTCAGAATTTGGAAGCTGTAAACACTACATATGATGATTATTAGTATCTGCTATTTTAAAACAGTTGAATTCTGTTCCTGTCCAGGCTAACTGGTGGGCAGTACTGCTTATGGGAATTGCCCTGATCATGTTAATGGCTGGATTTATCAAGATTTGCAGTGTTCACACTCCAAGTAGTAATCCAAAGTTGCCTCCTCCTAAACCACTTCCAGGTAAGGTGCTGAGCAATGGGTGCTGCTGTGAGCAGAGCCAAAGCTTCCAGGCAGGGACGATGCAACACCCACAAGGCTTTAATAACTGCATTTATGGGGCTTTGTTCTTGACAAATGATTCAGTGGCAGTATACTCCTTCGTTAGTCCAATCTAGTTACTGACTACTGGTGTAATGCTGATCTATCCTAGTGTTGGACTCCCCTACACCTTGTTTTTGTCTCAGTCTGTTTCTGTACCTTATTTTTGTTATGGTAGTTAAGCTGCTTTTAAGTTATTGGTTTTTCCATCTGAATAGCTAATGACACTGTTACAATTTGTAATGTCTGTGTTCTTGAAATAGTTTCTGGCACGGAAGCACATTTTCCTCCTAGGTGATGCTTACTGAGAAGTACAAATCTGTATGTACGGGAGTCTTGGTGTAGCAGCTTCAGATGTTAAGAACCTGTCACATAGTCTCCACCCTTTCCCTTGGGAGGATACCATCACTAGGATAAATCAAACCTGGGCATTTGAAGAAGACAAGAGAGGAAGCAGCTTCTCTGTGTTGCACATTAGTTATTCTTAACAGTCCCTCCCTTCCCCTCTCCAAAGTATAATATGGCTAGTCATTATAGGTATGGGGAAGACATTGCCTAAGACAGTAGCAAGAAAGCCAGGGTTAGATGGTGGCATCTCCCCCTTTCTTAGGAGAGCTTTGTCCTGTCAACTAGAAAGCGACACAAAGTAGTTTCCTCTACTTTGTATTTTTGCTCTGTTCCTGTGTTGGGACAAGAGAGCCCAGAAGTCATGGTGGGCATGGCAGGATATTTGATTTGATAAACTTGTTTTCTTAAGTTTCCTGAGTCAGAACTCAGGCACTTGTGTCAGTTTTAACACATTTCCAAGAGCTACTGGACTCTTTTTAGGCACAGTTCCCATGACATTCTCCTTCAGTGGAACAGATTTGACTTGTATATTGACAGAAAACTGATTTGTCATTTGTTAAACCTTCATTAAAAATGCTAAGTAAGCACTTATAGGAATAGTCTTAAAGTCTTTATAACAGACTGGATGAGTTAGTTGCAATCCTGCTGTGCAGACAGACCACAAGCAGAGCTCAAGTCACAGATTCTGTCCGCAAACCTATATTAATGTAGACTAATCAGTCTAACTCTTAAGGTTGTCAAATACTTGAAATGTAGCTCATCTCCACTGAGATATGCTGTTAAACATTAAATATGAATCAGTCTTAAAGACAACGTAAAATGATGAAACATTTTAATAAATTTTATATTGAGTACATGTTAAAGTTGTTGTTTTTAACTTGATTTGGCCCAAATGAAATAAGTATTAAATAATAATAATACTACTACTAATAATAATAATTATTATTATTATTGCCACAAAAAAAATGAAAGCTATGTTACAGGGCTCATACTTCTGCTGATCAGTCACAAAGAATAACTTTTCTTGATGAAAGAGTGCTTTGCTTTTGAAGATGAGGAAGTGGTACACAGTGAGCTGTTTTGTTTTTGTTACAGGCACTTTAAAGAGGAGGAGACCGCCGCAACCCATTCAGCAGCCCCCGCGACAGAGGCCCCGGGAGAGTTATCAAATGGGACACATGCGACGCTAACTGCAGCTTTTGCCTTGGTTCTTCCTAGTGCCTACAGTGGGAAAACTTCACTCCAAAGAGAAACCTGTTAAGTCATCATCTCCAGACGAAACCCTCACAGTTCATAGTTGAAGAAAAAATGGCAAGAGATCATGTCCTCAGTCCAGGTGGAATTACTTAAGATTTAAAGCCTGAAAATTCCAATTGGGGGGTTAGATGGAAAAGGAACCCAATTTTCTTATGGACAGATATTTTTAACATAATGGCACAAAGTCTTAGAATATTATTATGTGCCCCATGTTCCCTGTTCTTTGTTGCTGCATTTTCTTCACTTGCAGACAGACTTGGCTCTCAATGAACTTTTATCACAAATTGAAATATATTTTTTTCAACTGCCAGTCAAGGCTGAGAGGCTCAACCACCTCAACATTGGATACATCACTTGCCAATGTACATACCTTGTTATATGCAGACATGTATTTCTTACGTACACTGTACTTCTCTGTGCAATTGTAAACAGAAATTGCAATATGGATGTTTCTTTGTATTATAAATTTTTCCCGCTCTTAATGAAAAATTACTGTTTAATTGACATACTCAGGATAACAGAGAATGGTGGTGTTCAGTGGTCCAGGATTCTGTAATGCTTCACACAGGCAGTTTTGAAATGAGAATCATTTTCCCTTTTCTTATGATGGAGTTGGTTCTTAAATACATCTTTTCCCTTGTCACATGGCTTGCTGTGAGCAGGAGAGGCTGCGCTGAAGAATGCAGTCGATTGGGGTGCAAACTGGACAGCGACAGCATTTGGCTTCAGAGTCAGTTCTTTATGTCTGGTTTCTGCTTAGTATTTTACACTTCCTAATCCAGTTCCCTTTTTTAAATTGCTAGGTGAAATTTTATTCCTTCCTTGGTAGGAATTATGTCAGAAATGATTTGTGTGTGTGTGTGTGTGTGTGTGTGTGTGTGTGTGTGTGTGTGTGTAGCCTGCTTATTCCTTTGTGTATTCCATATACTTAAAGTCTGTTAATTGTGTTTTTGTCTGATATGGAAAAGAAAATCAGTGTCTTCACTGAAATATTTGGACAGGTCTTCAGCACACCATCACTGATCATTGGTAACCACTAGAGATGAGTAATTTGCTCCGCAGGTAGTTGAAATTGTAGATAGGCCTTCTGACATTGTTTTTCCAACCCTTAAGCCATTTTAACAACAATGAAGGTGGATAGCACAGTGTCCCATTATAAACTTCTTTTTTAAGCAGATATAAATAATTGGCATTTTTAAAGAAAGAGAAAACAAAAGCATTTAATGTATTAACAGGCTTATCGCTATGCAGAAAATGGAGGGGGGCATTAAAAATGTAAGCTTGTGACATATTCATTGCTTTTGTTTTCCAGCTACATCACTTAAAGTAGAAGTCAACAGCAGTGATTTTCCTGGTTTTACTAGGAGGCAAATTTAGGGAGATTGACAAGATTACTGTGTTTGGCTTTCTTTTTCTTTTCTTTCCTTTTTTTCTTTCTTAAGAGTCTAAGGTTTACACAATCACTCATAATGTGACGCGAGCCAGCAAGGCCAAAAACGCTAGAGAAACAATGGGATCTCTCCTTGTAAACTTGTACAGTATGTGGTGACTTTTTTCAAAACAGCTTTTTGTACATGATTTAGAGACAAATTTTGTACATGAAACCCCAGATAGACTATAAATAATTCTAACCCAACAAGTAGGTAGCTGTGTATGACACTGCTTTAAATCATTCAAATGCCTTTGTTTTTGGACTGTGCAAAGGTTGGAAGTGGGTTTGCATTTCTAAAATGGTGACTTTTATTCTGCAAGAGTTCTTAGTAACTTCTTGAGTGTGGTAGACTTTGGAACATGTACATTTTTTGCTTGTAATGTTATCCTGTGGTAGGGTTTTGGCAGTTATACACTGCCCTGTTTTATTTTGAGTCTAAGTTAAATGTTTTCTAAAGAGATACATGCACTGAACTGTTTCCACTGCAAATCAAGATGTGGTAAAAATGAAAGGATCAGGACCAGTGAGATCTAATACTACTGTCAGTTTAATGTCCACTGTGTTTTATACAGTATCTTTTTTTTTTGTTCACTTTGGAAATTTTTACTAAAACCTGCAAAAAATAAAGTATTGTGCAAAGATGTAAGGTTTTTTGAAACTTGAAATGCATTAATAAATAGACTTGATGAAATCAACTTGATGGGTATGTGCTCTTTGAACTCTGAGAACTGTCAGAGGCAGCTGTCCTACTGAATGAAAGACTACTTAGCAGGATGGTGTCTCCCCATGCAAGTGCAGGCATCCATCCTTGCTCACAGTGCAGACCCACAACAAACATCCTGATTAGGTATCATTGTCATACACACAATTAAAAAAATCACTCAGCAGCACTGCTTTTCACTGTTTTTAGTCAATGTCCAGGACTTGTTCTACTGAAGAGCTGAGCCTCACTGGAAATTTCTATTTCCAAAGTTCTGAGTGCTCAGTGCCTTATTAATGTCTAATTTATGTGGATGCGGTAGTGCATAGCCATAATCTCAGTACTGCAGAGGCTAAGTAAGGTAGGATTCAGGGAGTTAAAGGCCAACCTGGGCTATATGCAAGATTCTCTCTAAACAACTTTGGTAGACTAATTGCCTAGCATGCACATAGACCCAGTCTTCAATCCATAGCTCTTCCCATACAAAAGGACCCCCATACAAAAGAAGACCTGGTCTAATGAATAGAGCTATATTTGAAATTTTGAACTAACATTTTCCTATCTTTTCAGATTTTTTGTAGTGTTACCTACAAAAGAAATTATTTTGTACATAGACTAGTGGATCTCTGTGAGTTTGAGACCAGCCTGGTCTACAAGAGCTAGTTCCAGGACAGCCTCCAAAGCCACAGAGAAACCCTGTCCTTTAAAAAAAAAAAAAAAAAAAATGCCCAAAATTTCTTTACTAAAATTAAGACTAGCTATAAATGATTGGTATCTATTACATAAATAAATATGTTTTGAAATAGAGGTCTTATTTTGTAGCTGGCCTTGAACTCACTATCCCTTGCCTCTGCCTTCCAAATGTTGGAATCAGGGGTACTTGTATCTGTGCTCACCTAAAATACTTTCACAGTAGAATTACTTAATAATTGGAAGAGGAAAGTGTTTTGTTTTTTCCATGAAACATAATTTTCACCAAGCCAGATAATTACAAATTTGGTGGTTATTTACTATGTTTAAATTTTGTTTGGAATTTGGAACTTGTTTTGGTGTTGTTTTCTAAATTTTGATACCAGTTAACAAAGCATTACAGTTATGGGATTTAGTGATTTCCATAGCACTAGCAATATGCAGACTGGGAGAGGATTTATCTAAGGAAAAGATAGCTTTTAAAGAACAGTCTTTACTTTTCAGTATCTCCAGTACTTTGTTCTCTGGGTACTTGAATTTTGTTGGATGTGAAAGAAAAGATTTGTCCAAACTGAGCAAAGTTTTTTATTTCTAAGCCCCATCTTGGGCAGCTATTTTATTTTAATACAATTGTTCTCAACCTGGTATTTTTGGTGACCATGAGGTATGTCCTTGGAAAAGCCTTTAAGTTCACATAGAGTGTTTCTAATCAAAGGTCTCAGAACAGATGTTGCTAATGCATTGTGAACATAGGCTGCCTGTCCTCACTGGCATAAGGGAGATAGTCATCTTCCATACTTAAAAGGGTCAGGGAGCAAAGCCAGGGAGCAGGGAGCATGCTAGTTAAAAGCAGCTGGTGAGGCTAGTTCATCTTTAGAGGTGCCACTAATGCTGTAAGAATTATTGGGGGAAATTTTTCTATCTCAGAAGCAAAAGAAAATCACTCTGCCCATAGAGCAGCTTTGATTTTTAGCCTTTTAGATTCTCAACTAAAAATTTCTAAGCCAGGTACAGCACATTTGCCAGTAGTCCCAACTACTTAGGAGGCTGGGGCAGGGTTGCTTGTTTCCTGAAGATAGAAGCCAGTCTGGGCTACAGAGCAGACAAGTTTCAAAACAGGAAAGCCACAACAGCAACAACAAAAATAAAGACTACCACTTGATTCTTTTTCCCCATTTATTACCAGTTTAACATTTTCAGTATTGTTTCTGGAACAAACTTTTTATTAAGACATAGATTAAACCTTTCTACTCTATATTCCTGTATACTTTTTGTCTTAAGATATATACATATGTGCTATTTTTATTAGAAATGTGTGTATTTTACAGTTGATCAGCTTTTCAGAATGTGTTTCCTACTAAAAAAGCAACGGGACACTAGATGAAATATAAGAGGGTTGAATGTGGTGTTTATTACCTTCTCTCTGTCCTGAAATCACCATGAAAATGATGGGGCTAATCCAACAAAGAACAGATGAAATGAAGAGGATGATAACAAGAACATATTTTTGGCAACTGGGAAGCAGGCAGAGGCGTCTTATCTGACTTGGCAGATCCAGAAACAACAAATTCTAAACATGAAGTGCAAATGGGTGGCTGGGAGCAGGGTAGGAGATGGTCTGGTTTGTACTTTCAAGATTTGAGGTCACATTATATGAGTACGTGCATATGACTAAAAGCATAATTTGTAATCCATCTTTTTTTTTTAATTGAACAAAATAATGATGCTGTATTAGCCATTCTGATGGCTGTAATGATTGCACCCTATGGAGGTATGTATGCATTTTTACATTAACCACTTCCCCATCATTTAGATATTTAAGTTCCAAATTGTTCTTTAAACAGTCCTTTGTGGAAATCCTAAACCTAATAATACAGTCTTAAAACTGGAATTTTGGGTTGAAGATGTTTGAAAGGACATTGATTTAAGAAGATATTAATGTAATACCTTTTTAATGTAAGGATTTCTTTTTAAAGAAATATGAGGGATTCATGCTTGAAAATCTGTGTATATGCAGCCATATAAACTTACTAGAAACAGCAGTGTGAAAGACTTCTGATTGATTTCATGAAGATAAAATTTGCTACCCCAGCTCTGGTCTTCGAATACTGTTTTTCAAAGAAATCAGACTTCCTTGGATAAATGGTTAATTCTGGGTATAGAGAAAGATATGTAAAACCAAAAATCAAAAAACCATGAAAAGTTCTGTCACATCATAGGCCTATACAAGGATTCAGGAAGCACTTTGAAGATAATTTTAACAACAGTAAAAATATCGTCAAGTGATTGAAACCCTGGCTTTACAAATTCATAGTTAGCTTTGGAATGTGCAATTTTTTAAAGACATCCTAGCCAACAAACTGAAGAGAAGTATAGAATTAAGATGTCACCATTTACCCTCTGGTGGTTAGGGGCTAAGGCTGCTTCCCCCCACCTCCATCAATGCCAGCCTCAGGAAGAGATAGCAGGTAGACTGCACCCTCCCAATGGAAGAAGCAAGCCCTCCAAATCAGACCAAATCCTGATCAGGCTTCCAGATCTGACACCACTTTCTAGAATCAGGCAATAAAAGAACAATTGATAGCGTAGGGGAAGTCCACACAATCCAGACTTTGAAAAACTACAGAGCAAATGACCCCATTTTGTGTGGCCAACTAAAATTCAAAGGGAGAAAAGGATTAATTAAAAGGGACTTAGCTTGCCAAGACAATTGATGAACTTGTTTGTATTCTGCAGTGGACAAACTTAAAGATCATTACTGGTATGTGAAAATTTGGTGGTTGGTGATAGTAAAGGATTACAATTATTTTTAGTGTTTACATTTTATTATTATTATTTGCTTTGGTTTGGTTTGGTTTGGTTATGTGCCAGAGGTTGAGCCCAGGGCTTCATGCATGCTAGGCAAGCATCCTACCATCTGAGTTACATTCTCCAGTGCAGTCCACCTACATTTTGCTTTTGTATTACAGTGCCATGTGATTATATTCTTAAAAGGAGCCCATGTCACTTAGAGAGGCATACTGAAATAGTATAAAAGTTCGGTTTAGTGTCTTAAGATTTCCTTAAAAATAACTGAATTAGTTGGCCAGTGTGTAGAAGATAAGTTGAGAAAAGATTGGATGTGAGTTGGTAATTATTGAAGTGAGGCAATGGGTACTTAGCAATTCATTATACTATTTTATCTACCTATATTTAAATATTTTCATTAAAAGTGTTTTAAATATGGATTGGGTTCATAGAGAGGTTTACTCAAAACTGTGTTTATAACCTCTATTCACAACGATTTTCATAATTATTTTTAGTGTAATTAAGCATGAACCAATCAAGCTAAAAATTGTATTCTGTTCCAGTTCCAATGAATAATTAATTGATTTTGAGTGTGAGGATAAATTTTGAAACTATCAGTCACTTGGGTGTCTTAGTAAGCAGATGTTTGATCCCTCCTTTCTCCTTTTTTTGTGTGGCTTGCTAACTACCTAAGGAAAAGAATTCTTTTCTGTTACATACCTGGGGCAAGATTACCCATAGTAAGCTTAGAAATCCCATTTTGCAATAAATGTTAAGTAGTTCAGTATAGTATACTGGGGTCATCATCTTTCTTGTTTAAGTGTCAAAAATACTTAGTAGTGCAAATGTATCTTTAAAAAGCTATCTTGGAATTTTCTTCATTTTTTTCACTGTCAGTGGATTAGAATAATCTGTTATAATGTGGGTTGTCTTGTATGAAAAGAGTTTTGACTGGGCATTGGTGGTTTTTAATCCCAGCACTCGGGATGCAGAGGGAGGTGGATCTCTGTGAGTTCGAGACCAGCCTGTTCTACAAGAGCTAGTTCCAGAACAGCCTCCAAAGCCACAGAGAAACCCTGTCTCAAAAAAGAAAAAGAGAGAGAGAGAGAGAGAGAGAGAGAGAGAGAGAGAGAGAGAGAGAGAGAGAGAGAGAGAGAGAGAGTGTGTGTGTTTTGGGAAGCTGAAGGTTGGTTAGTAATGCTGATAATTAAAAAGTCATAGTGTGTTTTACTATTTTCTCCCACCGACTTGGGCATAGGAGTTAGCCTTGTGTGTTTCTGTTATTTTTATAAATTAAGGTGTCATATATTACTCATTTTTCCTAATTTTGTTCTGTGATGGTCCTTAGTTTTTTCCCCACGGCACCTATATTAGCATCTTTGTTAACCCCTTCTTTCCCCATCACCTTGTCAGAGCAGGGTTGGAATTCTGTCTATGCATACATGCTAACACTGGTTATTCATCTGTCATTCACTGGATAGATTATTTGAAAAATTATTTATATTAGCATATGACTCAGCAGTTAAACTCTTTCAGAGGACCTAGATTTGATTCCCAGCACCCACATAACTCTAGTCCTAGGGGATCCAATGTCCTCTTTTGCCTCTGCTATTACCAGGCATGCAGGCATACATCCATGCAGGCAAAACACTTAATACAAATAAAATAGAAAAATTGAGTTCTTTTAAATCCAGTCATTAAACAAATATTTATAATAAATACTTTGTATTTGTCCTTGGACAGTTTTGTACATTTTTATAGTCACTTCCAACTTGCCCCTGCCAGGCCCCACCCCAGCACATGCCCCCTCCAGCTTTGTGTTCTTTTTCAATTATTTTCTTTTTAAATAACCTACTGTGTTCATTTAGTGCTGCCTGCAAGAGCTCAAGTAACCAACCAGTAACCCCCCCCCCCACACACACACAAAGAAAAATGACCCTCTCTCCTGCCACCCATCAATTGCCAGTTCTTTAGCTAGAGGTAGAGGTCCCATGAGGGCCTCACCTAGCCATGATGGTGCTATTGCCTGGCTTGATCTTATGCAGGTAACCACAGCTACTGTAATCATAATGGCCATGCCATGTCCAGAAGACAACATTTCCAAACACTCCCCACCCCCATCTTCTGTGATGTTCTCTGAGACTTTTGGAGGTTGAGCACTCAAGTCACTCACTTTGTGTATTTTGACCAGTTATGGGTCTCTGCTTCAATGCTGCCCATTTCAGAAAGAAGCAGCACCATTCTAGGGATATAAATGTAAATATGTAGATAGCAGCTTGACAACATGTCCATTTATCAAAATAACAATAGTAGGTTCCCCCATTAGGGCCTGGGTCTGCCCCACCTGTGAGCTTTTTCCAGGTTTTCTCTCTCTCTCTCTCTCTCTCTCTCTCTCTCTCTCTCTCTCTCTCTCTCTCTCTCTCTCTCTCTCTCTCTCACACACACACACACACACACACACACACACACACACACACACACACGGGGGGGTTGTGTTGGGAGGGGCGGGACATAAACTATGACATGCTTGTAAGTCAGGACAACTTGACTTAGACTTTGTCACTCTTCACCTTCCACTTTGTTGAGGCAGGGTCTTGTTTCTGCAGCAGTGCTAAGTCTTCCAAGATAGCCCATGAGCTTCTGGGAAATCCCATCTTTGCTTCCCATCTTGCCATGATACTGGGATTATATATGACCCTTATACATGGCTTTTTATATGGACCCTAGGTATCAAACTTCATGATATCCAGCTTGGTTGATAATCCCTTTATTTCATGAGCTGCTGAGCCAGCTCACCTAGCCCTGGGTATTTCTTAAGGGCTTGATTGTGCAAGACCATGGCTACACAAAAATAGTCAACCACGTCCTTGTTCTGGTGGAGTTTGTGGTCCATTAGTTTAAACAGTTGCTAATCAAGCACTCATAAAGTTAAATTTGCCATTCCTGCTGTGGTAAGTTGTAGCGCGCCTACCCTAACCAGCAAGGAGGACGCGACTCCGGGAAGATCCTCTTCATGCAGTTTTAATCAGGATCCTTGAACATGCTTCTTTTGACCCGCGGGACCCCTGCACAGGTTTAAATCCCCTTGAGCTAACCAACCCCAGTGAGCTACGTGGACCCTGCAGATAGGCTACTCTAACGTGGAAGCAGACAGGCTGAACAGACTTAACCAAATAAGGGCTTGTTTATGCCAGAGAGTGCTCACTCTTGGGGAGGTGGAAGGCGGAAGCCAGCGCTATCTTTAAGGTGCGGCACTTCACAGCTCTCTGCAGTAAGTGCTGAGGGAGAGGCCTTCACTAATCAGAGAGTTGAGTGAGGATGGGTCTGTGGGAGGAGGCAGGATCTAGTTAGAAAGGGGACAAAATGTATGAAAACAGTGCTTAGACCAGGGGGCTAAAGTGAGCGTTAAACAGTGTGTATAGTGATTTTAATTATACTGGAGTGGCTATATGCTGGCCATTAATAACTAACTTTTTTTCTGGAGAAAGGTAAGTTTAGCTCTTGGTGTTATTAGATGTAACCCTAGTCATTTGGATTCCTCTGTTTTTTAAAATGGTTTTTGTTTGTACTTGACACTATTCATTTGTGAATGGCTGGTGAGTAAATTAGCAGATGTTACACTTGGTGGTTCTCCTTAGGATGTTGGCCCAATAGTCGGGGAGTTGTGAAAGGCTCTTGGGTTTTTAAACAATGACCTCAGTTTCATGAATGCCATAGACCTGGGCTCAGAACCTCTTTTTGTGTGGAAAACTACTTATTAAGACAAGAACATTTAATGTCCTGGCTTTAAGTCTCTTCTCAAATAGCCATGTATTGTGGAATATTAGTTGAAGATGTATTACATTCATTTATGCTGTGGAATATTTATTTAGATGTAATGATTTGTTGCATTATTTTATGTTGCATTTCTTTAACTCTGTAAAGCTGTGTTACTTTGCCTGTCTAAAACACCTGATTGGTCTAATAAAGAGCTGAATGGCCAATAGCAAGGCAGGAGAGAGAAATAGGCAGGGCTGGCAGGCAGAGAGAATAAATAGAAGAAGAAGGAGAGAGAGAGAGAGAGAGAGAGAGAGAGAGAGAGAGAGAGAGAGAGAGAGAGAGAGAGAGAGCAAGAAAGTTTGAGAAAAGGAGAAGAGGAGGGTGTGAAGGGCCAGCTACCCAGTCACAAAATTAGCTATGGAGTAGGAAGCAAAGAAAGATACACAGAAATAGAAAAGGTATAAACCCAGAGATAAAAAGTAGACAAGATAATTTAAGAAAAGCTAACTAGAAATAAGCCAAGGTAAGGCCAGGCATTTATAAGTAGTAATAAGACTCTACTTATTTGTGAGCTGTATTGTGGGCACCCAAAGAGCTAAGAGTAGTCCTATTATTATCCTTGCCAAGTCTAGGAATAGTCATGTGTGTTAGGTAAGTGCCTCCGTTTCTTTTCCTGTTGTTGCAATGGGCTGGCCTGACCAGGGCAACTTAAGAGAGAAGGGCTTTACTCTGGCTTACCACTGAGGGGCCTAGTACATCATGGAGGAAAGTCAAAACAGCAACTGACCACACTGTATTCACTATTCACTGTCACCAAGCAGCTACCCAGTTCCCTTTCTCCATTTTATATAGTTCAGGATCCCCTGCCCAGGGGAGAACTCCTGCCACAATCAAGATGGGTCTCCTCACATCAAATAATATAAGAAATATAATCTCCCTCAGGGATGTCTAGAAGTCTACCTCCCAAAAGTGATTCTAGATCTTGTCCAGTTGACAACCAGAACCATCACACCAATTTCCTGTTACCATAACAAACGTGCCTGAGCCAATCCATTTACAAGAAGGAAAGATTTATTTAACTCACAGGGTTTTTGCTTGCTTTTCTGGGCCAAAAGTGTGTGAGAAGAGGTGATGGAAAGTGAAGTGAGGGGTGTCTGAGATAGACTTTGCACCTGGACCTCTAGGCAGCATCAGTGATGAGAGGGCACACTCCTAGGCATGATCTAGCTCCAAACTACAAGCACACAAGTCCCCTCAGGGAGGAGCAGATTCTATTAAGGAGAAAGAACTGTCCTGCTATTGGTCTGCTAACTAATTGCACTAGAACAACTACATGGAAAACTGGAAAGCAGGGAGAGAAAAGGAGAATGTAGAAATGGACCAGGGCAGACCTGTAGCTTGGCCCTCCTCTACCTTTCCCTTATTAGGACATTTTGTTGTTGCTGTTTGGTGGTTTTTTGGTTGTTTGTTTTGAGACAAGGTATTACCATGCAACCTTGACTGGCCTGGGTCTGCCTGCCTTTGTTGCCCAAATGCTAAGATTACCACCATGTCTGGCTGTTACTTCTTTTGTGAGTCAGCATAGTGCTGACAACTTACTATGAAAGTGGCAATGTCTTTGAGCTTCTTCTCATGCCTTTACCTCTCAAGTGCTGGGATTACAAGTATACACTACCATAGTAGGTATGTAGTGCTGGGGACAGAACAGGCTTTGTGCTAGTTAGGCAAGCCCTCTATCAACCAAGCTCCTCCCCCCAGCCTCTGGTTCACTGAGTTTTACAGAAACATCTAAGAATGTGTTCCCATTTCCTTTTACTAGGTAATGATTAAATAAATTCAATGTTTACAGAATAACTTGGAGGATCCAAGAGACTATGAGATCTCAGAAGGACAGTAAAGCAAAAACTGGGTCCCAATCAAATGTATTCAATACCTGCTGTTCAAAGATGAGAGAAACTTGTCCTTCTGTCTGTGAAAGGCCTTTGTCCCACCACTCTGCAAAAGTCTCTTCTCTTCTTGAGTGGATCACATCACCATCTGCCTCCACAACTCTTCTACAGTCTGGCACTAAAAATAGCAAGCAAATCTCAGCAGATCTGGGCATGGGGGTAGGTGGGAAGGAAAGAAATATTCCAGTGTTCTCCCATAGAGAGTGGCTATGCAGCTGGAGGGGAAGTGAAAGCAGTCTTGAGGTCTGGTGTGAGGAATGAAGCAGGGGAGGAACAGAATATTTGGGTGGGAGGAAATATGTGTCTAGTTTTCATAGCTTGGTAAAGAAATATTTGGTTGTGAGCAACAGAATAGACATAAGCCAAAAATCTGTAAAAGAAGCCAAATTAAGGAGATGGAAGAGGAAATTTTATCAACATATAAAAATAAAGATAAATGAAAAGAAGAAACGGTAAAGAAAACCAATAAGATCATGAGGTCTAGTTATTACACTAAGTATGAGTGGCCTAGATTCCCCCATTAAAGTCAGACACAATTAGTTGAGTTAAAATTTTAAATTGGTTATCTATAATCTATCCAGAACAAAAATATTTTTAAAGGTTTAAATATTTTAAATTGTTGTGTGTATGTGGTGTGTGTATGTGTATGCACATTCATGTCATGACAAAAGTGAGGTTAGGTGGCAGCTTGCTGAAGTTACTCTCCTCCCTCAATGTGAATCCCAGGGACCAAATTCAGATCTGCAGCTTGGCCGCAAGTACCCTTACCTATTATTGAGCCATCTTGCTCACCCCAAAACAAAGCTGTAAAGACACTTTAAAGAGAAGTTGATAATGAAGTGATAAGACTGTAAGACATAATGGAAGTAGGGATAGTGCAGTTGTAGAGTATTTGCTTAGTAAGTGTGAAGACCCTTAGGAGTTTAGGATTAAAAACACTATAAAATGCATAATAAGGAACATTTTATGAATTAGAACCAATATTAGTAAGTTTATGAGAATCAGCATAACTGAAAATACAATTTAATAAAAATGGAGATTTTAACATCTTTATCAGGGTTGGTTATAATGTACAATCAAAAAACTCATTATATATATATATATGTGTATTATTTTTCTTATTTTACATATTGATCCCAGTTTCCTCTCCCTCCCTCTCATACCCCCTGACCCCTACTCCTGTCCCATTCCCCACCCACTCCACAGGACGGGTGAAGCCTTCCAAGAGGGATTGTCAAAATCTGTCGCGTCATTTGGAGTAGGGTCTAGGCCCTACCTCCTGCCTCTAGGCTAAGGGAGTATCCCTCCATGGGGAATGTGCTTCCAAAGTTCTTTCGTGCACCAGGGATACATTCTTGTTCCACTGTCAGAGGTCCCTTAGACTACCCAGGCCTTCTAACTGAGACCCATGTTCAGGGGGTCTGAGATGGTCCAATGCTGGATTCCCAGCTATCAGTCTGAGGTCCATGAGCTCCCCCTTGTTCAGTTCAGCTGTCTCTGTGGGTTTCTGTAGCCTGGTCTTGACCCCTTTTCTTATCATTCCTCCCTCTCTGCAACTGGACTCCAGGAGTTCAGCTCAGTGTTTAGCTATGGGTGTCTGCTTCTGTTTCCATCAGCTACTAGATGAGGGTTCTATGATGGCATATAAATTAGTTATCAATCTCATTATCAAGGAAGGGCATTTAAGGTAGCCTCTCCACTGTTACTTAGATTGTTAGTTGGGGTCATCCTTGTAGATCTCTGGACATTTCTCCAGAGTGTGTTTTCTCTTCAAACCTATAATGCTCCCTCTATTATGGTATCTCTTTTTTTGCTCTCGTCTATTCATCCCCTGACTCAATCTTCCTGGTTTCACATGTTCTCCTTTCCTCCCCTTCTCTTTCTCCTAACTCCATCTCCACTCACTGCCCCCCCACTCCCAATATGCTCAAGAGATCTTGTCTCTTTCCCCTTCTGTGAGGGACCTTATATGAATCTCTTAGGTTCCTCCTTGCATCCTAGTTTATTTGGTGGTGCAAATTATAGGCTGGTGATCTTTGCTCTATGTCTAAAATCCATATATGAGTGAGTACATACCATGTTCCTCTTTTGTGACTATGTTACCTCACTCAGGATGGTTTCTTCAAATTCCATCCATTTGCCTGAGAATTTCAAGATTCCATTGTTTTTTTTGTTTTTTTTTTTTTTTGTTTTTTTGTTTTTTTTTGTCCTCAGAGTAGTATTCCATTGTGTAAATGTACCCCACCTTCTTTATCCATTCTTCACTTGAGGGACATCTAGGTTGCTTCCAGGTTCTTGCTGCTATAAACATAAAGCTTTTGTTTTTTCTCTAAGAAAAGCTGACTGGAACCTCATGATCCTTCTGACTCAGCTACCAAATGCTGGAATTACAGATGTGCATCACTATATCCAGCTAGTAAACTGTTTATTTCATATGTATACAGTTACAAAGTAAAAAAATAAAAAATACAATCTTTTTTCATAAACCCAGCAGAATATTGTAAGGACTTGCAATCTACAGGATTACAAAGAAAGTCTTAAGAAATTTAGAAACAGCATGCCTTTATAATAACAGTCAATAAAATTAGAAGTGATTCTAAAGTGACCAAAATAGGCTAACTGTGAATTGAAGAATGCATCCCAGATAACCTTTGGTGTAATAAAAATAAAGCAAACCCTGTAGATTATCTACAAAGCAGTGAAGGAAAAAACAAAAAAACAAAAAAAAAACAAAAAAAAAAAAAAAAAAACAGTTTCCACAAAAGTCCTTGCAGAAGAACATGGGCAGGCTTAGATAAAACCATTGCCATCATAGAAGAATGACGAGGAGCTACAGAGATGGCTCTGCAAGAGCCCGTGCATCACCAGTATAAAGACCTGAGTTCAAATCCTCAATACACATGTAAAAATCCAGGCAGGACCTGAGTGCCTGTAACCCCAGCATTGTCGGGTAGACAGAGATGGATCCCAGAATCTCACTGGTGAGCCAGCCTATCAGAAAGTTTCAGGTCCACTGACAGGCCCTGTCTCAAGGCAGTGGAGCAGTGGAGAAAGCTGTCAGCCCTCTGGCTCTGGCTTCCACATGAGTAGACACGGGTGCACCCACTCACATACTCATGTTCTGGCACCAAACACCTACACACACCACCACCACACATTCACTGTGCTGGGGTTGAACCAGTCTGTGCATATGTTAGGCAAGTGCTTTGAGCCACTTCAGTCTATATTTGCATATATATTTTAAAGAGAATCTCTAGGAATTCAGAGGAGTGACACTATCAACTGTAGTTTGTTCTTGACCACTGAGCTATTTAACACAATTTGTGGATTGACTGTAAATGTGAAACAGAGCACGGCTTCTGTCCGCAGTCAGTACTTACGACCATTCCAACTACCTCAGAATTGTTGGCACCACAGAGTTCTTGGTTCCTTCTGCTTTTGTGGTAAGCCCTTATTTCCTTCATTATTATGGTCACGTGTCTCTGGATCTCTCTCTCTCACATGAAGGGGCTTCAGAACATTTTAAGAATGAATGTGATGTGTAATATAAAAGCTGAGGCTCTAAGAATGTTACATGCAAAAGCACAAAATATATGGTTTTACAGCTTACTTTTTCTTTAATTAAAAATGATTAAGGGTCAGCAGGATTGCTCAGCGGTTAAAGGACCCCCCAAGTCTGCTGACCTGAGGATACACTAGTGTGACCCAGGACACACTAGGTAGAGGAGAGAACTGTTATGAGCAGTTTTCCTGCCAGCCTCATCCCAGAGCTGCGTCAGCCCCAAATAACACACAGAGACGCTGCATTAGATATAAAGCTGTTGGCCTGTTATCAGCCTTTCTTATTGGCTAGCTCTGTCTTAAATATTAACCATTTCTATTAATCTAAGTGTTTTCATGTGGTCTTAACTTACCGGAGAGAGGGACCAGACCTCTTACGCCTCTTGGTCCTACATTTCGACTCTCCTCTCCTATATCTCCCCGAATCCTGTCTCCTAGTCCTGCCTATCTTGCCTTCCTATTTGCCAACAGTGCTTTATTCATTAACCAATATTTACAGAATGGCATCTCCCATCAGAGAACCAATCCTAAAAACCCTCTGACTGCTACATGTGTCCATTGGTTGTGGAATATTACTTTAAGATGTATTACATTTGTTTATGCTATAGAACATTTGTTTAATGATGTGAAGATGTGTTGAGTTCTTTTATGTTGCATCTGCTTAATTCTGTGAAGCTGTGATTCTTTGCCTGTCTAAAACACCTGATGGGCTAATAAAGAACTGAACGGCCAATGGCAAGGCAGGAGAAAGGATAGGCAGGGCTGGCAGGCAGAGAAAATGAATAGCAGAAATCTTGGAGAAAGGGAAGGAGGAAGATAGAACAAGGAAAGGAGGACATCAGGGGCCAGCCACCCAGCAATACAGCCAGTCATGAAGCAAGAGCGAAAGTAAGATACACAGAAGTAAGTAAAGGAAAAGGCCCGGAGGCAAAAGGTAGTCAGGGATAATGAAGTTAAGAAAAACTGGCTGGAAAGAAGCCAAGCTAAGGCTGAACATTTATAAGTAATAATAAGACTCTGTGTTTTTATTTGGGAGCTGGGTGGTGGACCCCCAAAAGAGTAAAGAGTAAAAGAACAGCTACACCCACCTCCTCCCACAAATAAACAAATACCATTTTTTTAAAAGTTATGTTGGCTGTGGTGGGTCATGGCTAAAATTCAAAAGCTCAAGAGGCTGTCTCAGGACAATTACCTTGAATTCATGGCTAGCTGGTGCTACCCAGTGAGACCCTGTATCAGAAAGACAAAAACACAACAAAACAATTATTTAAAAAAGGTCATGAAACTGAAAGGGGATCTAATATGACCAGGGAAGGAGGAAGAAAAGGAAGAAGAGAAATAGGAGTGAATAGGATAAGAATAAATTATACACAAGTAATGAAAATGTTACAGGGAAATCCCTTGGTACAATTAATATATGCTAATCAAAAATGTAAATATCAGCATATTACCTAGACAAAAGCCTCAGGTCATTGCTGGAGAATCAAAATATAAAAATGATACCTCCCTAAAAATGTGGGACAATATCATTTATGAAAATAAGGGGTTTGGCAAGATGGGTCAGTGGGCAAAGGTACTTGCCACCAAGCCAGGTGGCCTGAATCCCATCCCTGGAACCTATCTGGTAAGAGGAGAGAAGCCACTCCTGAAAGCTGTCCTTTGATCTGACACATGAGTTGTGGCGTAGACACACATACCAATGTACACAATATAAATAATTCACAATATAAGAAATTCATAGAAAGAAAATGAACACAAATGTTAAGATCTTAGAAATAATGCCCAGTAATGTGGTAAACAGTGGGCTACAGTTGTGCTAGACTTTATTTCAGGAATGCAAGTGTGGGCCAACATTAGGAAATGCATGAATATAATTTATATTGTTTTTAAGACTATTTTTTATTGTTATTTATTTGTGTGGGGGTTTTATTTACAAGTGTGTCTGCTTTCTACATGCATGCCCTATGTCCACAGGGGCCAGAGGAAGGCATCATATCCCTGGGACTGGAGTTACAGATGATTGTGGACTGCCATGTAGATACCAGAAAGTGAGCCTGGGTCCTCTGGGTCCACTGGATCATCTCTATCCAGTCCTATTTTGTTTTTAATCATTTTGAAGTGTGTGTTTATGTGTACATGTGTTCAATGTGAGTGCCAGTGCACATGGGGTCCAGGAGAGGGTATAGTATCCTCTAAAGCAGGAGTTACAGGTGGTTCTGAGCCATCCAAAATGGGTGCTGGGAACAGAACTCAGATCCTCTGCAGAAACTGTGTGCTCCTAACTTCTGAGCCACCCTCTAGCCCTTATATAATTAGCAAAGGAGGAAAACATACTTTCGAGACATTTCCTAAGTTTTAGCAGCAACAACTAATAAAAATAGAAACCCCCTGAAATACAGTAAGGTTCATTTGCCAAAAGCCATAAACAGGAAGTATACTAAGAGGCAATCATTAAAACTGTAGTGACTCAAGACCGAAGTAGTAGCACCCACCTTGGGTGCTGCTAGTTAATGTCATCTGGGAGGTTCTGACAAACCCAGGAAGGTGAGGAAATGGAATCAGCAGAATAGGTGGTTTTGGTAAGGAGATGATTATCCTCAATGAGATCCTACTAAGGGAAAAGGCAAATGGAATTGGCACATGTGTCACGTCATTGGATAAGGTGGACAGAAACAGAATAAACAAAATCAAAAGGCATTCCATGCATGAACAATAAGCCCTATGAAATAGAAAAGGTGACTTTGCTCATAATAACAATCAATACTTTTAAAAAATTGAAAGATATAGGAAAAAGCATACATTTAATATGAAGCAATGTCTGGACAGATGTGTAACACAGAGTGTTCCTGAACAAGAACTTAGGTCAGAAAAGGATAGTTCCTATTTATCTCTGTGCTTATCTGCTGCCCAGTTAGAAAACTGACAGGGATTATAGACAAATTAGGTGGCTAACATCCCACATGAAAGGCTGTGAGTGTACTACAAAGGCTGTGAGCCAGTGAGGGCTCTGTATCCAGTTTGCCCTGTGGTTAGCGCCTGTAATCCCAGCACTGGGGAGGCTGAGGTCAGGGAGATTGCTGTGAGTTTGAGCTCTACCCAACCTAAATAGTGAGCTCCAGATCAGCCTGGGCTGCTGTGTAAGACTCTGTGTCAAAAAAGCAAACCCAACCACAAGAAAAAGATTCAAAAATCACTTGTGTGGGACTAGAGCAGCAACATCAGTGCTGCAAGAGAAATAATCCCAGTGTATATTTTTGGTTTATGATAAAAGTGAGATCATAGCCTGAATTGAAAAGCAAATTCACTTTAACACACATTGGCTTTGTTTTTCCCCAGATAGAAGAAAATAAAAAGTTTGGCACTCTATCCTCATACCAAATACAAAAATAAATTTCAGATGGATTAATGCCTGTAGGAGATGAAATAAAAAATCTCAAAAGAAAAATTTGTAATTCAGTGGAAATAGAAGTTTTAACCAAGCCAGTAAGCTATATAACACACATTTTCTGGAGTTTAAAAAAAAGTCAACTACTGTTTAGCAAATAATATAATTAAAACCAACAGTGCAGGGCCTGGAGAGATGGCTCAGCTGTTAAAGAGCACTTGCACTCTGACAGAGGGCTGGAGTTTGGCTCTCAGAACTCACACAGGGGTTTTTACACACACACACACACACACACACACACACACACACACACACACACAACTCAGAGAGAGAGAGAGAGAGACAGAGAGAGAGACAGAGAGAGACAGAGAGAGAGAGACAGAGAGAGAGACAGAGAGAGAGACAGACAGAGAGAGACAGAGAGAGAGAGACAGAGAGAGAGAGAGACAGAGAGAGAGACAGAGAGAGACAGAGAGAGACACAGAGAGAGAGCACAGAGAGAGAGAGAAAGACAGAGAGAGAGACAGAGAGAGAGACACACAGAGAGAGAGAGACAGAGAGAGACACAGAGAGAGAGACAGAGAGAGAGACAGAGAGAGAGACAGAGAGAGAGAGACAGAGAGAGAGACAGAGAGAGAGACAGAGAGAGAGACAGAGAGAGAGACAGAGAGAGAGAGAGAGAGAGAGAAGAAGGGAACAGAGGCAGACAGAGAAAGAGAGAGACATAAAGTAGGAGTACATTTGGGAAAATATTTACAAGGAAGCAAAACAATAAGGGATTAGTGTATTTCATAAAATGTGTAGTTCTTGCAAACTAACAAGAAGACAGGTTTTATGGAAGATTAGAATTGGAAAAGTAACTGACACTAATACATTCAGGAAGTTCCCCAAACTCAGCAGTAAGTGAGGAAATACACCAGCAAGGCCCTTGTTCATACTTACTAGATCGTAAAAATCCACATGAACCACATGCTTAGTTTTGCTTTGGAAGGAGGGGAAGGAGGTAGTGAGCAGGAATGAGTTCTGAGACATGGCTGGTGGAAAAGTGGTATGGTAACAGCTATCCGTGTGTGTAAAGAGGTCATTGGATCTCCTAGCTAGAGTTATACACAGTTCTGAGCTTCTGGTCATGGATGCTAGGAACCTAACTCTGGAAGAACAGCAAATACCTTCCCTCCCCTCCCCTCCTCTCTTTTTTTTCAGTCCCCCTTTTCCTAAAACAGTCTTGCTCCACATCCCAGGCTGACCTCAGATTTACAGTGATCCTCCTGCCTCAGCCTCTCAAATGCTGGGATTACAGGTGTGTGTCCCATACTCAGCAATGACCATGTTCCCTGTAAGAAGGTGCACATATACCAGTAGGTGTGTAAGACTTTAGAAACATCTCAGAGCTTACACTTCCCGTTGTTGATGTAAGGAGCAGGGCAGTAGCCCAAGGAAAGAAAGAATATAAAAGAAACTGCACTGGCATCTCCAAACATGTGTTTGAAAATATTCTATTTACATGCAAATAGAAATTAGAAAAGGATCCATATGTCGACTTGTGGAAAAACTAATGACATTTCATCAGTTTAAAGAGAAAAAGCAAGTGACAGAGATCTGTGTACTAGGCTTCAAGCTTGGGGAGGGGCCAAAGCCTTGGCTCACATAAATGTCTGCTAGCCTTTGCAGGGTCAAAGGCAGCGGGCTGTTCTCCTGCTTGGGTGAGGGGTAGGTGGCAGCGAAAGGTGAGGTGGCTAATTTCTTTACATATGCCTTTGCCATATTTCACAAGTTTTCCTTGTACTGTTGCAAAACACTTAAAAAGGAGAAATTTCAAAGACCCACACAAGTCTGGGCTATATTTGTGTTGTCCCAAGTCTGATGAGATGAGTTCCCTGGACAGGTGTTAGAACTCCAGGGTGTAGGTTGGTAGAGAGCTTGCCTGCATGCATGAAGCCCTGAGTTCTATTCCTAGCACCGAATAAACTGGGTGTGGTGGCACACACCTGTGATCCCAGTGAATGGGAAGAGGCAGAAGGATCAGGGGTTCAAGGTTATCCTTGGCAACATAACAAGTTTCAAGATAGCCTAGGCTCTATGAACAAAACAGACAGCAGTGGGAAGGAATGAGGGGCTGTCAATCATGAGCAGACCATTGGGATTCCAGGAGAAGTCTGTGCTGTGGGAAAAGGTTGTCTAGCAGATGGTGACTTTAGGCGTTGACTTCCCATAGTCTTCCCTTGGTCTGCCTGTTTATGCCTGGCCCTGCTTCTGTGGAAGAAGGAGAATGGTACCAGACACCCTGCTTTACTACCCCACAGATGAGCAAGACCAACAAAGCTTTTGAGCCATTCACAGCCAACCTGCCTCAAGTGCACAGCAAATGTGGGATGCAGTGTTGTCCCTGCCTCTCATCATTGGCCTCAGAGACCAATACCCTCAGGGCACCCTCCATCTCTTTTTCTTATGAGGAGAAGCACAGGCAAGCTTTTGTCAGAATGGTAATAGGCCAGTGTGTCTCCCGAGTGGGCTCGTAAATCAGTGCAGTCTCTGGAGAACAGCACGTGTAATCACTGCTTGAGCCAGTGTGTCGCATGTGCAATGAGCAGATGTGGCTGCGTTATTCATTCCCCGCTCGAATGTACTTTTAAAACTGTGATGCTGATGGACGCACCTCCCCCCAGGGAACATAATCCACCACCAACACAATCGGCACCCAAATTTGGACACACCAAGGAGTTTCAAATGCTTAGGTTAACCACTTGCCATGTTGGATTCCTGTGGCGTTCTCGGCCCAAAATGTTATGACGTATGTGTCATTTCAAAGTTTTCTTGCTAAAGATGAAATAATTGCTAATTATATCGCCCGTGAAATTTACATAAATGTCAGAAGACATGGTGCTTGTAGTAGAAATGTGTTTGTTTAATTCTGCTCTTATTTCCTTTTTTGTAAAAAACCCATCATGTGAAATGTGGTATTTATACACCAAGTGCACAGAGGGCCTGTGCATGGTTTGTTGAAGGGCTGTCACCATGAACATCTGCATCACCACAATCCAGATATAAAGCAGAATACTGCTGGCTCCTGGGGCATTGTGTTATCCTTCCTCCTTGCTGGAGGGGCTATAGCCTCACAGTCACCACAGTGATTTGCTGGTTTTCCTTGGAGTATCTAGTCCTGACAGTGTGTGGTGGTTGAATAAGAATGTTCCTCATATTCTCCTATTTGAATGCTTAGGGAGTGGTATTAGGAGGCATGGCCTTGTTGGACGAAGTGTGTCACCAGAGGGTAAGCTTTGAGGTTTCAAGCGCCCAAGCCAAGCCCACTGTCTCTCTCTTCCTGTTGCTTGTGGAGATATAAAACTCTCAGCTACCTCTCTGGCACCATGTCTGTTTTCTTTTGTAAGAGTTGCTGTGATTGCCTTTAATCTGAGCACAGGGGAGGCAGAAGCAGGCAGATCCCTGTGAATTTGAGGCCAGCCTGGTCTACAGAGCTAATTTTCAGGACAGGCTCCAAAGCAATACAGAAAAACCCTGTCTCGAAAAACAAAACAAAACAAGAGTTGCTGTGATTATAGAGTCTCTTCAAAGCTATAGAAACCTTAACTAAGATGCATTTCAGTTCAGTTCCATGTTTACATCATACCAAACACATTTATGGTATTTCTGTGCAAAACCTAGGAACGTTTCCCTCAGTGCTGAGTTCTTCCCTGGGTCAGCCTGGCCACATTCTTTGTCGGGGCTGGGGGTGTGGACATGGGACTTTGGTTCATCTTCACTATTTCATAGTACTCTCTTAGTAAAGGAAGGCTTCATACCTGGACATACTTGGGCTATTTCCTATTGTGATGGTTGCAAAAGCTGTGTGTGTGTGTGTGTGTGTAGAGAGAGAGAGAGAGAGAGAGAGAGAGAGAGAGAGAGAGAGAGAGAGAGAGAGAGAGAGAGAGAGAGAGAGAGAGAGCTTATACAGAGCTGGGGCTCAAATAGGCCTTCATGCATGCTTGGTAAGCACTCTACACACAGTAACATCTCCAGCCTTGATATGATTTCTCCTGTACATGCATGCCTCTTGGATTTAGTGTACACAGACCCTCAGACTATCTAATAGAGTGTTTTCTAAAAAGGGATGTTTTAACTTTGTTTCAAAAAGTTAGTGACTAAATATGTGATTCAGTGTGAACTGATTTTATTGTGAGTCTTATCATTTCAGACACACTGCAAAAATTTTGCTTATTTTAATATGTCTGGCTAGATCACAAACTTTATCTAAAGGTAAGATGAGGACTGGGAAGATGGCTCAGTGGGTAAATGCTTGCCTTGCAAGCATGAAAACCCGAGTTCAGGTCCCAAACACCCTGTAAAAGCTGAGTGATCAGGAGAGTGCACCCACATATACACATGTGCACATATATGTACACATGCATGAATGAATGAAGAGATAAAATGCTTTGCAGGGTCATATGACTTCATCTGGATACACTGAACTGTTAGCTCTTCTCTCCTCCCTGCCCTGTCCCCTGCAGTTTTATAGGTCTTTGAAAGGGAAACAAAAGTAAATCATTAAGATAATTTAAAATTGAGTCAGAAACAGGCATCATTTTGGAATTCTTTCATTCATTCTTTCTTTCTTCCTCCTTCCTTCCTTCCTTCCTTCCTTTCTTTTCTTCTTTTTCTTGAGCTCTGGTCTGGAAAGCAGGTGAGCTATGAGCCATGTGGTGCTAAGACTGTACATCCCAGGTTCCCTGCCTAATGCACACTGCATACTCCTCCTCTCTGAATTATTTTAGACACTAATTCAACTGATAATCTTGCCTAGTGCCCACTCCCATCATGTGCTTTGTGATAGAATTTGCTGCTTAAAACACAATCCATTTATCAGACAGTTTGAGAGTTTATGTGTGACAGACTCTGTTCTGGCTTCTATGGCAAATGGTCAGAGCTTAAACGTTCATCTCTTAATTCTTGAAACCAGCTCTGAGACCAAGCTGCCTGCATATCTGTGGTTTGGCAAGTGACAGCTGCGTGTTCTCAAATAGTGGGGAGCTGAGAGCTTATGTCTCTCTATCCCCTTCTAGGGCACTAACCCTACCCAGGAGGGCTGAGTTCTCATCACTAGTCACTTTCTGAATCACAGCAAAAAAGAAAATGTAGGTTTGGTTGCTTTGTGGAGAAGGATGCTGAGACCAGTGGCCTTTCAGGTTCACTTTTATTAGGGTAAAGAGTCTGGTGTCTGGGGAGGTCATGATCAGACCCTGAAAGGAGAGCACTATGAGGGATGGTCAGCACGATGGTCCCTTGAGCAGAGGTGGGGGGCACTCTAGGTGTCATGAGAAAGATCATCAGGAGAGATAGCTTAAAGAAAAAGTGATAGGTACCAAACCCTTTATTTCAACGTTTAAAAAATATTCAATTTTAATTTAAGGGTATGCATGTCTGTACTTATATATATGTGCACAGAGTACAGAGCCCATAGAGGCCAGGAGAAGGCATCAGAGTTACAAGTTGTAATTACAAGTGGTTGTGATCTGCCCAACATGAGTGCTGGGAACCTAACTCAAGACCTCTGCAGTATGGGCTCCTAACCAGAATCTGCCAGATTCCTTTAATAATGTTTCCCCAGGGGCGGGAGAGCCAGCCCATAATTCAGAGGCATCAGAATTGTTCACTCGGAGCAGCAGAGGCAAGAAAGAACCTTTGTTTACAAGTCCTTGCTACAGGCACAGGAGGTAGAGAGTTGAGGGAAAGAGAGAGAAAGGCAGCCAGGGTGGTTTGGGGGGGTGGGGGTGGAAGGTGGGGGTGTTGCCTGTGAACAACAACAAACCTCCATCACCACATCGCTACCTTAAGGTTTAGGATATGAGCTTTGGGAACACACATTCAGTCCGTGGGAAAGTCCTCGAGACAGTTCCAGTTTTCCATTCACTTTTGTTGTATTAGTGAAAGAAAAGAATTGCTTTCCTCAGCTAGTTATTTAAAAATTAAAATATCCACCGTCCAGCTTTCACTGTTCTTGCTAGTAGGGTAGTAGATGCTTCTGCGTTTGGCTGTGTGATGTGTATGGCATAATTCTCCTGTGATGTAGATTTTTCTCTTAGGGAGCTGTACTGTCTTGGCAGGTGTACTGTTAACATAAGTAAGGGTTAATTAGGATTTTGTTTCATCAAATGTTAATAGTGTACTAAAAAAGTCTTTTTCTTGAATGATTAAAAGAATGGCCAGGAAAAAATAGCAAGGAAATATGGGGAAATTGACTTAAGTGTAAAAGACATTGTCAATTAGAATAACAAGTCTAAAAAGGCTTGTGCATTTGAACTTATTTGCATAGATTAACATCTAATCAAAGACAGATTTGGGGAATTTTAGTGTACTAATACTTGAAGATAGATGTACATAGATGTATAGCAGTGTTCAAGTTCAGTTTTCACATTTCTTTTTTCTTTTCTTTCTTTCTTTCTTTTCTTTTCTTTCCTTTCTTTTTTGTTTTGTTTTGTTTTGAGACAGGGTTTCTTTGTGGTTTTGGAGGCTATCCTGGAACTAGCTCTTGTAGACCAGGCTGGTCTTCTGGTCTTGAACTCACAGAGATCTGCCAACCTCTGTCTCCCAAGTGCTGAGATCAAAGGCATGCACCACCACTACCAGGCTGGGGTTTTTTTTTTTACATTTCTTTTAAGCTATTTTCCATTTACCCCCCCCCACCCCCACCCCAACACACACACACACACACACACACATTCTGTGTGTGCATGTGTGTCCAAGCACATGAGGTCAGAGGACAACTTACTAGAGTCTATTCCCTATCCCCACTTTCTGCCATGTGGGTCCCAGGAACAGAACTCAGGTTATCAGGCTTGGTGGCAAGCACCTTTACCTGCTGAGCCGTCCCACTGTCCCCCTATAATATAGCTTTAAAGCTCAGTTTATATCAGCCAAACACACCCTCTTTCACATAAAAACTTTATTTAAATTTATGCATGATTCTTTGTGTAATTTTGGCTTCCAAATAAAGCAACCATTGTGGTAAAGAATAGGTTTATTTATTTTTGCATGTGTCTCTTTGACTCATCTGCTCTTTCTCTTCAGCCTTTTTGAGTTCACTTCACATTTCACAAAGACTTTCTCCTGGGTGGGGTGAAGCTGTAGATCATCCACATTTTCAGGGCAAAATGTCATTCTGAATAGAAAAACAAAAACAAAAAACACAGTGTGATGTTTCAGATGGGGTGTGTTGAAGTGTTTAACATTTTATCAACTATTAATCCAATTGTATAATATATGTGATATGATCTTTTAAATTAGATTCTTAGGTTTGAATATATTGTTATAACTTAAGAGAAAAATAAAACTCAAGTTGGTGAAAGCAGTCCTCAGGGGGCTCTACACTGAAACCTGGGGGGCTTCCTTTGTTTTTTCTAGTAACAGCTCTTAGAAAACTTGAGGGTGAGGGTTGTTTGTCTCATTACAATTCCCCTACTCCAGGACACAAGGTAAGTACAGCTCCTCAACTTCCTGATTAGGCCCAGTACCCCAGCATTCAGCTTTGCTAATTCAGCCCTGCAGCCCTCCTATGTATTGGTGCTGACACTAATCCCCTAGGGTGTCTTTAGGAAACCAAACATCTGGTAGCTTTGACCATTATTTTGCCCCAAGGTGCTGTTTTATACTAACTTCAAATATATCTATCCTATCCTATCTATCTATCTATCTATCTATCTATCTATCTATCTATCTATCTATCCATCCATCATCTATCTATCCTTCTATTCACCTACTTATCTGTCTATCTATTTATTTATGTATCTATACACTCACCATTTATCCATTCATCTATCCTTCTGTCTGTTCATCTTCCTCTCTATCTAACCATCTATTTATTATCCATCCAGCAATCTGTCTACCCATCTATCTATCCATCTGTCTATCTATCTATATATCTATCATCACAGAGAATAGAATTCTAGTTTATGGTTTCTTTTTCTTTTGCTTGTACCTAAGGTTGAATCTTTACTAAACCAGTAAGAAAATGATGCAATTTATTTATTTTTTGAGATTTATTTATTTATTATGTATACATCATGCCTCCTGCATGTATCCCTGCAGGCCAGAATAGGTCACCAGATCTCATTATAGATGGTTGTGAGCCACCATGTAGGTACTGGGAATTGAACTCAGGACCTCTAAAAGAGTAGCCAGTGTTCCTAACCTCTGAGCCATCTCTTCAGCCCACGAAAATGATGCAATTTAAAAATCCTTTTTCAAGACCAGGATCTCATGTAGCTCAGGCTGGTTTTAAACTCACTGTGTGCCAAGGATGACCTTGAACTCTTGGTCCTCCTGTAGCTGCCTCCTGATTCCTGGGATCACAAGCATGTGCCACCACACCAGGTTTTTTGTGGCACTGGGGGGGGAGGTCAAACGCAGGGCTTCATGCATACAAGGCAAGTGCTTAACCCACAGAGCCACATCCCCAACCCCATTCCTTCTGAGAATGCTGCTCTCTATAATTTTTACCAACCATCTCTATTACTCCCTATTTTTCTGTTCTTTCTCTTCATCTCACTACACAGCCTCACTGTGATAGTTGTTTTGTTTTATCAAGTTGACACAGACCTAGATATATCTGGGAAGAGAGATTCCTAATGGAGAAAATGCCTCTATCAGTTTGATCTGTAGGCAAGTCTGTGGGCCATTTTCATGATGGCTGATTGGTATGTGACGACACAATTCACTTGAGGTGGTACCACCCCTGAGCAGTTGGTTGTGAATTGTACAAAAGCAGGGTGAGCAAGCCAGTAAGCAACACTCCTCTGTGGCTTCTGTTTCAGTTCCTGCCTCTAGATTTCTCCCTTGACTTCCCTAGCAATGGACTGTTCCCTGAAGTGTAAGATGAAGTACACCCTTTCCTCCACCAGTGGCTTTTGGTCATGGTCTTTGTGACAGTAGTAGAGACTTATCTGAGAGACCTCTCCCCTGCAGGCACGAGAAGAGTAACTTAACCCACTTTTTTTATTCCTTGAATTTAGAAGAGTGCTTGAGAGTGTAGGATTTTGTGTTTGTATCTTGACTCTGGCCTTTGATTTGCCAAAGGTAGTAAACATTGGTCCCATGAGACAGGCAGTATGATTTTCATTTGTTACTACAGACCCCGGTCTTAAAGAGGTGACTGACTCTGCCACACATGATATTTAGTTCACTGCCTGTCTCCTAGGAGTGCCTTTGGCCCCTTAAAGCCTGCTGCAGTCCAGCCCAGCTATCTACAACCTTGCTAGCACTGAGATTACAAATTCATGCCACTACGCCCAATTTTTCTTATGTGGATCCTTGGGCTTTACAGCAAGTATGTCATTGACTAGCCTGGCTCCTGAGCCTCTTCCATCCCTTTTAACCATGTATATCCTGCAAACCAGAGGAAGGGACTGATGCACCCGTGTTGCAATTCTGCTAAATTGGGCCAGAGAAAGTCAGATTAATGGAGCCAAGACTAATGGGGGGAGGCACCACTTAAAACAGCATGCCAGCCAGAAAAGGGCAATGAATCTATGTGACCTAAGCAAAGCAGATCTAGGCTTAGACTCTCGTTTATTAAGAAACTTCTGTGAACCCTAGGCTCCTGATTCACACTCTAGCTACCTCTAGCAGGTCAAGTGAGATTAACATTAAGATCATTCTGTCCCATGTCCTCTGTATGCTGAGAGCTAAGCCTTTTCCTTCTTTCCTTTTTCAGTACCACGAGGTGTGCATCAGTGTGGACAGCAGTGTGGTGTTTTATACAGGGCAGGGCACACCGACTGCCACAGTGTACAGGAGCAATTATCTCTAGCTAAGAGAATGTTGTGAGGGGCTGCTCTCAGAAGGACCGCTGACCTAAAAGGCCTTCAAAGTCTTTCAAGAATCGCTAAGGGTATGAGAAGAGAAGCAGTTTAATTTCCCCAGACTGGTCCTGGGAAGGTAATTTGAGAGCTGTGGATTATGCTTTTGGCAATTGCCATGATTTTGCATTCCAGGGAGATAAAATCTCAGAGAGCAGTTGCATAAGGGACTGAGGCATAAATCCGCCATGGGCAGGATCCAGGCAGTGAAAACTGAGGCTCAGAAGGCATGGGGTGAGTAGCCTACTGCTTGCCCACTCTGATAAGTCCAAAGGGAACTGGATTTCCCGTAAGGAAGGTGGGTGACAAGAGGTGGATTTCTTGAATGCAGAGGGCAGAGCTCGGAAAGGGCCTTCAGAAGCGCAGAAGTGTCCTGCCACGGAGAATACAAAGCTTCAGGAAAGCATGGTTGTCATGGCAAAGCAGGCAGAGCATCCCTCTGTCCTCTAAGTCTGTAAGCAGTTCTGGACCATACTTCCTTTTCTTCTTTTTCTATTCCCATCCCCACTCCTTCTTATCCCAAGGCACTTTGGGGGCCAGGAGAGATGACATACCACAAAAAGTGGCATTTCTTGGCAGAGGGGGGAATCACATTGTTCTTATCAAGCTTCCTCAGGGTCTTCTAGGTCTTTTAAAAGACTGGGTCAGAAGCTCTGCATGTGGGTCCATGCCCAGTGACTCTTTGGCAGACTGGGGTGGAGGGGGTGGGGAGAGCAGAGAGACAGAGACAGATGTACAGAGAAAGTGACACAGAGAGACATGGAAACAGAAAAAAGAGAAACAAACCATACACACAGAGAAAAAGACATACACACTAAGACAGGGACAGTGAGGGATTTTGGGTTTGCAGTCTCCCAGGCCTGTCTCAGTAGCAATTCCCCAGTGACCATCTGTACTCCAGGCTTTGTGAAGCTCAGCCTCCAGAGGAGTAGCTGATACAGATGGGAAGAAGCTGGTCAGAAGACTTTCTGTTCATCTTTGTCTTCCCCCTGGGCTGGGTGAACAAGGGAGATCCCCACATCTTCCCTGTGCCCCATCACTGGGGCATCATGGTACCCACTTCCTGTGACTGATGGGAAGGTGCTTGAACCTGTAAGCACAGCATGAAATCTTAGTGTTACCTTTGCTGTGTCTCTCCAGCTTTGACACAGATGGTCTTCAGAAGGAGACCCGAATAGTGAGGTGTCACGCCCCATGGCATGAGGATCTGCATCGTGTTCCAGACATTGGCCCACACCGCACTGTTTTCCCACTTGAACTTGATCATGATCAACTCGCCAATATCTTTGTCCAGTGTGATAAGGAGGGAATAGGTTTTATTGCTGGTAATTCCTTCACCCCTTGAAAATATACAAAGGAAACCAGTTTAGCTGGAGCAGCGGAGTGACACTGAGGCACACTCAAGATACATAAGTGACTAGGGTATTTTTGTTGCATTTCCAAAATCAGTGTTCAACAGACAATATTGACAATAGGTATAGCAGGTTAAAAAGGGTTTCCCTGGCAATAAAATCAGGGAACCATACTGTTTTCCATATTAATCACATCAAAAAAGGACCTGAGATATTTTGCTGTCACAAATAGAGTTATCATCTTTTGGCTTGGTGGAGCTGGGCGATGAATCTGGATGGTCTCTGTGGCTAACACATAGACGACAAACACCCCATACCACAGGGTTTTCTTCCTCTCTCAGTATAAAAAGGGCTCTCGCAGTACAAACAGAACCATCTATTAAAGCAACACAGCTTAACTGGATAGAAAAATCAGGTAAGGAAGGATTCATTGACTCCCAGCAAGATTGAAGCATTACTGTAGAGCATTGTTACTGCTTTGGCTTACTGGTCTCCAAGACCACACGGCCCCCATCAGTGATAGAGAGAGGCATGCTCTGTGCCCTTTCTGTGATCCAGAACAACCCCTCAGGAGAAGTTATTGACAATACAAGTTCTATGTGGAAACAACTGAATGGAGAGAATGGAGAGTTCCCTGGTGTGGCTCAGCTCAGCTCCTGCCACATGGTGTAAAGACCGTGGGCCTGGGTATCCACTCAGCCAGTGGGCTATGAGCATTCACCCTAAGGGCAAACCCTCAGCATCCTCTCCCAGCAGAGCACTGCAATGGTAAGTACTCGGTGAGAGTCTGAATCAGTGTCATGATCAGAGACTAAACACTTTAGGAAGCTAAGAGCTGTCCCTGAAAGGAATGCTCAGCTCATGTCACTCCCCCAAAGAACTCTATGGGGAGGGTTGAGATGTCAGAAAAGGTCATGGTCATTTTCTGGCTGGGAAAGCTGGGGAGCCTCTGGGTGAGGCACTGTGAGGCTGCTGGTGTGAGCAGATATGTCATGGGGAAGAGAGGGTTGGGCTGGCTCTCCCTGCTGAATGAGCTGACACACCTGTGACAAAGGGGATGATTCCAGTTTTGTTTCCAGGCATGCTTGCTTGAACTCACTGGAAAGGTGTTTGGGAGTCTCTGTGAGGACCCCTGCCCGGCCCTGTCTTCTCCCCTGTCCTGGTCTTGTCTGTATTGCACACCTGAGTGGAGCCACTTCTGATTCCCTCTGCTCACAGGGCACGGCCCCCCATCACTTTCACAGATGGTGCTCAGAGATCCTTTCCTGAGCTGGGAGAGCCTGAGATACGATGAGAGACAGGGCTGGCTAGGTGTCCCCCTGACTGGCGTGTTTGGGGCAGCCACAGTAGGAAGTGCCCAGTGAAAAGGGGAGCCTGTCTGGATCCTGTGAGAGAAACAGTGTGTCATCACTGCAGATGGGGCCACACTGGTACTTACAGTGTGATGGGAAGTTTCTTCATTTCTCCTTTTGTTCCCAGCAGTGACACGGTAAAAGTGGGCTCTACTGGCTTCTCAATTTGATTGATGAACTGGATCTTGAACTGGTAGTGATAAACTAGAGGTGAGGAGTGATGGGCCAGGAGATGGGGATAAGAAGAAAAAAAAAATTAGTAGGACTTTTTTTTTCCCCAAGGATGACTTTGAATTTCTTTTTTATAAATTGTATTTATTTATTTGTTTATATTTTATATATGAGTATTCTGTACATATAACCTGCATGCCAGAAAGAAACAGCAACAGATCATACTATGTATGGATGGTTGTGAGCCACTATATAGGTGCTGGGAATTGAACTCAGGCCCTCTGGGAGAACAGTCAGTGCTCTTAACCTCTAAGCCATCTCTCCAGCCCTGACCTTGGACTTCTTATTCTTCTACTTCACCTCCCTGAGTGCCAGGCCCACAGACATGCTCCACCACGCCTGGCTTGTTCAATGCTGTACATGCTAGACAAACTCTCTACCAAACAAGTACATGTTTTAAATGAAGCAGGAGCTTGTGTAGCTCAGGCTGGACTCAGACTCAGAATCTTCCTGCCTCAGCCTCCACAGCACTGGGATTATAGGCATACCTTCCCTTGCCCAACTATTTATATAGGAATTACAAATTTGAACTCTACTTGTTTAAAATTTAAACATGCAGAGGAAAAAGTTTAAATGGATAGGTACCAAATTGTTACCAATGTTTATTTCTCTATGTATCCTGAATATGACATGGGACTCATACTGTATTTATAATAGTAATGATGGCGGCTGGGAATGTAGCTCCGTAGGAGACCTAGCACGTGGGAGGCCTGGGATTTTGTCTCTAGCACCAAAAAGCAAAGGAGATAGTGTTGTCTGTCAAAAGAGTGGGACTGCTAGGCGTTGGTGGCACACACCTTTTATCCCAGCACTCGGGAGGCAGAGGTAGATGGATCTCTGTGAGTTTGAAACCAGCCTGATCTACAGAGTTAGTTCCAGGACAGGCTCCAAAACAATACAGAGAAGTCCTGTCTCGAAAAACAAAAAACAAACAAACAAAAAGGGTGGAACTGGGGACTGGGAGGTGGCTCAGTCAGTGAAAAGCTCACCTCATGCGTGTTAGCACCTGAGTTAGATCTCCACATAAAAAGCCAAGTGGATTACTTACTTGTAATACCAGCTGTTGGGAGACTGGAGCTTGTTAGCCTGCTGGCCTGAGGTAAAGTTCTAGGACAATAGCAAACCTTGTCT
Source organism: Cricetiscus sungorus (assembly GCA_030556225.1). Lineage (NCBI taxonomy): Eukaryota > Metazoa > Chordata > Mammalia > Rodentia > Cricetidae > Cricetiscus > Cricetiscus sungorus. The sequence goes on along the minus strand of JANBXA010000740.1, from coordinate 8,820,538 downwards.
CGAAAAGGTTGTCCTCTGACCTCAGGACTCAGGGTCATTTTCCACTGTTGCTCTCCTGTCCCTAGTGAACACATATCCATATCATGTGACCTCTGCAGGGCACATGAGCCCACTTTTCTGTGGTTCTGGATCTTGCAGACCGTTGCAGCAGCCATCCAGAATGCTCTTCTGCAGGCTTCTGGGGAGGGGGGGTGGGGGAGAAGGCTTCTCTCTTGTCTACCTTAACATAGTCAGACCCTGTACTTGTCCCTGCTCAGATCCTCTGGCTGGACAGCCTGACATTACAACAAGCTGTGGATGAACAACAAGACAAGAGCTAGCAGGCTAACACCAAGTCCTGAACAGCGGTGGCAGCTGTGGAAGGAAGGACCCCGGCTTCTCATCCCAGAAGCTTCTGGGGAGGTCTTACACTATTCGGCGATTGCCAGGGAAACCCTGGAACCAAGGCAGAAAGAAAAGGACCTAGGACATGGGCTGCAGGCCCTTGGGTAGGAGCCCTGGGATGTGGACAAAAGTAAGAGGCGGGGGACTGGCCTCTTGTGCTGCTCCAGGCAGGAGGTAGGAGGGTATACTCCTAAGCTCTTACAGAATAGCCAGCGCTAAGCATTTTAAATTCAGTCTTCCGTTATAGGAGATACTTGGTGTTGGCTGCATGATCATTCCCATGGTATTGGAGATGAGTGAAGAGAACTGTGGATGCTTCCCCAGGTGCTCTGGAGATGCTATCTCATTTAACGCTCACAACAATTGATATCATTAATTTATATTATCATTTCATTTTACAGAGGAATGTGCAGCACACAGAGGGTCAGTGACTTTCTGAGGATCACACAGCAAGTAGTGTTGCAGAGATGTAAGCCCAGACAGCCAACTCTAGAAGCTGAACTTTTAAATATTTATCCCCCAGAACAAATAGCTCCCATAGCTCCTGTATATCTCACCCCCCCAAATTTGAAATGTAAAAAGAGATTTAAATTGAAAAAAAGAGTTAAAATAATTGTTGAACTAATAATAAATCAGGGACACATGTGGTGGCACATGCCTTTAATCCCAGCAGTTGGGAGGCAGAGGCAGGAGGATTTCTGTGAATATGAGGTCAGCCTGGTCTACATAGCAAAGTTCAGGACAGCCAGGACTACAGGAGAGACTGTTTCTTAAAAATTCAAATAAATAAGTACATAAATAGGAACCAGGAACACCTTAAGTAGCCAATACTGGCAAAATGATGACTTGTTTCTGAGATGGGATTTTGTTATGTTAGCCAGGCTAGTTTTGGATTCTTGGACTCAAGTGATCATCCTGCCTCAGCTCAGAGTAGCTGGAAAGATAGGTACCAGCTACTGTGCCCAGCTAGTAGTTACAGTCTTGGTAACTGCCATGTCCCGAAGTGCAGAGGCTGTGCTTCTCCTGCAATGACCTTAAATTTCTTCACATGGTGCCTACAGTGCTGGCTTTACTTTCCTTGTAAGGGCATCTTCTGAGGGAAGAAACTGAGGATTGTAGGAAGTGAAGTGTATTGCTCACCTTCTTGTGACTAATGGCTTGACTCTGAGATCATGTGCCCAGCCATGTGATTTACTCTTAGATGCCATTAAAAGCTATGTTTTTCTCAGGAGCTGGAGAGATGGCTGGAGATGTGGCTTGGTAGTTAAGAGCATGCACCGCTCTTGCAGAGGACCTGTTTGATGCCCAGCACTCACAACTGCCTGTAACTCCAGGGGACCCTGCACCTTCTTCTGACCTCCATGGGCTCACATGCACATACCCCCATTCCCACACAATTTAAAAATAAAATAAATATTATAAAAATATTTTTCTAAGTAATTTCACTTGATGAAAGAAATGAAGAGAGAAAGAATAAAAAGAAAAACAAAAGTTGAAACCACAGTGCATGAAATTGTCTATGGCATATAAGAACAAACTCTATAAACAGGATGCACGGAAGTCCACGTATCCCCAGAAGTCACAGGAGTCTGGATATTGCCAGAACTTGTGACTCCTTCCCTTCAGGATCTCCAAGGTCTATTGTTTCCTCTTCTCGCCCACTTCTGATGTCGCGTTCAGGTGTTGTCCCAGTCCTTGCCAACTTCCTATCATCCATCTCTACAGGGAGTTTCACTTGCCAGACAGTGGGGTCCTGTTTCTCAGCTGAACCCTACACTGATGGATCCTGATGATCCTGATGAATTTCACACACCAGGGATTGGAGATCTACATAGTGAAAAGTGGGACAGCACTCCAAAACAGGTGTCTAGTTGCAAAAAAAAAAAAAAAAAAAAAAAAAAACCCTTCTCATGCCACCTAATGTTGATGTCCTGCAAATAGTGCAAATGGTATGTATCCTTTGAAATCAGTGGCAAATGCTTGACCTCAAAGTAGCCCAGCACAGTGTTTGGGCCTACCGGGTAACATCAGTCATGGGCTGAACCTATAGCACAGGCCTCCTTCCTATCTCCTGAAGGTCCAGCCATGACAGGGGACAGGGTCTAGTTTCTTTCCCTAAACTGGATATGTGCTTTTTCTCTCCTCTTTTCCTAAGTGCTCTATGGGAGGAAACAGAGCTCCACACCAGGGAGGCTGCAGTTTTGGGATTCTAGGGGCAGTGCTGTTAGACCTGATCATCAAGGCCCCTTGAGTTCACACAACCTATGAGGGGGAGCTGCTTTGATGTCAGGAGGCAACGGCTTGTTCAGGAGGCAGGTGTGCAAATGTAGAAAGTTGGGTGTAGTGGTAGACAGCTGGAATTCCAGAGCTTGAAAAACTGAGGCAGAGGACCACCACAAGTTTGACGCCAGCTTGGGCTACATAGTGAGGGCCTAACTTAAAAATTCAAAACAGTTAAATTAAAAGGATACACTAAAATGATAACAAAAGGCATGTGTAAGATGAGATTGAGTGAGCCATTCCCTGGGGAGCTCATAGCAGACCAGGCTGAGGGGGCCTCATCTCCTCCATGATGTTGGGGCCACCAATATTCAGAGAGCATTCCTATAGACCCCGAGTCTGCACTGGGACTCTGCAATGTCACTGCATGAATGAGGCCATCTTTTGGAGAAATCTCGAAATAAAATGAATTCAATATGAAAAGGCCTTTTAGGTGTGGATATGGCTCAGCAGAGAGACAGTTCATCTAGGGTTCCATCCCTAGTCAAAACCTGATGATTGGTTCTTATTTGAATGTGTCTAAACTTTTTTTTTCTTATATGCACATAGAATTACAAAGATAAAGAGGCAAAGCATGACTGCTTTGCTTGCTTACTTTATAATGTGTCTAATTGGGTTGCTAATAAATGATTTGGCCAAAGAAAAATTACCCTGTGACTTCAAAGAGTCCAGATAAGCCTGTGTTCTGACACAGAAATGATTTCAGGTTTTGTAGATAAAAGGCCTGAAGGAGTCTGCTGACCTGGAATGAGATGAGATGACTCCCCCAAAGCAGAAACCTGGGTGAGTCCACACCATGGAAAATCCTGGATTTTCATTCATCGTGAACTCCACTAGTGCTATTTGTTAATACAAACAAACCCCCAAATTTTTCTCCTCACAGTGGCTATGGTGAACAGGAGGTATAGAATTTGTGAAAAGAAAATGTTTTGTTTCCTGTCCTTTTCTCCTCTGTGAACTGTTACTGGGTCTGGACGCTCTCTGCAAACATCACAGAAGGCTTTTGCTTCCCTGTGTATGGATTTTATCTTCCTGGGATGTAGGAATGAGTTCTCCAGTGCTTTCCTGAAGTGCCAAGGGATGGTGCAGTCCTGATGCTGAGGCAGGGGGACAGCCCAGAGGGCTGGGATTCATTGACCCAGAGCAGGGCAAGAGAAGGAAGAAGAGTCGAGGGCCTTGTAAGTATGTGTATGTGGGCTATGTGTTTATTCTAATAGTCATATCTGGGTTCAACACTTAGGGCCCCATTGCCTAATGCCCAGATGCCTGGTTGCCTGCCCCTTCTGTGGGGAGCTTTTTAGTGTGTTGTTGACTGCCTAAGAATGGAGATATGGAAATATATATATAAGAGTGCTTGTGCGTCTGTGTGTATATGAATGCATTTGTATATGGTGCATCTGGGTATATATGTATATGTATGTATGTATGTCTTTGTGTGTCTGAATGTATGTATGCATGTGTATATATGTGCATATGCATATTTATATGCATGTACTTGTATATATATGTATGTATATGGTACGTTTATATATGTGCTTCTGCATGTATGTGTATGAATGTCTTTCTGCATCTTGTGTACATGTGTATATTTGTGTGTACATGTATATTTGGGTACATGTATACATGTGTCTATATGTGTGCATGTAAGTATATGCGTGGCTACACTCATGAGTATATGTATACATATTTATTCATATATGTGCATATGCATACACGTAAATCTGTGTATTTAAGTAATGTATGCAATTACTTATATACATTATGTATATAAAATATGTATGTGAATAAGTTTATGCATGTGCATGTGTATATGCAAATACATATATGTGTGAGAATATATAAATATGTATGTGTGTTTGTGTGTATGCTTGTGAATAAGTATGTATACACATGTGTGTGCATGCATACATTCGTGTGTGTATGTGTGTGTGTGTGTGTGTGGTGTGTATGCATGCAGAATATAGCTCTGGTTGGCCTGTTTTCAACTTCTTGTGCTGTGGGTCTTCATTGTAGGGTAGTAATAATAGTTCTCACCCGGGAGGCAAAGCCCAGAGTTTGGTTTCTCTTTGCCACCACACCCTGTTTGTAACTCAACTGCCTGCCTTTGAGATGGAACACTCCTCACAGCACCTGGAAGTGATGGATGTCCTTGCCTTCTAGAAGGAATTACACCATGTGCCCTCTTCTCTGCAGGACTGGCCAGGCAGGCGAGGCCCAACAGAAAGACCCATTTTCAGTGGCTCATCAGCACACTCGTTGACACTTTGTGTCCTTACTTTGTGGCTAAAAGTCAACACTCCTTATGCTGATCTCACGTTTCTCACTGTTTCTTCTGGAACTCTCTCAATGAAACCTCCCAAAGAATTAGCCGAGAAAAGCCAAAGACAGACGGATCCCCCAAGTGGCAGTTTGTCTGCTTACCTAGAGGAGGTCTGGGGAGAGGAATAATTTAGGACCCCCAGGTCACTCTGGGTCTGGTCAGACCCTTTAGAGGCTATGAGGAGTGAAAGGAGTGAGGATTTGAACTAGCGGTGGCTAGATACAGTGCTTACCACTCACAAGTGGCATGAGCTCTCTGATCTTGAAGTGTTTATAGGAAATCTGAATAAAACACATCCCATAACTTACAGCATTCTCCAGCCTGTCTCTGTCTCCTCTCTCCACTTTCTGTTACTACGATAATAAGCTCAGCATGATGCCAGCTGAATATACACCCAGTTACCTCATCTGACTGCTCAGAGGGTGATACTAACCCAGCACTAGCTAAGCAGGACTTAATACAGACTCCTTCCTATCCTTTACAAACAACCTCCCAACTGGGAAGACTTCCTCCTGGCTGAGTGAGGCCAGGAGTGGCTGAGAAATTGCCTGGACCCATTGGATGGCCATTTCCCAATTCTCTTCTGCCAAAACTGCACTCAGCATCATCTACCCGAGTTCTGGCAGGGAGAATGGTAGGGAAATGTAATGTATCTTTTGATGGAGCCAGGGGAATGTGGGCCACAGTAGTGAAGCTACAATCAATCAGGAGGTGATATTTATCTTGACATACCAGACACTGACCAAAAATGTATAGCACATATCCTAGAGAAATATGAATAGTGGCTTCTCTGTATACCAGGGTTGGGCAAATGTGTTCTTTCTAAGGTTCTACATGTGGCTGGGATCCCACATCAGAGATGACCATGGCCATGGCCATTTGAGAAGGGGTAGCTATGTGGCCTGTATTACAGGCCTTGTACCAGCACCATCAATAGAAATGTTCTGCAAGATTGGAATGTTTCATTTCTGTGTTGTCTGATTTAGCAGCCATGTATTTATTTGAGCCCTTGAATGGAGGCTGGTATGAGGAATGGCATTCTGTTGTGTTTTAGATCAGGGTTTAGAAGGTGGCTCAGGAGGTAAAAGCATTTGCCAACCAGCCCAGAGCCTGAATTCAATCCCCGAGACCCACATGGTGGAAAGAAATGACTTTTGCAAATTGTACTCTGATGTCTGTAAGTGCACCATGGTACCCCCTCTTCTCCATATGTTATATAGCACAAGTAATCAAAAATATAAAAAGTGTTTAAATAGCCACATAGGGTTAGTGGATGGCTACCCTTCCTGGACAAAGATTCACTGACGACAGACTTGACCAGGTAAGTCTCACAGGGTGTCATCTACAGCTTTGCCAGGGCAGTCTGATGTGGCCACTGACATACTGTTCCCATGGTCAGGGACATTAGCTTGGACCCATGAAATCTTGCTCATTGGAAGGAGTGAAGAGGAACTGAGAGACTAAGGCAGTCCCAAGCTTTATCCCTGTCTGGTTTCAGGCAGTCCTGGAGAGTTTCCTCCACATCACAGGCAAGGATGTCCCCAGAGCAAGATAATTTATTGAAATAACGAGCACTTGCTGCCTGCTGAGCTGCAAGGGGCCCCTGGGATGGCTTCTGTCAGTGGACAAGAGCACTGGTGGGTCCCTGTGGGTGAGCAACTCAGAAAGACCGAATTCTCAGAGCAGCAAGTGTTGATTGGCCGTACAACTCTGCGCATGCGCATGCGTATGCGTATGCTCTTCTCTTGATATTGCAGCTCAGAAGGAGCTCCCGAACCTCTCAGGTAGGACACTCACCTCTGAAGGGGGCCTGGGCTCGGGTGATGAGGAACAGCTTCTTGCTCTTGCCTGACCAATCCATGCGGATATCATAGCCCAGAGTGTTGCAACGGCCCTTCTTGCAGTTCAGACATAGGCCCTGGCTGAAACTGTCCATGTCGCTGCATTGGAAGCCTATGCTCTGCTGATTACCATGTCGCAAGGAATCAATGAAGAGGTGCACCGAGCGCTCATGGGCACATTTGATGGTCTGGGTTATGGCTGAGACACGAGACAAAAAGACAATTAGCACCCAATGGTTTCAGTCCTAGGGTGTGTGTGTGTGTGTGTGTGTGTGTGTTCTCTCTAGGTCCCACACTGTGATCACCCTGCTGTGGTAGTATGGATTAGGAGGTATTTTTATAAGCACCCGATATTACTAGGAAAAAGCAAGTGGTACAGCTGGATGGCTTTTGAGGAGAGGGGCTCGCTGCCAAACCTGAAAACCTGAATGTGATCTGTGACTAACATAAAAGCCTTGTACGTTGCCTTGACACACATGCACACCCCCAACACACACACAATAATGAAATGCAATAAAAATTAAATTGTGCCTGTGTGTGTGTGTTTTGTGTGAGTGTGTGTGTGTTCATGTATGCGAGCATGCATGTGTCATAATGCAAGTCAGAAGTCAGAAGACACCTTCCCAGAGTCAATGTTCTCCTTCTTCCTTTACACGGTTCTGGGAACCCAACTCAGATCATCAAGCTTTCATTGCATGGCAAAGGCCCAAACCCACTGAGCCATTTTACTGGTCCATCAATCCTTTTTTTAAAAGACAGTCTCATGTTGCCCAGGCTGGCCTTAAGCTCCTGCCTCTCAAGTGCTGAGATTACTCCATGCCTGGTTTTACGAAGAGCAGGTGCTGGAATCCAGGTTTTTCTGCATGCTGTTCAGGCACTCTGCCTTTGAAGCTACACACCCATCCTCCCATCATGAAATTTGACCTTTCTAAAGAAAACTTTCCAATTTCTAATCTAATCTGTAGCAAATTATTCTACAGTGATGTTAGGGAAGATACAAAAATACCTGAGCCAGGTCAGGCACAGGTCATCTTGCCTGAAGCCACTTCCCTTTGTGTTTTAAAACTAAAGGCAACATTGGTCATCTGGGTCACCATCAACTCCACTGCCGGTGTCTGTCAGGAGGGTGGTACTACTTGCTGTCCACTCAACCTCTCCCCATGGATCCCCAGCAGTGCCTGGAGGCAGCTGTTGTAAAAACTTAGAAAATAGCCCCAAAGGCATTCATGGGACTCTGGGTGCAGGGTGGAGTGGGGAGGGTGGAAAGCTGTTATCAAGCTGCCTTCTGCACAGGTGTGGTTGGGGGAATGCCCCAGAATAGGAGCACGGAGCACTGTAAATGTGTGTGTGTGTGTGTGTGTGTGTGTGTGTGTGTGTGTGTGTGTGTCAGACTGGGGAATTCCTCCTTGCCCCCAGTTAGGCTAGCAGAGTGCATACAATTAGTTAAGTCATTTTAAGTTTAACATGGAAGAGAAAATGATGACTATCAAAAATGTGTTTACCAGGAGAGTGGAGACCTAACACTATCCCAAGGTCTGTATTGAGCTGTGCAAGAGGGGTGCTATAGCTCTGAGAAAAGAGTGGGTGAATCAGCTGGGACCTGCTGCTAACTGGGGGAGTGGTGACACTGGGGAGATGTAAAGACAGATAAGGGAAATTCCCAGAAGGCTCTAGGGTGTAGCAGGAAGCTGGGAGTGTAGGGAACAGGAGTAGGTGAGGCAGAGCGGTATGTGAAAGTCTTCTCTGATACTGAGGTAAGGGTGGTGATGGAATCCCTAGGGGGTGCTCATCCTGGCTTTGGATGATAGGGGTGAGAAGCTAGCATGCAGAATTGAGGTCTCCAGCTATCACAGAGTGAGCTGGCATGATATAATCTGGGTGACATAAAAATGAAAAGTCTGCAATGTTGGCAGTTTCCAAGTGCCTAGAAGGTGTGGCTGGTGATGGCTTGCATGTTCTTTAATCCATTTTATCCTCTGTGTGTTGTCATGTGCATCTCAATGGCTCTGTTGCTGAAAGCTGCAGGGGGGAGTCTGGGCACAGCAATCAGGAAGCCAAGGCCTAGACTGGGGAGATAGATCAGCCAGTAAAGCGATTGCAATGCAAGCATAAGAACCTGAGTTCAATCCCCGGAACTCAGGTACAAGAGCCCAGTATGGTGGTGTGCTTGTAATCACCATGCTGGGGAGGTAGAGATGGGCAGATTCTTGGGGCTAGACACCCTAGCTGAATCAGGAAGACACAAGCCAGTGAGATACCTGGTGTCAAAAAACAAGATGGAGATTGTCTTCTAGCCTTAGTATTTACCCACACACAATTGCGCACACACACACACACACACACACACACACACACACCACACACAGTTTTATAATTTCCTGTGGCTTTGGAGAGTGGAAGCTTCCAAAGGTGGAAAGTTCCAGAAAGGAGAGGAGAATAGGTAAGGCCATGACTCAGTCCCCACAAGGGTGAATGCTCCTGAAACCATTTCCTGTGTTGCTCTGGGCAGCGGTGGAAAGTGATGGCTCCAGATGGTGCCCCTCCACTTGGCCTCTAAAGCCTTCTGAACTGTCACAGGGAGCAGCTGCCTGGGGACAACCAGCCCCGCAAGAGGCCTTTGAGATCCTATGTGGGGGTCTCCAGTCTTGCTAGGGTGTCCTTGAGGGCTCAGGAGAGTATGAAAAACAGCCTTTGGTTCTAGGCTATGACTTTCCATTCCTACCGTTTAAGCCATGCTCTGCAATGTGTTTGTAGAGCTCCAAGAAGTGGCAGCCAGGCTGGAAGGTGCCCCCATTGGGGTAGAAGTCATAGTGGGCAATGGGCTGTTTGATGCCCACACTCAGGCCCATGTGCTCCTGGGTAAAGGTATGAATGACATCCACAAATTTGGCATCATCTGGAGAAAGACGGTCACTGGGGGAAGTTCCCTCAAACATAGGGCCTGCGGGGTCCAGTCCTGGTAAGAAAATGAAAGCCCGGATATATTAGCTTGGGGAGGGCAGCAGAAGGCTCTCCTCCCAGCTCTGATATCATTGTACTTTTCTGAGCTAGCAGGAAGAGGAAGACAAGGCTTGGTGCTTCTCTAGACCCTCTTACTCTAACGTTTATAAAGCCATAATAATTCACGGTGCTGAAAATCACCCAGGCCAGGCATTATTCTAAGGGGAAAGAGGTTTGCAGATCAGGAGGTAACAATCGGGTTATGAGTGAATGCTTGATTTATTTAAGCAAATCAATTTTAAGTGCCTCCCCTGGTAGTTTCTACAGCATCTGTTTGCATAAAAATGCAGCAGCCCACGGTGCTCATTATATGCAGTTCTGACTTTTTGGGCAAAGGAAGAATTTGTTTGCCGGTGTGTTGTCAGTAGTCTCCTCCAAAAGGCTGGCTTCCTACACTCATGTCTTCTATTGGAGGGTCCAGAACAACCTTAAGAAGGGGTGAAAATGTCAACATGTGGGGGCTGAGTAAGCCCCAGGCTCCAAGTGACAAATGTGCTTGCAGGAACGATAATGGCTCCTGGCTGACTGCTGTAGGAGATCGTGTGCACCTTCCTCCTCTGATTTGTCTGAAGGACACTTAGGTGGCAGGCCTTGGCCCTGGGGTGCCGTTCTTGCTGCAGTCAAGGGAGGAATTGACAGTGAGCTGTTAGGTCACCAACTCCCCAGCCCCACCTAAAGCCTTGGTGTGATCTGACAGCAAGATGACTACAGGATAAGGCCCTTTCCTGCTGTCTCCTGTGTGGGTGGCCTGGTTATAATGCTGGGATGTGACAATGCCAGCTGGAATGGGGAGGCTGAGGGCTCAGGCCTGATAATGTCTCACTTTGTGAATTTTTTCCCCATTGTGTGTGTGTGTGTGGTATGTGCATGTTTGCATGTGTGTGGGCACCTCTGCTGGTGGATGGGTGTGCAGGTGACACTTGAAGATTGATGTCAGGAGTCATTCTTGATTGTTCTTTCACCATGTTCAATGAGGCAGAGTCTCTCAATCAAACCTTGAGCTCACAGGGCTATGCAGCTTGCCATGGGACTCCTGCCCCTGTCTTTGCCTTTGGAGGCTGGAATCACAGGGGAGTATGCCACACCCATTTGGCGTTTATGCAGACTCTGGGGATTCCAACAAATTCCGGTTCTCAAGTTTGCTAGCAACATTCCCACCCACACTGTGGAATTCTGACCCTCTGGCAATGCTTCTAGCAAGGCGTGGAGTAGGAGTGTCCTGCTAGAGATAGAGTTGGAGGCTGGCCTGGGTTACAGGAGACAGGTCTCAAAAACAAAAACACAAACAACAAAACCAGCAGAAGCTTCTGGTTACAAGCGTAACTAGAATCCTCTTTTGGATGCATCTGGAACAGCTGTGAGAGCAGTTCACGTCGGAAGGGTCATAGGAAACAGCTGTCCTTTGTGCTGCGGTCTCACAGGATAGTAAGCAGTTCTTGATAGAGGACATGTTGGGAGTGTTTGGTGTCATCCCCTGACAGCATCAATGAGTACAGGGAAGCAGGTGTGTGCTCCCGGTACCCAGTAGCCGAGGAGCTTGTGTGGGGTCATCCATAGGGGTTACCTGTGTGTAGTGAGATATTCACCTTGTCCGCACCTGTGGCATAGACCACGCCCATTGTGGGTGGAAACAGGGCCAGCCGTTACCTGGGGGAACTAGGTCTGAGGAGGGGGCTCGGAGAGCTCTCTTGCTTGCAGCACAGGGACAGGAGTACATCCGGAGGCATCCTTGGGACCAGGAACCTGCTGGTGTTCATCTGTCTATGTTGTAAGTTATTTCTTCCTGAATAAACATCTATTCGGCCTATTTGTTTTTCCTGGTCCTTATTAAACATCAATACCTGTGATTCTTCCAATCTTGTGCTTTCCACTCATGGAGCTGCCCGCAAATCCTGAGACATGTGCTCCCAGGCTGTAGCCGATTAGGTGAACTTTGCTCAGAGAGAAATTCGCAGATTCCTGTACGACAGAGCAAGAAAGTTGAAGGAGGGGATGGTGTGAGGCCAAGAGCCTTCCCTAGGGCAGCTTCTACAGGGCATCCATCCATGCTTGGTGCTGCTTTATATTGGGAAACTGACTTGTCACCCCACTGACTGTGCTGTTGGGTTATGGGGGCTGGGGTTGCCTTTCTTTGGAATATCCTGGTGACTGTTGCCTCCTGCCTAGCTTCAGCTAGACATTGGTGCCCTATAGAACTGGGATCCCCTTGTCTTTACCTTTCAAGGCTGTAATTACAGGGGGCAATGCCACACTTGTGTGGGATTGATGGCCTCTAAGTGTGTTTAGATTCCTTAGGATAAACGTATCCAAACTTTTGGCTTCTCTGAGCCATACTGGGTAAAGTATAGTTGTAGACCACTGAGGCATCCAAACTGTGATCCGCAGGTTTCAAGAGCATATACACATTTATTTTGAGTGATATTGTGACGGACATTGTCATTTACAAAGTTCATAATAGATAACTGTGCATTTGAACTTTAAATATTGCAAGAAAAATCTTACGTAGTTTTCTTTTCCCAATGTTTTAAAAATATTATGACATTTTGGGTGTGTGCCCATGAGTGTGTGTGTGTCGGTGTGTGTGTGTGTGTGTGTGTGTGTGTGTGTGCGCGCGTGCAGCAAGGGTCTTAACCCTCGGAGTCAGCACACCGGTCTCTAATAATGTTATATGATTTTGTAATGGACTGAATTCATAGCTATCCACATGTCCTAGTCTGTGTTCAGTTGCTGTGATAAAACACTGACTAAAAGCAACTTGTGGGAGGAAAGGGCTTATTTTAGCCTGTAGATTCCAGTCCACCATGAGGGGAAGTTGGGGCAGGGTCTTGGGCAGAGAAACTGTAGAGGAGCTCCATTTTCTCGCTTGCTCTCCATGCCTTGCTCAGCCTGCTTTCTTGTACAACTCTGGATCACTTGCCCAGGGATGGCTCTGCCCACAGGGTGCTAGGCCTTCCCACTGCAGTCATTAATAATGATAAAGATGAATAAAATGCACCATGGCTTATCTACTGGCCACTCTGACGTAGGCGTTTTCTCACTTGAGTTCACTCTTCCCAGCTTGTGTTAAGTTGACAGTACACTAACCAACATACCATGGGTACATGGGGTAGCCTAGGAAGTGAGGGGACACTGCAGCTCCTGGATAATGGAGGGGCGCACACAGGAGTGGTGCCTGGCCTCGGACCTGCAGGCTGCACCTGGAGGTCTCCTGCTTACCTCCCTTACTGTCAGAGGAGCAGGCGGGTGGACTTACCTCCAACCATAGGAGAAGAGCAGCCATCTCCTGGCCTACAACACGGGTGTTGTGGACGGCAATGGTGTAGTGTTGGTATGCCAGGGAGATCCAATCCACCAACCCCACATTCACGGGTCGGGACTTCAGTGCACCCACTAGCTTCCAGATCCAATTTTCTAGCAAGCCATCCACCTGAGAGTGGGTCACAGGCTGTCAGCCTAGTTGGGAGGGGAGAGGGAGCCCTGTGCTTGTTCCTGGGGTCACTAAGTAAACAGCCCTCTTCTTTCTCAACCTCAAGGACCATGTTAGCTCTTTCTCCCCAACAGAAAGGCCATGGCCCGGGATTCCTCAGCCCAGAGCTGAGGACATTCGGGTTTGAAGAGCTCTTGCCTAGCTGTCAGCCCATCTCTAGCTCCACCCAAGTGGTGTCAACCCCATCTTCAGCCCCAGATTTTGAAAACACATTGTGCCCAGACCTTGCCACATTCTCCCCACCTGAGAATCACTGTCTGAATTTTTCCCCACGGTAGCACTTTCTGAACCCTAAAACAATGGAAACGTGTGTGAAAATGAGGTCCAAGAGTTGACTTCAGAAGGTCAGCTCCACTATTTCTGGGGTCCCACAGGGTCTGTCATGCCCTCTTCACCCTTTGGTGGGATGACCCTGAGCCTGGAGCTCTGCTCTTGTGTCTCCTGCTTGGGATAGTGTGTGGGCATGCCCACTGTGTTCCCGGAGCTGAGTGTTTGTTTTGTGTCTTGGAGAGTAAGCAGAGGGCAGGAAAGTGGTCATAGCTGGGTCTAGGGCATTCCAGGCAGTCTTGTGGAGACATAAAGGGGGCAGTGAGGTGTGTCTGAAGGCTGGAGAAATTTGGGAGCGTTTAAGGTCAAACTGCAGGAGAGGAAATGGTTAGAGCTCCAGCCCCATGCCCCACCCTCTCATCCTTCCAGGGAAGATGAGCTGTGTTTATTAGGAAATGTTTACTGAGAGCCAAATAGCCCAGCTGAGCTACTTTACATGTATATTACTTAACCCCTGTGCCTCTATTTCAGTCATATGGAAATGTTGCCTTCTTTCCAGGAGGGCTGTTAAGACCAAAGGAGTGAGCGATGGGTGCAAAGTTCTTAGAACAATATAGGGATCCCAGCTGGGGTGCAGAAACCCAAAGTCCTCAAAGCTCTTGTTGCTATCAGCATTAGTATTTCTAGTGTAAATGTTAGGTGGTGGTGATGGTGGTGATGGTGGTGATGGTGGTGATGGTGGTGGTGGTGATGGTGGTGGTGGTAATGTCAGAGTCTGCAGAGGTTGCATACTCTGGCCCAACAAGATTTTGAGACCAAAGAGCACATTTTGCTATGGGAGCCTGTAGCTTTGTGTTGCATTTTAAAAACAAACAGGTTCATTTGGTCATTAATTCAGTCAACAAACATTTTGGAGAACCTAAGGTGTGGTGGATAATGGCCTGCTAAGTCAGACAAGAATAGGGCAGAACCTTTCCAGGGAGGAATTTAGAGCCTAGTAGATCAGAGAAACTGAATGAGAAAGCCCAGCAGACAGAGAAGCCAGAGGGTGCTGGGGCCTGGAACTCAGGGACCAATTGTCATGCCTGGGGAAGGGCTGGGCTGTGGCAGGAATTATCTTCAAGAGGCCCTGATCGAGACTGTGCCCACAGGGAAAGGGAAGCTCATCCAGAGAAGGGAATGGGAAAAGGGGGCAGAGAATAGGTGACAAAAGAAGGTGACAGGGTAGGTGGGTTAGCCAGTTTATTCTCTAGAGTAGGTGAGGTGGGGGTTTCAAGAATATTTTTCATGTCTGGGGATATATTTAATTAATCAGTGGAGTGATTGCCTAATATTTATGAAGCTTAGGCCCTATCTCTAGCATTGCATAAACTAGACACAGTGACATACAACTATTGTCCTAGTCCTTGGAGGTGGAGCCAGGAGGAACAGAAATTCAAGATCATCCCTGGCTACATGATGAGTTTGAGGCCAGCTCTTTAAAAAAATAATTTTCAAATAGATGACAAAAAAATTAAATTCCAATTTATTTGTTGTAGGAGGGTGGCTTGATTTGGCAAAGCACCTGCCTTACCCAGAACCCGAGTTTAATCCTTAGAACCACCCACATAAAAAATTTTGATGTGATGCTGAAGATGGGTCAAGTTTAAGAGCATGTACTCCCTTTGCAGAGGACCTGAGTTCTGCTCCCAGCACCCATGCCTGGCAGCACACAATTACCTTTAATTCCAGCTCCAGGGGATTCAGCGCCCTCTTCTGACCTTGGCAGGCACCTGCACTCTCATGCACACACACACACACACACAGACACACACAGACACACACACATATACGTAACATTTCCACTACCCTGCTTACTCCTGGAACTGAGACAACTGGGAGGTGCTTTTCCGATGCCATGGGTGAGGTTATCATCTGCATTATTGAAATCCGATGCACTAGGAAGAAAGACAGCAAGCAGGAACACACAGAGAATACAGCACGTCAGCACTTCCTACCAACCACCCGTGGATGATCATGACCAGTGGCTGAGAGGTGTTGAAGCCACATTCTTGCAGTGTTTCTGGCCGCTGGACTTGGAGCTCACAGCCTCGGCGATCACTTTCATTTTTGAAGAGCAGGAACCTGGTCTCTCCCTCCTGTACTGGTTTTCTTGCTTCAGCAGCTCCATAGATTCTCCCAAATGGCACTGGAATACCAAGTCAGGATTGTGGGTTAAGCCTGGCACGTGTTCCATCGACACTGGCCCTGGGACTACCCACAGGTGGTTCTGGGTTCCAGCTGGTGGTTACTGGGAGGTAACGAGAATGAATTCCATCTTTGAGGGGCCTAAGGATATTGATGGTGGGTTGGCCAGATGGTAGCAGGAAACTTGAGAAGATCCCACACAAGCTGAGTAACCTGACCTTCCACCTGGTAAGTAGCCAGCAAAACACTAGCCACCTGACGCCAAGGCTTGAGGAATGTAGATAAGACCACAGAGACTGAGGCTGGCAGACAGTGAACCTTACACCAGGTCATACTGCTGGGAAGAGGCAGAGGCAGCATTTGAATCCAGGTCAATCTCCAGGGCTAGAGAGCCAGCAGAGAGAAAGAGAGAGGAGGTCACTACATGTCACCCTTCCAAGCTCATCCTGATCTGACTGTAGGCATAATATGTAGCATAGACTTTGAAGGGACTCATTGTGGAGAAATAGGGGAGAATATAAAAAAGAGTACTGGACTGTCCTTGAATGCTAAGCCTGTCCTGGAAGGGTTATGGGGGACGGGCTGTGTGTGTGTTTGGAATAGGGATTGGGACCTTCCAGCTGAGGGAACAGCATGAAGGCATGAGAGCTCATGACCAAAGGACACAGAGAGAGGCTGGGCGGAATAAAACATGGATGCTGAAGACCTTGGACTTTATGTAGTGGGGGCTGAGAGACGGACAGCTCAGTTGGTAATGGGCTTGCCTTGCAAGCCTATGGACCTGAGTTCAATCCTCAGCACCCACACATTGAACCAGGCCCTGCAATGTGTGCTCTAGAATCCCAGTTTGTTCTGGCTTCATTCTTGCTGCTGTGATAAAATGTCCAGGCAAAAGGCAACTTAGGGCAGAAAGGCTCATTTGGTTTACAATTCCAGGTTACAGTCATTGGTTTGGGGAAGTCAAGACAGACACTTGAAGCAGCTAGTCACACAACCAAAACAGAGAGTGAATGCATGCATGCTTAGCACTCACTAGCATCCTCTAATCCAGCCCAGGCCTCCAAACCGTCCACTCTGAGGCTCAATCTTCTCACACCAATTAAGGTCATCAAAATGGTCCCTCACAGAAATGCCACTGGGCACCCTAACTGATCTAGAGAATCCCTCACTGAAACCCTCTTCTCTGGTTATTCTAGGTTATGTCAAGTTGACAAAATTGACCATTACACAAGTTGTCCTCTGACCTCCACACATGTGGTGTGGGCTGTGCTCATGCTCGCTAACACACAAATGCCCCCCCCACTATTACATATACATGAAAAAGAAAAGAAAATGGGGATGAAAATAGTAGGCATCTCCTGAGGTTGTTACGAAGATTCAGGCAGCTTTGTTAGGTACCAGGAACAATGCCTACCACAGACTCAGCACCTACGTATGGGTGGATTGTGGAACTAAGCTCAGATCCAGTCCTGGCATCTGGCACTTCTCATCTGTGAATCTTACCTTTCTATGAAAAGGTACCCCTGCTGGCCTCCCAGGGCCAGTTCCTTCTTGTGTATATTAACTCTGGATTTACATCTGAGAACATGTTTTAGCCCAGGTGCCCAGGGCTTGCCAGCTGAGCCGAATGGAAAAGAGTTTTCAGATAGAAAGCCCAGGGACAACCAAGCTAATGGCTCTCCCCGTCTGCCTTTGGATTCCTTTCCCTGGTATGCAAGGCGGGAGATAAGCTGATCATCCGTTCATCTTCTATCTCCACATGTTGCTCACCTCTGATGCTCCAGGCTGGGTCTAAGCTGGAGGTTGGTGGGAAAGCAGTTTTTGCACGTGGGTGCCCTAGGGCTATAGTGAGGATGCCATGAGGAGGGCTGGGGAGGTACTCAGAGAAGATGAAGCTGCAGTGGAGTCTAGGTTAAAGATTTTTCAAACTCATATCCAAGAGAAATGATGGAAGAAAAGGGACTCCGATGCCTAAAATGGTACAATTCCATGGAGGATGTACAAGTTGGAGGGATGCAGTGGAGAGGAGCCTAGTGCTACTTTGAGCATCTCTGAGAGACATGGGACCCATGGGAGGGCATGATACAGACAGTTCAGTTGAAGAGACTAGCACAGAGACAGAATAAATGGTAGCAAAGCAACTGAGATAGGTTAAGTAATTTTGTATTATATTTTATTTGTGTGTGTGTGTGTGTGTGTGTGTGTGTGTGTGTGAGAGAGAGAGAGAGAGAGAGAGAGAGAGAGAGAGAGAGAGAGAGAGAGAGAGAGAGAGAGAGAGAGAGAGAGAGAGAATCTGCATGTGCCTTGGTTCATGTGTGGAGGTCAGTGCAAAGATTTTGGGAGTTGGTTCTCTTCTACCATGTGGGTCCCAAGAATTGACTTCAGGTCACCAGGCTTGCCTGTAAGGGCCATCACCCACTGAATCATCTCACAGGCCCCAAGACAGACTGTTAATACTAACACCCTAAGACATACACTGTGAGATCAGTCTGCTGGAAGAGGCCTTAAATCATGTTCCAAGGAACATTTGGAGCATTTCCTTTCAGTATTTTTTCCCCCAAGAGACATTTGTCTAACAGATTTTAAAAAAAGATTTGTTTTATTTTTATTTATGTGTATGTGTGTGTCTGTCTATAGCTATGTGCACATGAGGACAGGCATTCATAGAACCTATGGGCATCAGATCCTCTGGAGCTAGAGTTACAACATGGATTTGGGGGAGCTGATTCAAGTCCTTTGCCAAAGCAGTGTGTGCTCTTATCCACTGAGCCATTTCTCCCATCTCTCTAGGTATCTGTGTGGCCTGTCTCTGGGAGCAGACACACATGGTTTTATATGTCTCTTCACCTGCCATGCATGGTTCTTCACAGACATGTTTTTGAAAGGTGATATGGTTTATCTGTTTCATTTATATTTAGTTTGTTGCCAGATTTAGTTTGTTGACAATGCTTTGGTGGCAACTTTATGTTTACATTTTTGCCAAAATCTATGTGATCTCTAGTAGATATTCCTAAGAGCAGTCTTGTTGGTTTTCAGGGATTAGCCCATTTGTATCTCTGTATAACTTCATATGCATTCACATTGTTTTTCCAGGACTAGTGATTGAACCTAGGGCTTCACACATGTTGGCACTCTGCTGCTGAGCTATATTCACAGCCCAGGTTTTCAATACTTTTTTCTTGTGTGGGATATTCCTCTGTGTGTGTGTGTGTGTGTGTGTGTGTGTGTGTGTGTGTGTGTGTGTTATGTGTGTGTATTTGTTGGCATGGATGTGGGTGCACGTGTCTGTGCATATGTGCCTATGTGTGCTTGTGTGTGAGTGAGTGTGTGTGTGTGTGTGTGTGTGTGTGTGTGTGTACAAATGAGGTCAGAAGAAGGTATTGGACTCCATGGTGCTTGAGTTACAGGTAGTTGTGAATAGCCTGTTGTAGCTGCTAGGAATCAAATACAGGCCTTCTGCAAGAGCAGTAAATGCTCTTAATTGCTGAACCTTCTTTTCAGCCTCTCATGTCTTCTTAAGAGACAAAAGACTCTAGTGATACGAAGCAAGACGACACTGATTTTGAGAGGCAATATATCCTGAAATAAATGGCCAGCTACTTCAGGAGAATCTGCTTCTCTATCCTGTAAAAGGAATCGGTTTGGGCTTAGGAGACCCAGGTTGCCCTCTGTGTGGCAGCAAGTTCTGGGGGATGCCAAACACTTTTTCCTTTAGTCAAAAGGATTTTTAGATATTATTCCTTGCAATGATCACTGTATTCTCAAGCTAGCTCCTGGTTGGAAGATCCTAGAAATTCATACAAGAACAAATTACTTTCTCTTCTCTTGGGCAAAGGCATCATCAGGTGGGTGACTTCAGGCAACTGAGCTAGGCCATCTGGCCCAGGAGAAAGCCAGTTGAAGGCTCTTCTTGGCCTTACTTTCTCTGCCTGCAATGACTGTGCAGGATGCTTCTGCTTGGTTGAGCACATTCAAGGTGCTTGCCAGGTACTGGATGAAGTTAATGAAGCAAGTGCAGGAGACGGAGGCCTCGGGTGCTAATGTGCCCCTGCAGAGCTGTTTGCAAAACAAGTCTGCAAATTCATTACTTAATTGTGCTCAAGTGTGTGTGTGTGTGTGTGTGTGTGTGCCGCGCGCGCGCGCGCACATGCGCATACATGTACTCATCACACTTTTTCTCTGTAACATGTATTGTTGAAAATATCCCCAGACCTGGTACGAGTCCTCTGGAAGACCATAATTTCTCAATGTCCCTGAAAAGTCTCTAACCACATGTTCTGCCCAGGATGCAACATTCCCATGCTGCTGGCACCAAGCCAATGATTTAAAGTTGGGCCATATTGATTTTGGAACTTCTTGTGTGGGGCTAGGCATTGTAGCTCAGTTGGTAGAATGCTTACCTAGCATGCATGAAGCCCTCGGCTCATTCCTAGCACTGCATAAACTCAATGTGGCAGCACAAACTGTAGTCCCAGTCATTGGAAGCTGGAGGCAGGAGGATGAGAAGTTCAAGGTATCCTCAACTAGGGGCTACATGAGACCGTGTCTCAAAAAAAAAAAAAAAAAAGCTGGGGGGATGGTTGAAGAGTTGAAGAGATAGTTCAGAGGTTAAGATTGCAAACAAACTGCTCTTGCAGAAGATCTGAAGATCTGAATTGAGTTCCTAGCATCCACTTCAGGTGACTCACAACTACTCATAACTCCAGCTTCAGGAGATCTGGTACCTCTGGCCTCCTTGAGCAACTGTACTCATGTGCAATATGCCCACACAGAGATGTACCTGTACACATAATTAAAATAATAAAAGTAAATGTTTTTAAAAAGCACATAATTTGGGCACCCTATTCCCAGACTTCTGGCTTCTTTTTCCTATCTGGCCCTGTTGGAATCCATCAGGGCTCCTCCTCTGCACATAGCTTGTTGATGCACTGTGGGGTCCGGTGCTGGAGAAGGTCAGGGGCCGGTGCTCTGTAGCCAGATTGCCTGGCTTGAGTCCCAGCTCTGCTGCCAAGGCTCTGTGGCCTTAACCTCTCAGTCTCCTCTGTAACAACAGACTAACAGAAACACCCCCACTAGGATTGTTGTAAGTGACAAGTGAGAACACATTGTTTCCCATGGTTGTCCAACCTCTTGGCTTCTCTTGGGCACTCTGGATGAAAAAGAATGATCTGGGGCCACACCACAGGGCCCAGCCCACAGGTTTAGAGAGAGAGAGAGAGAGAGAGTATGTGTCTATCTTTTCTGACACTGGGGCATGAAATTCACATAGGAGACCTTACAGTTCAGTTACAAAACCACAAAAACAGATCTTTCCACACACACACACACACACACACACACACACACACACACACAGAGTCTCATATTGATTTAAGTTAGTTTACAGTCTTGTGTTGGGTGGCATCCATGGATCTGCTGAGATGCAACTGCTTAAACTTAAAACTACACACACAGAGAGGGAAAGGGTTAAGTCTCTTTTGATCACCTGAAATCCTGACCCTCCAGCTTTCACCTCAGTGACACCTAGGATTACAGGTGTGTGTGTGTGTGTGTGTGTGCATGTGTCTGCCTCTGTGTGTGTAGTGTGTGCCTGTGTGTATGCACATGTGTACCTGTGTGTGTATATGTATGTGTACTTGTGTGTGAGTGCATGTGTGTCTGCCGCTGTGTGTGTGCTTGTGTGTGTCTTATATGTTTCTATGTGAGTATACATGTATGTCTGTGTGTGTGTGTGTGTGTATGTGTCTGTACCTGAGTGTGAGTGCCTGTGTATGTGTGTGAGCCTGTGTGTGTGTGTGTGTGTGTGTGTGTGTGTGTGTGTGTGTGTGTCCACCACCCTATTTTAGGCAGTGGTGAGGGATGAATCAAAGTCACTTATTGAAAAGAGAGACTGGATTTAATCAGGGTCGTTTATATAGAATGACAAGGGACCTGCTTACTTTTGAGGAGCTGATAGCACACCTAACCACCCCACTTGTCAAGCAGCTAACAGGAGACATAGAGAATGGCTTTGACTATTAAGAGTTAGCCACAAGTCAGCTTCCTGGAGTCCCACTTCCAGGCAAGATCTCTGGGAACCTTCTAGACAGAACTCCAGTGGGAATATCTGCTGGATCACCCTACTCAGCCACTCTTTTTTACTCTCTGTGTTCCACATTGCAACCTCAGTACTTTGGTTTCTAATTTTCTTTTAGATGTTTAACTCTATTTGTTGTGTATAAGTGTATTAGTTTCGTGTATAGCATATGATCCCATATGAGTACAGCGTCTGAGGATGTCAGACAAAGGTTTTGGATACCCTGACACTGGGGTTATAGGTGATTGCAAACTACCATGCGGGTGCTGGGAATTGAACCCAGGTCCTCTGCAAGAGAAGCAAGTCCTCTCAACCACTGAGCCATCTCTCCAGCCCTGCCATGGTACTTTGAAACTGGATTCAGGAGAGTATTTACACTTTGGAAATTGGTGGAGTCTAAAACTCAGATTTGAATGTAATTTCTTTTTACAGCTTACTTAATGTGTAGGTGTAGATGGGCACCCATGGTATGCATATTGGTGGTCAGCGGTCAACCTATGGGAGTTGGTTCTCTGTGGGTTTGGTGGTCAGAGCTCAGGTTATTTGGCTGGATAGCAAGCATCTTTACCACTTAAACCATTGGCAGGCCCTAGATAATTGTTTTGATGAATGTAGTTGCTCAAAAGTTAGGGAAAGATGGATTCAGATGGATTCTGCTGACAACCCTGAAAACCACTCAGAGCTAAGGAACAGTGGGAATGAGAAGATGAATTCTAAGTAATATCTCAACAAACGGTTATTTTATGTGAGGGTGCAGGATCTGATCCACTTGCTGTAGCTCGCACAGCTCAGGATACTGAGCTTCTGCTTCAAGTGCAGTCTCCTTCTCCATGGTTATGGGGGTAGTTGACCTTTGATCAAGGGTTTGTCACCCTTGGACACTCTACTGAGCAGTGGATGGGCTGTATTTGCATTTGTGCCTGCAGTGACCCTGTATGGTGGTGGGTGGTTCCTGTTTAGTTTTTCATTGGCTCACTTCCTCATTCATTCTTCCCTGTACCTTCACTTTCCAACAGCAGAAATCTGCCTTTTGGCTAAACAGTTTCTGGAGCAAGCTTAGTTCTTAGGTTTTTTGTTTTGTTTTGTTTTGCTCATTTAAAATTGTATCCATTGCATAAAAAACAGAGTTAACCATAGGAAATGGTTACAAAGAATACCTTACAAGCTTATCTCTCTAATAGATATGTTTTTCTGTGTTCCTATTCTGCACACAGAATATTTACAGAAGTAAATATACATTTTTTACACAACTGTGCAGATGACCTTTTTCTTTTCTCATTTCACAGAACACAATAAACATTCCTCCATGTTTCCATGGTATTCATGTTCACTTTTAAAGGCTGAGTAATATTATACCCAAAGAGTGTTTGCTAATGTGTGCATCCTCTTCCCTGACCCAGGATAAGTGATGTATTCCTGACTGTTCACTTAACATTACTTCTTAGAGAGTTACTCCCACCAGGATGGCTTGACTGGCTGGTGTGAGAGTACATGATTAACTGACACTGCTTTTTTGACATGATGGTAAAGCATCTTACAGCTAAACCCTTCCATAGGTGTCAGCTGTACTTACTTACCTCCAGACCCAGGAACCCGTGCTGGCTAGTCTTAGGTCAAACTAGAGTTATCGGAAAGGAGGGAACCTCAATTGAGAAAATGCTTCCCTAAGATCAAGCAATAGGGCATTTCAATTAGTGATCAATGGAAAAGGGCCCAGCCCATTGTGGGTGGAGCCATCCCTGGGGTGGTGGTCCTGTGTTCTATAAGAAAGCAGGCTGAGCAAGCCAGGGGAAACAAGCCAGTAAGCACCCTCCCTCCATGGCCTCTGCATCAGTTCCTGCCTCCAGGTTCCTACTCTGTTTGAGCTCCTGTTCTGACTTTCTTCAATGATGAAGAGTGTTGTAGAAGTGTGGGCCAAATCAACCCTTTCCTCCCCAGCTTGCTTTTTTGCTTATGGTGTTTCATCACAGCAATAGAAACCCTAATTAAGACAGAACCCATGCAGAAATGAAGAGAACTCATTAAAGGTGATGATGTAGGCTGAAGACATTGCTCAGCTATTAAAGTACTTGCCATGCAAGCATGAGGAGCTGATGTTGGGTCTCTAGCACATGAGTGAAAAGCTAAGCATGGCAGCACAGGCCGGTGACCCCACAGCTGGAGAGGCAGACATGGAAGGATACCTGTGGCTTGCTGGCCAGCTAGTCTAGCTGACTCTGCAGGTCCCAGGTTTAGTGAGAGACCTTGCGATCTAGTTTGTTTTCCATTGAAATGAACACTATGGTCAAAGGCAGCTTGGGGAGAATGGGTTCATCTCATTTTATATTTCTAGGTTACAGTCCATCACTGAGGGAAACCAGGACAGGAACTTGTGGAGGAATGCTTCTTTTTTTATGGCAATTTTTTTATTATTTAATTTTTTTCTTATTTTACATATCAACCCCGGTTCCCTCTTCCTCCCATCCTCCCATGCTCCCTAGCCCCATCCCCTATCCACTCCCCAGGGAGGGTGAGGCCTTCTATGAGAGATTGTCAAAATCTGTCAAGTCATTTGGGGTAGGACCTAGGCCTTCCCTTGTGTCACTAGGCTAAAGGAGTATCCCTCCATGGGGGATGGGCTCCTGAAGTCCATTGGTGCACTAGGGATACATCCTGGTTCCACTGCCAGAGGTCCGTAGACTGCCCAGTCCTCTTAGCTGACACCCACATTCAGGGGCCTGATTTGGTCCTGTGTTGGTTCTCCAGCTGTCAGACTGGGGTCCATGAGTTCCCACTTGCTCAGGTCAGCTGTTTCTATGGGTTTTCCCAGAGTGGTCTTGACCCCTTTGTTCGTTACTCTTCCCTCTCTGAAACTGAATTCCAGGAGTTTGGCTCAGAGCTTAGCTGTGGGTGTCTGCTTCTGGTTCCATCAGCTACTGGATGAAGGCTCTAGGATGTCATTTAGGGTAGTCATCATTCTCTTTATAGGGCAAGAACATTTAAGGTAGCCTCTCCACTATTGCTTAGATTCCTAGTTGGGTCATCCTTGTGGATCTCAGGAATGCATCTTGATGGTTCCCTCATCGACTCTCTGCCTTGCTCAGTTAGCCTTATTATACAGTCCTGTCCCACACAGCCATTTCGTCCTCACAGTGCAGAGGTGCGTGCTGCCGTGCTCTTTGTCTTACACGGATCCTTAGGGAGGGTTAATAGCTAGAAGTGGAGCCCAGAAGCAGGTTGAAAACAATAGACCCAGTTCCTGTGTGTGCCCCACTGGCACCTGAAGGTAACTCCTTCAGTTCTCGAAGTGCAGTCACCCCTGGGACAGACCCATACGCCTCCTTGGCCAGGCCCGCAGGAAGCACTCTGAACATGAAGTCCACATCAATTTTGGTAACTGCTCCAGTGTGGGAAATGTGACCCCTGCACCGCAGGAGTGACCTCATAGAGGAACAGCCCCCAGGAGAAGGCATTTTCAACAATGCAACTGCTGAACCTTTTTAGTTACCTACCTTTAAAAGTGTGTGTGTGTGTGTGTGTGTGGTGAACAACTTTGTGGAATCCCTTTCCACCTCTAAGTGGATTCTGGGGATTGAACTTGTGCTGTGGCAGCCACTTTACTCACTGAGTCATTTCATGACCCTCCCCCCATCCGCCCCACCAAGGCTGCACATATCCCATGCTGGCCTCAAACTCACTATGTACCCAAGAAAGGCCTTGAACTTCTCATCCTTCTGCACCCAGTTCCCCAGTTCAGGGCCTGCAGATGTGTCCCCACACAGAGTTAATGCAATGCTGGGGGTAGAACCCAAGGCCTTGGCAAACTTGGCAAACACTCAACCAACCGAGCCACATCCTCAACCTGAGCTTGTTTCTTTTTGAGTCCTGTACAGCTCCTTTTATAGACAGCCTGGCTTTGGGCACTCTAGAACTTTCTCTTCCTATAGACCCACAGAAGGTCGATGTTCTTATGCCTCCCTTGCACAGGAAGATTCCTCCTACATGTGTCTTCAAGAGGCCTTTGACCAAGAAGCTCTTCTGCTTCTCATTTGGACAATACAGGCTTTGAATCACTGGATCACCCTGAGTCTCCTAGGTGATATCATGAGGCATGCTGAGCTTCTCGACTCAGCCAGAGCAGGGGTCTGGCCCTGAAAACCAGCTGGGTCCTGATTTCCACCCCTGATAACCAAAAAGGTTAGAGAAGCTCCCAGGGTTATTTTGGTTCTAAGATATGCGAGTGCTAAGGCCACTGTAGGTCTTCAGTATGTGAAAGATCCAGGGGGTAGGTTTCCTCGAGGTCAGAGTTAACCGGAGTCGGGGCAGTGGTGCCCAGGGACTGCTTCTTTGGTCTGCAGGTGTGCCCTCTTAGAGCTGCACCTGCCTATGGTTTTGTGCAGGTGTGCCCCATCTCGGAGCTGCAGCTGGCTGTGGGGTGCCTGTGCATCCCATCGGAACTTCAGCTCACTGTGTTCTGTAGGTGTACCCTCACCCTCAGAGCTGCAGCTGCCTTCCATTCCAAAAATGAATGCTTGTACCATCAGAAAAGCATTAGGCACTAACTTGGTTAAATACACCCACGATTCTGCTTTAAAGCAGAAGTCACCCAATTATGGGACATGTGTGCTGAGGCAGAAGGGATGTGCTCTTTGGAGTGGGGGTCTGGTTGGAACTGGGCCTGATCCATCCCTGACCTCACTAGGGCTTTCCTGTAGAAAAGCCTGGACTGAGATCACCAACTGTGGTATGCTTTTAGACACACAGGGTCCAATTCCATTGCATTCTTTCATTTTTTTTTTCTGTTTTAAAATAGGGTCACATGTACCCCAGGCTAACCTCAAACTCCCTATGTAGTGAAGGATGATCTGAAACTCCCTATCCTCCTGTCTCCACTTCCCCAGTGCTGGGATTACAGGAATGCACCACTACACTGAGTTTATGCAGCACCGGGGATTGAACCCACTGCTAAGAAAGCATTCCACCAATGGACCTACATTTTCCACCCCCTCCCCTGATTTGAGCTATAGGCAACTGAACTCAGCTGGAGTTTGGCATTCAATGCACCTCCCGCCCCATTTCTTTCAGAGCTCTTCTGTGTTGTAGTCCGCCATTCCCTCCAGATACCTGTCTGCTCTTATCCACCTGGGTCTTCACTATCCTGTTTAGCACCTTTCTGTGAGTTTTGTGACTTCTGTGTTCCTCGGGTGGTAGCCTTGTGTCTCAGATGACTGGCACGGCAGAGTTCTTCTGTGCCAGGAAAAGCAGGCCCTTCTTTGGAGGAAGAATCCTGCTTTCTAGTTCCCATTTGGGTGGTTCTTTGGGTGATGGGTGATGGAGTCTGCAGCCAGTTTGAAATCTACTTCCTTCTCTGATCGGCCTCAGGATTCTCTGTCCAAAGGAGGAAATCCAGCAGCCAGACTAGACTTTCAGTCTCCTTCCTAGCGGGGAAGTGATGTACACCTGGCCAGCTTGCTGCCCTGCTGCCCCCACTGAGACAACACTGCCCTTCTAGTCTTTGTAGTCTTTATCCAATTTGCCTTCATGGACTTAGCATGCCGACTCCTTGGCACCCTGCCCAGAGCAGCTGACTTGGGAGTTCTTGGGAAACCACGAAACCTGCATTATCATAGAATGGCAGGTCTTTTGTGGTTAAAAACATGAGCCTGGGCCAGTGAGATGGCTCAGCAGGTAAAGGCACTTACTGCCATGCCTGTCAGCCTGCGTTTAGTCTGGGAACTCACAGGGTAGAAGATGAGAACTCCTGACTCTTGGAAGTTGTCCTCTAGCGGGGCAGTGGTGGTGCATACCTTTAATCCAAACACTCGTGAGACCGAGGCAGGAGGATTTCTGTGCATCCAAGGCCAGCCTGGCTTCAGATCCAGATCCAGGACAGTCAGAGCTATACAGAGAAATTGTGTGTCCTCCTCCCAGAAGGGAGTGGGGCTTATCCTCTGATCTCCGAATGCATACTGTGGCATGAGCACTGGTTCGCCGGTATACCCGGGTACAAGTTTATAGGTAGTATTGCATAGCACTGCATGGCACTGTATATCACTGGTTAGCACTGTATTGTACTGTTTAGCACTCTAAGTAAAGGAGAAAGATGTGTGAAGCACCGCCTGCAGTTCCTGGCGCAGCTTGGTCCACAGGACAGAGAGATTTCACAAGAAAAGGAATGCAGATGGTCTTCAACACATGGGAAGACCCAAACTTTAATCCTCAGATGAAAAACACAAACTGAAAGTACGCTGATACAATCTCACTGTCAGAGGGGTAAGCATTTATACATGGCCACATACCTTCCCCACAGGCTGGCAGCGTGAAAACCAGTGCGGCCCCCAAGGAGAGGGAGGTCAAGTCACAAAGCTACAAGAACATTTATTCTCTACTTCCTTTTCCAGAGCCATGGGCTGAACCCAAGGTTTTATGCATGCTACGCAAGTGCGCTACTATTGAGCTATATATATATATATATATATATATATATATATATATATATATATCATATATATATATATATATATACGTATCTCCAGCTCTTAGACACATTGATTTTGAAAACTATCATTTATTTATTTGGGTGTTGAGGCATGATCTAGCACTCCTCTGCAGGGCAGAAGACAATTTTCAGAGCTGTTTCTCTTTCAGCACGTGTGTCCTGGGGATTGAACTCAGGTCCTCAGGCTTGGCAGCAAGCACTTTTACTGACTGAGGTATCTTAGAGATCCCAAAATGTATATACTCAGTAGTCACTTGCTGGGAACGTACCCTGTGGATCCGTCTGAATCATTCGCTATTGTATCATCTGTAATCATAAAACATTGAAAATGTCTCCAGTGTCCATGTAGAGTCCAGATCACTAATCAGAGACAAATCCCTTGGTAGCAGTCTGGAAAGATCTCCAGAACGTATGCTATGTGATAAGCCTGAGCACCAAATGCTGGGTAGCTTGTAATGTCTTTCATGGGAGGGGGAACAGTAAATCCATTCAGATTTGCTTTTATCTCTGTGAAGAAACACTGAAAAGATACAGAGATATGGGGTGGATGAGGAGCTGGTGGGGCTGGGAGAGGGAAGACTGCAAATCTGCTCTGTTCTGTACTCTTTAAATTCATAATCTTCTTTTGTTTGGTTTTCTTTTGTTTTTTTGACAGTCTGATTGTACCTAGATCAACTGGCCAATCTCCTGCCTCAGCCTCCCAGGTGCTGAGATTACAGGCATGAGCTCCCATACCTGCTGGAATATTCATCGCTTTAAAACCTAATGTTCGGTAACTTAAGTAAAAGCTGCTGATTTGTTGCTTCTTGCTTCAATTTTCCTTGATGGGAGAATACTGCTCAGCTGCTCATGAAGCACCTTCCTTTGCCCCAAGGGACTTTGGGAGCTCACCTTTTCCCTGCCTGTCTGTGAGACCCAAGGATCTTCTTAGATTCCCATCCAGATAGAGGCCTGGATGTTGTATCAGATATCCAGACACCCAGAAGCCACAATATAACACACATCATGGCTGATGAACCGTTAAGAGGCCACCCTCTCTGAGACAGGTATGAGAGAGCAGGGTGACCCATGAGGGTAAAGATGGTCCTGAAGGGAACTTCCCACATGGCTAACATCCTCTCTGGGCAGAACTGGTCCTGGAAGATGGACAAGAGCTTAGAGCCAAAAAGCAGAGCATACCAGGGACAAGGAGAGATGGCAAGGGCCTGCCTGGGGCTCTGAGATACCAGCACTGTTGATTTAGCTTTGGAAAGGATGCGGGAAGACAGGCCTGGTGAAAACACCTTCACTGTGCCCCAGACCTTGCCTACTTTGTTCTGAAGCTTTTGAGATACAGACACTTGGATAGCAGTCAGTCCATCTGGGCTGGCACTCATGGAGTCCTAGCAACAAGCATATCTTAGACGTGTCAAACGTGATAAATATTTCAAAGTAGCAACAGCATCTCTAGCAACTTGTAGTTCACACTGGCAGACGAGATAAGTCCGGATCTTTGGGAGAACGAAATCTCAGGTAGGACAGGAGGGTCTTTAATACTGGCAGCTGCTAACCATATACCCCAGATATAATCAACGACGATGGGGGTTCTGTGAAAGGGACAAGGAACCATGGGATCGGGGAAGGTGGAGACTTCCCCCTCCCCAACCCCAGGAATCCCTGAGGTCTTCACAGAAAGAGGTGACCTACAGAGAGGTCAGCCAAGCAGTAAGGTGCGAGAGTATCAGAACAGGAGCAGGTAAGCAGGTGCATGAGGCTGGAACCGGAAGACCTGGGCCTGTCAAGTGCTGTGCTCTAGGACGTATCAAGGGGCAGCAACAGAAGCCAGTGCAAGGTTGGGGAGAGCCTGAGGCTTTGGCCCTGCACTAAGACACAATGCTCCTATATATCTGGACTTGAGAACACTCTAGTGAACGTATTACTACAACTTGGTCTCTTCCCTGAAGGTAATGTGTCTTCAGGGGAATCTAACGTGGAATTCAGCTCCTGCCCAGCCTCATTCTGCCTGGAGCATTCCTGGTTCTTTGCCTCTGCAGGGAAATGGCTCAGCCCAGGCTAATTAGAGGAGGCAAGTGGGGTAGGCTATGTGGGCTTAGGTAGGTCACTGGGAGTGAGGAGTGCCAAGGACCTTGCATTTGAACCACAGAAGTTCTAGGGGTGGAGCACTACAGGACCCAGTGAGACCAGTGCAGACAACTTAAAGTGTGGGTGTCAGAATGGATGGAGTGAGAAGCATGCTAGGAGCCTACTGCAGAAAGTCTGGTAACTTCTAATCATTGTCTTGCACCCTTCTCACCAACTTCAGGGAGAAAAAGAGAGTAGGGGAGAGAGTCCCAATCCTCTTCACCGCTATATTGATCCCAGGGATTGTCTCTTATGCCTGGGCTTCCTAGATAACATAACTCACTGGAAGGGCTGAACTTACCATGCCATCCTCTCTCCCCACAAGCAGCATGCACTTACTTCTGCTTTCTGCTGTCGGAACCCTCTCCAGGCACCCAGGCACCCCGACTCAGTCATCTCCCACTCGTCCTGCCTCTTCCTTCCCCTCCTAGACCAGTCAACCGCAACTCACTGTGGCAGGGACAGTGTCCTCTGTTCCCACACCCTCCATCCCCCAAAACCAGCTTGGCCCACTGTGGGAGCTTCCTGTCCAGAGGCTGTTTGCCTAGTGCAGAAGCTGTCTCTTACCTCCTTGTACCTTAGCCCTCAACCTTGAGGAGCCACAGGCAGCTCATTTGGCAAATGATGGTGGAGGAGTCCCCTCTGCCCCTCAGATGCTGATGCAGACCTCTAAGGAAGACTTGACACTTTGTAAGGTGTGGGCTTCATGGCCAGGCTCTGAGCTGTACATGTGTTATGGTCCTGACACCAAGCGCAAGTCCTGAGCATTGGTGGGCTAACTAGCTGAACTAGGTTAACATGATAATTTCATTTTCCTGCCCTTTTAGGGAAAGACTGAAAGGTCACAATGAGACAATACCAGGAGGGAGCAAAGTCCAGAGGTAGGGACCTACCTGCTTCCCTTCTAATACCCAACCCCTTTCCTGGAGTTAAGAGCTGTAGGTGCACTATCTAAGCCATCTTGTTCTCTGTGTACCTTCTAAGAATAGGCTGGGTAGAAGGCATTGCAGGTAAGAAGAAAGTTCTGGACGTTCTCTGAAATCATGGGTAGTCCTTGTTGTGTTTTGTTTAGTTCTTAAAGCCCTCTAGACACCACCCCATTTCTCTTCCCCTCTTCCTTCTTTGATTCTTCCTTTATTTTTAAGCTATTTAATTAATTAATTAATTAATTTTTGAAACAGGGTCTCTCTCTGTGGGGTCCTAGCTCTCCTGGAGCCTGCTTTGTAGACCAGGATGGTCTCAGACTCACAGAGACCCACCCACCTCTGCTTCCCAAGTGCTGAGACTAAAGGATTGCATCATCACACCTGGCTTTGCTTTAAGCTTTTCAATTACATCTTTAAAACTTGTCTTTACAAAGTCTTTTCTGATTCGGAACTGTTTCTGGAGATAGCCATAGGGGTCATGTGGAGTGAGGAGCTTTGTCATGTGATTTTGGGATCCTGTTAAGTGACTTTAATGGGGGCTTCCTGCTGGCCGGAGGGAAACTTTAGGAAGCTGTTTTGGGGGTAATCTTTCCTGGGGACCAATGACAGGCTGCAACTCTCAGACACAATGTCCTTGGTGCCAACTGCCCCAGTCTCTGCATTCCTTTCATTTAGCTGGGTATTTCTGGAGTCTTGGGGGAAGTCCTGTCTGTGAGCAGCTTCCTCTGTGCCCTTGTCCCAGGGAGCTTTGCAAGATCTTTGGTGTTAATGTGTCCTTCCAGGATGACAGGAGCTACATAGTCTGCTGCCCTGGACCCACCGCTTCCCACTGCTGCTATGTCCTCTTTGCCTTGTTGTGATAGCTCTTGAGTTTTTGTGTATTTCCTTTCTGCACGTTTGTGCAAATATATGTTAGCGTCAGACAGTCTTTTGATTAAAAGCTGTGGAATTAATGGGGACAGCATACTTGAAAGCAGTGCTTTAGGTGGCTGGGAAATAATTGGTTAAGTGGTCAAATGCAGTGGTTCACAATCACTGGGCTTAGGGACTGTGCCTGGGAGCCTATGGCGGTGGTTTAGGGCCTGCTGTGGGAGTGAAGAGGGGATGCAGATGTGTGAGGGCAGGTTCCCAAACTGCCCACTTCCACTTCTTCAACCCAAGTATCATTGGTTTTGGATTCTAGCATTTTCTGATGGAGAGTCTGCTTGTAGAAAGCCCTCTGTGGCTGATACAGGCTCAAAACCACAAATCTAGACCAGCTTCTTCTTAAATAAATAAATAAATAAATAAATAAATAAATAGATAAATAAATAAGGTGGAGTGAGATGGCTCCGAAGGTACTTGCTATCAAGCCTGAACCTAAATATGATCCCTGGGTCCTATATGGTGGAAGGAGAAAACCAACTCTTGAAAATTGTACTCTAATTCCACATATGTACTCTGTGGTCACACAGGCTCCATCCCAAAAAGAAATAAAGGAAACAAACAGAGTCCAAAGCCTGCCCCAAACTGACATGTGGGAAGGTGAAACACAAGTCCATCAACCCCTTAATGGATACTGGATCTAGAATACACATTCTTGCATCTATCTGCTTGTTTGTTTCAGAATCAGCCAGTTTCCAAAGAGAAAGAAAAAAACAGAGCAAGGGACAAGTGGTGGCGAAGACAGCATGGCCAGTCCATCCAGAGGCAATGTTGGAGAAAGGTAAAGAGAAAACCTGTTCTTGTTTGCTCTGTATCATCGAAGTTCTCGAATAAGGCCTTCAGATGTAAAGAAATGCATGCTGGGAGCAAGGGCTGCTGTGCCAAGAATAACTCTGGAGGAGACAGTACAATCCCCCCAGTCTCCAGTAAAATGAACTATGTAATCAACTCTACTGTGCTCTGTAAATACTCTATCTGCTGATAAAGAGTTTGGCAAATAGAGGCAGCACCTAAGCATAGCTCCCAAAGCAGGAGTAACTAGAGGAGAGAGAGCCTAATGACTGGCGTGCCTGTCTCAGAGGCTGGGGTGATGGAGGCGCCTCTGTTGAGACACCATGCTCCTTCCACAGACTCAGCACTCAGTGTAGTGGCAGATGAGCTCAAGGGGGCAACAGAGCAGGCTGCCAAGTTCTTCTCCTGTTCCTGTGTCTGGCAGGGCAGCTCCTTTGATAAGGGAGCTGTTTGTACTACTTGTGTACTTCCTGTCTGCCGGTCATTAGCCTCTTACAAAAATGCTCTGATGTGGCCATAATCACCTGCAGGACTAGAACTCACACCCACTTGGTTCCAGAGTCAACTTTCATTTCCAAGGAGATAGAGCTTATTTGTAAGAAGTATACAGGAAGTCATGAGCACCCTAAATATCTATCTCTGTAAGTCTTCACCTGTTTACAAGCAGGAGAGTCACCCTCAGGATCATGACAGAGGTTTCCATGTCCAGAAGGCCCCCTCAGCCGTCTCTAGCAATACCATCACCAGATATACCCACCCCTGTCTTCTTCAGCTTTATGTCAATAGATTCCCACAGTAGGTCCTCTTTTGTGCCTGGCTATTTTACCCAACATGTGGGAGGTGTTGCGTGTACAGAACCTGAATCTTTCCACACTGGTGTGCCCCAAGCTGCTTTCCAGCAGCGACTCCTTCAACGTAGCTCGGCATGGTGAGAGCAGCAGACTGAGTTCAGAGGTGGCTGTGAAGAGAGGGCTTTTTAGATCAATTCTTCCTCCCTCCCCTTGAGTTTCCCAAACCTAGACTCATAGCAAGAATATGAGTTCCTCTTCTGATTTTGTTTCTCCGTGCACAGAGCCAACTCCTTCACTACTGCTTACTCAGATGTGTGGACACATTCTCCGGAACCAGCTCTTCCTATGCCTGGCAGTGAGGTTCCTTGAATTACACACTTCCTGTCTGCCCTGTCCAGGTCATTCACCTATTGCCAAATGATCTGACGGAGCTAGAATCACTTCAAGGGCTGGAGTTCATACATGAAGACAGTTTCAAGCAGACGGGATGAGGGGAAGGGGGTTGTTTCTTCCTTACTACCCTGTAGACGGTTGGTTTCATGGCATTATCTGAATATTTGACATTTTATTATCATTATTATTTTGGAGTCAGGATTTTCAAGTATCCCAGGCTGGCTTTGAACTTGTTATGCAGCTGAGGGTGACCATGAACTTCTGATCGTCCTGCACCTACCTTTTGAGAGTGCTCGGTTACAGGTTACAACAGCATACCCTGTTTTGGCGGTGCTGGGGCTAGAACCCAGGGCTTTATGCATCCTAGCCAAGCACTCTACCTATTGAGCCACATCCCCAGCCACATCTGGAAGTATTTTTAGTTGTTAAACTTTGGGGGCAAATGGAGGGCTATTTGGGGGCATCTAGTGGGTAGAGGTCTGGGGTTCTGCTAAAGACAGGCCTTGCCTTGCAGTAAGGAATTATGCAGCCTCACATCTCAGTCACATTCCTATTGAGAAACCTTGCACACATCAACATCAAGCAGTTGGTGTCTGTTTCTTTATCTGATACCAAAAGAGAAGAAGTGGGCACAGTGTAGGAGCTCTCGTCCTGGAGTTAGAAGACCCGGGTTCAGGATGTGCCGGCCACTGGCTAGTCATCTAACCTTGTTCAAATCACCCAACCTGCAGGCCGTTTCCTCCTCTGTTTCAGGGAGCTGTGATGCTTGCCTCTTTACCTTCAGGCTTCCTCGAGGGTGCTTCTGCATTCTTATTTCATGTGAGATTGACAGAAAACAGTGCCCAGTGGTTTTTGTGTGCAATGGCAGTGGAAGGGTACCTTCAGTAACCTTACTCTCCCATCTGTGTGAGAAAGGAGCTCACACACAGAGGGTGTTTCCTCAACTCTAGGGGGGACTTCAAATACCCACAATTCCCATGGGCTGCAGTTCAGGACACTAGAACTTTGGGCATAAAAATTAAATTCTTGTGAGGCCTGTAAAAAGGTCTGCCAAAACTCTCTCTCTCTCTCTCTCTCTCTCTCTCTCTCTCTCTCTCTCTCTCTCTCTCTCTCTCTCTCTCTCTCTCTCTCTCTCTCTCTCTCTCTCTCTGTGTATATATGTGTGTGTGTTAGTCATTTAAGAGGCTTAGGGCTCTAGACTCTACAGGGTGAGGCTATTGGAAGGCTGTGATAAGGCAAGAGCAACAAAACATTAGTGTGCTTAACATGGCGTGCTATGCAGTGTAGGAAGGGGACAGATCTCTGTAAGAACCAACAGAACTGCTGCTCTCAGTGGTTAAGAGCACTGTCTGCTTTTACAGAGGACCCATCTGGAAGTTCACTACCCTCTGTAAGGTATCCAATGCTGTCTTCTGACTTCCTTGGCCACTGCATGCACGTGGTGC
The DNA here is from genome assembly GCA_030556225.1 of Cricetiscus sungorus. NCBI lineage: Eukaryota > Metazoa > Chordata > Mammalia > Rodentia > Cricetidae > Cricetiscus > Cricetiscus sungorus. Next base: position 8,784,826 of record JANBXA010000740.1, on the reverse strand, counting down.
GCGCACACACACACACACACACACACACACACACACACACACACACACACACACACATATATATATATATATATATATATATATATATGCAAGCAAGCACTCATATATCATGAGTAAATAAGGATCGGGGAAAACAGATAGGCTGATAGGTGTTTATTTAGGGATAAATCACTTAAAACAGAGACAGATGGCCGCCAGCAGGTTCCCATCCCAAGGATGCCTCTGGGTGTTATCTGTTCCCAACCAGGAAGCAAGAGAGAGCCTCTGGGGTTCCCAACCTCAGACCTACTTCTCCCAGGTCACATCTGCACCTGTTCCTACCCCCAATGGGCATGGTCAGGGCAACAGGTGCTGACGGGGTGAATATCTCACTATTTAGTCTAAAGAAAAGATTTATGCTTGATACAAAACTATATACAAAGACAGTAAATATTAAATATGTTCTAAGAAAAGGAAAATTAAGAATATACAAACTTAAGACCTGCACTCATACACATAAATAAAATAATAGGGGAAGCTTACTTAGTGAGTAAATAATGAGATGTGGCAGAAACAGGTTCTTCAGAGAGGGCTGGGGAGATGGACCAGTGGGTAAAGTGCTTGCCACACACACATTAAGACCTGGATCTGAGTCCCCAGTATCTGAGCATCATGGGATGCATCTGTGAACCCAGTACTGAGAGAGCAGAAACAGACAGATTCCTGAAGCTTGCTGGATAGCCAGCCTAGCTGCATCAATGGCTCCAGGTTCAAAGAGAGACCTTGCTTCAAAAAACAAAGTGGAGAGCGAATGAGGACGATACTTTATATTAACCTTTGGCCTCCACACAATGTGAACATACGTGTATGAACACACCTGCACACACGTGTACCCATACACACACAATACAGTTGTTGAAGGGAGAATTAGTGATGAGTTATGTTGGGCTCTGATAATTGGCTGTCGTATTGCAGTATTGCTTAATACTGCTGTTTGGAACCTGGGGGCAAACCAGCCTTAGGTGGAAGGTTATTCCAGACTCATGTAACAACTTTTAATGTTCTAAAATTATTTAATAGGTTTTGGGGATGGTATTAATCTTCCAGTTAGCTGCCCCCAATTCTATAATTTAAAACTGTTTCATGGATGGAGGAATAACATCCACATTTATTTTCTAGCATAATGTTATAGTACAATGTCTCAATCAAAATGTATCTGTGGGGTTCTTTTCTGGGTTCCCTGTAATGTGGCTTTTTACACTAGTTTGCTTTAAGATTTGGTGTGTGTGTGTGTGTGTGTGTGTGTGTGTGTGTGTGTGTGTGTGTGTGTGTCTGAGAGAGTCAGAGACAAAGAGACTCTCGTCAGGAACTTTGCTTGTGGTATGACTACGTTTATTTTTCTTGATATTTTCATGCTTGGGAATCATTCAGGTTCATGGATTTCTGTTTGGTCCCTACCTTTTCTTTTCTAGTTAATACACATGAGGTTTCTTAAACCTGCCCTTAGCACACCGTGTTGCTATTGATTTATTTCCAGGCTTTTCTTCTCTGTACTTCACTGGATATTTTCTGCTCTGATGGCACTGGGTTCACTAATCTTCCCTTCTACAGCATCTGATCTGATACTAATCCGGCCAGTATATTGCTCTCCCCAGTCTCTGCTTTTGCAATCTCTAGAGCACTACTTGGGTTTTGAAATAGCTCCCACTCTTCTGCTTAGTGTCTGTAACCCTTCTCTTACGTTCTTGTTCCTGAACATGTGGAATATAGTTACTGGAACCCTTGGCTTGGGACTGCAGTTCAGTTGGTAGATAACTTGCCTAGCATAAGGGAGGCTCTAAATCCCATCCCCAACTCTACATAAAAGAAGGCTTGGTGGTGCACGCCTGTAATCCCAGAATCTGAGGGTGAAGGCAGGGGAATGAGAAGTTCAAGGTCACCCTTGGCTACATAGCAAGTTTGAGGCTAGCCTATGTCCCCCAGTATCCTGTCTCTTAACCCCAACACACATAAAACCTCGTGTGCTCTTACTCACTAATTCTGTCATTCATTTCTAGCTTTGTTCAAGTTGACCTGTTTTTTTCTTACAATTGTGGGGTTTTGCCTTCTTTTCATGTAATTTCTATTAGATGCCACACTCTGAATTTTATCTTCTTGGTGTTGGATGTTGTTGAATGTTCCAAATACTATTTAGCTGTGCGCTAGGTAAATTTGCTTTACTTGAAAATGGTTTGAACCTTTTGATGCTTTCAAACTTTGTTAGTTCAGACCAGAATGGCTTTAGCTTAGGGCTAATTATCCCCAGTCCTGAGTAACAACCCTGTGAGTAGTCAAGTCTAACTCTTTCCTCCATCAGCTCTGGTTGCCTCGTGTCTGAACTCTAAATTCTGCCTCTATCTCCAAAGGGAGAGACTGGTAAGCTGGGAAGGCCCTCCAGGCAGCAAATTGGAAAATCATAGGACGTTTTTGCCTTTATTTTTTGCCTCTCAAGGTGGCTGTCCTGAGCTGCTTGTTGCTCAGGGCTTGAAAAACATTTCCCCAGAAATAATAACAGCAGGAAGAAGCCCCAGGGACATCTGTAAAGTTCAGACAAAGTTGCACAGCAAACTCTGTTGCCATGGGGTCACGTGTAGGCTGGTTGGTGCTGAGATTCATTTGTTCTTAAAGCCTTGTTCAGTATCAGCAAGATGGAAAAGCACTGACAGGTGGCCATCAAGGGGATGGAAGCTCCATGACTGTGCTTGTGAGAGAACTGGGAATGAAAAGGATGAGGATGGTGGAAAGTCACACAGTAAGGCCAGCTCACTCTACGGAAAGGAGCCCAGAACACCAGACATACTTTACTCCCCATGAGGTTACCTCCTCCTGCTACCTGCAGGTCAGTGACAGACACCTGAAGCCATGAACTTCAGGTATCCTTGACCCTATGCCTCCCTTACCCAACTTTGGTTCAGTTTTTAAAGTCCACTGATTTTTGTCTCTAAAATGTCTTGCAGTTTAACCCTGCTCCCAAATCTAATTCAGACCTCAGAAGTTCCCATAAATCCACTATTTGACACTAGTGAGGGCTTATTGCCCCTCTGGGTCTGAATTTTCCCTTTATAGAGTATATTTATATAGTATGGATAGATCACTTTTACTTCACACTGATGAAGTTTGATTCTGATGACACTCTACCCAGAGAGAGGAATGTTAAAAGTGTGAGTGTGTCCTGAAATAGTAGCGAGTGTACAGTATTTGTTGGGTACATGAGGGAGTTTAAAGACAAGGGGCTGGAGAGATGGCTCTGAGGTTAAGAGCACTTACTACTCTTTCAAAGGACCTGGGTTTGATTCCCAGCACCCACATGGTGGCTCACAGCTATCCATAACTCCAGTTCCAGGGAATCCAGTACCGTCTCCTGCCTTCCACAGGCACATTCACACATAAAATAAAATGAATATGTCTAATAAAAAACTTAAATAGAAAAACAGAAAGTACAATAAGGGCCCCCTTTCCCAATAGTTATGTCCCACAAAACAAGCTGCATCTCAGCCGAAGTGTTAACTTTCAGTTTTGGTTTGCCTGTTGTTTCAGAGATAGAAATGACACACAGCCCCTAATTTCTTATGTTTCCTGAGCCAGTTGGTTGCTCTTCCTAGATCTACTCTACTCTCTTACACAGGCAGAACATAACACTTGTTGAAACAGAGAAAACTCTACTCACAGGGCTGGGGTCTAAGCTCAGGAGGTAGAGCGCTCGCCTCCCATGCATGAAGTCCTGGGCTCCATTCCCAGCACCACATAAAACTGGAGGCGGAGGCAGGAGAATCAGAAGTTCAAGGTCATTCTTGACTGCATATGAGTTAAAGGCCAGCCTGGGCTACAGAAGACCTAGTCTCAGGAAAACCCAAACCAAAAACAACCAACAAATGGATCAGTGACCCAACTAGCCAACCAATGAAGCAACACATGAAAACACTGCTTACAGTACCAATGCTATTTCTACTTCTACAACTAATGTTCTTAGTGTTGTGGAAGCTCCTCCTATTTGTTCTATTTTATTTTAGGGGTTTTTGTTTGTCTTTTCTTTTGAGACAGGGTCTCACTATGTAGCTCTAGCTGTCCTGGAACTTGATATGGAGGACCAGACTGACCTCGAACTCACAGAAATCCCATGTGCCTTGGCCTCTGAGATCTTGAGACTAAAAGGTGTGCTCCATTACACCCCCGCTTCTTATCTGTTTTATCGAAAGCTGTAAATAATACAAGGAAATGGATGCCATCGAGCTTCAACAGCTACATAGCAGAGGCTCAGAAGGTCGAGTCGCTTGCTCCAACAGCAAACAGGTGCCGAGCTCCTCCTGTTCCTCTGGCAGTCAGGGCCGCAGGGAAACCATGATTGCTAAGCCCCTCTGTTATTATTCTCTCCTCCTGCCTCTTTCCCATAACAACATCTGATTGCTTCAGCCATCCTCTCCCAGCCTGTCACCAGCTTGTCACAGGCTTGATTAAAACACTACTAATTTAGTATGATGACTTTTTGGCTGGTTGAGGTTGGCAAAGCCAGAAGAGATGTTTGTTTATCCAAGAGAAAATGACTCGGAGGTTTGGAAACGGAACGCCCCACCTGCCACACCCGACAGCCATGCAGTTTTGCATATGGTAGGGAGGATCCTGGTACATGCAGCTACTTGTGAGTGGAGCCAAGACTCAAGCTCCAGCTGCCTATGGGGTCTTTCTGATTTCTCAGCTGCACAAGAATGAATTAAAGGGGATTTCCTTCAGGGGGCTGCATCATGGAGAGTCTCATCCTTTTCTTGTTTTCAGAGTAAGCCCATGCTAATTGAAGTGGCTTTGTCAGTCCTTATTTCTCTTTTCCATTTGCCTGCTTCCTTTTCCTTTTTCTTTCTTCACCTTTGATTTTTAGCACTTCCCTTCATTGTTCTGAGGGTTGTTTGTTTTTTCAGGGGGTTGGCTTGTCTAATAGGAGCCAGGGCCAAAAGGGCCAGCTCTGAAGAAGTGGTGCCTCCTAGAAAGCAGGGAGGAGGGGGTCTGCTTTGAAGGTGGTTGAGACTATTTGGCTTAATAGCATTTGTTCTAGTATTGTTCATCGTTTCTGATCATCAAAGAGCTCAGAAAGGTCAAGCCAGTCCAGTCTCTCCCCTTGTCCTTGGGAGCAAGCGTCAGGAACAGGGTTGTTCTAAAATTGTTTTCTCAGTGAAGTGGGCGGGCTGCAGATTCAGATCAAGGCGGTGTCAGCTTTCAAAGCAGCTTCTTGGCAGAAGGGCTGTGTGATTTCAGAGGAACTGGGATCTATTCAGTGCCCGTTAAACCAACCCCTTGATTCCAGAGTGTGCTCTGTGGAGTCTGGGCCTATGCCCAGTGAACAATTGTGCTCCTAGGTAGCAGGGCGCCTCAGAAAGCGGAGCAGCCTAAAGCGTGGGAAATAAGATTCCTGTGCAAAATATTGTCTGATGGATGTTTATTAGAGGAGAAATCACTTACACCAGAAACAGATGACCGCCGCAGGTTCCCGCCCCAAAGATGCCTGTGGATGCTCTTTGTCTCCGACCAGGAAATAAGAGAGCAAGCTGGGGTCTGGCACCCCAGACCCAGTCCCCCCAGGTCAAGCCTATATCTGTATCCACCCCCAATGGGCATGGTCAGTGCAACAGGTGCAAGCAGGGTGGATATCTGGCTACAGCAGCCTTTGGGATGAGACAGCCATCCATTCTGAGGGGAGTTTTGCTTTTCCTGTTTTCCTCTTTTCTCCGTACTTCTATTTTATTTATTTATTTGTGTCCTGCTTACTTCGGGGGAGCTGACAGTTGGAGTTCTGTACCCTCATTGTGTCAGGTCATCTTGCCAAGACTGTCTAGCTTATTTACATTGACTGTGAGGACAGGGACCAGGATTTTGTCTCTTTCCCCTACCTGTGGCCTCCAGTGTATAATCACAGGCACAGGGTAGGGTGCTAACCCTGCAGCTGGGTCTCTGGCACCATGAAGAGGTCACTTGAAGATGGGGGCCACAAGTCTGGGACTCTATCCGTCACCTTAAATTATGGGGCTCTAGAGATGTCATTTCCTGGGCTTTGATCCTGGTGAGATGAGCAGAGGCATTTTTACCTAGTCGGGTCTCCCTAGCAGCTTGCCTTCCACACACATCCTTGCTTCCAACTTGAATGAACTTTTCTCTTAAAAAAGCAAGTGAAACAAATCAAAACTTGAGAACACCCTCCCAATTAATACTTGAATTTAAAAAGGATGAAAGATTTATTGTTAAAAAACTTTTTAAATTGGAGGGCGCTTCCACACAATATAAGGAAAAACAACTAAAATGTACAATCTCACAGACAGTGAGAATCATTATTTCCAGTTTAAAAAGGTGCTGGGTGTGATGGGTGCATCTTTAATCCCAACACTTGGAGCGTTCACCACTCTTGCAGAGAAACTGTATTCCTAGCAGCCACATCAGGTACCTCACACCCACCTATGACGATTCTAGAAGATTCTATGCCCTTTGGCCTACTCAGTCACCTATACACACATGGTACATACAGATGCATGCAGGCATACATATGCACATGCAAGTGTCTGCATGTGTTTCTGTGACCTTAAGTATACATACATAAAGACACATGTATTTAGATTAGAATTCTAATTTTAAACTTAACTGGCTTAGACACTTCCTCTTGACAGTCAACTTTTTTTGAAGGCCACGGTGAATTTCCATGAAACTATTATAGTAACCTAAGGAACTATGACCAAATGTAAATATCGCCCTGATGCAGTCTTATCTCTATATCCTCTCTTACTTGTTTTGTTTTGCTATGCAGTCCATACTGGGCTTAAACTCATGATCCTCCTGCCTCAGCCACCTGAATACTGGGATTACAGCATGCACTGGATCATAAACCTTTCTCTACACTCCAGAACAATATGTTTCAGAAGGCTTTCCTAGAAGTGGGGTTTCTAGACAACCTGGATTTTAAGTCACTCTCAGTACATGATGTTATTTGAATCTATCCTTAACTAAAGCAATGATGACCTTGTCCTTCTGGATATATGGATTCTGCCAGCTAGAAATTTATCTCTCTTACCTTCCCTGCCTGGGACCCAGCCCCTCGGGCCATGGTGCTTATCATTCATAACTGGTGGATCTGTCCTGATGCCTGAAGTGCCCCCATGATAGACCCCCTGGGATGAATCATTGTTCCCATCTCTTTGAATCAGAGTCTGGACTTAGCAAAGAAGCAGCTATTCTCTTTTCCCAGTGGAGGAAGGGAATGGAGGAGAACTGAAAGTAGAGAAGAAATAGAGAAGACTGAGGATACCTCATGATTATGAAGATCACACATGACTACTTAACTTGCATTTTGTATCATTTCCTGTATAGCGGGGGGAATTTGTGAAGTCTGGAGCTCTGGGTTCTAGTGTTAACTTTCTTACTCACTGGCTCAGTGACCTTGGGGAGTCTCTGAGGCTATCTGTGCCCCATATGAATCCAGCAATAATGCCTCCCAGGTATAGCTGTTGAGAAGAAGAAATGAGGTGTGGCCTGTCAGTGCCTGTGACTGAAGTACAGCTCATGTGTTGCTTAGCGACAGGGATATGAACCGAGTTACTGCATCATTAGGTGAATCTTCAGAGTCTTCAGTGTGGACAGAGCTCCCAGACACATAGATATAGCCTACTGGTATACCTAGGCTACATGGTGTGTGTGTGTGTGTGTGTGTGTGTGTGTGTGTGTGTGTGTGTATGTGTGGTATTTTTTCTCAAAGCCAAGATGCACAAAACAAGGTGAGATTAAATTCTATACAAGAGAAGATGATGCAATCAAGAGGCATGGTAAACAGGAAATGTGAGAGGCTGCTGTCTGCACAATGTGGCATTGTTTCACAGTACTTTTTTTCATAAGTAGAAGTGTACTAGGAACAATAAAAATATGGCTCAGCAAAACAAACAAAAAAGTCATACGGCCATTTATCATCATTATTGAGTATGTGTGAATCTATGTTCTATATGACTGCCAGGGCAGCAGGTCTGTTTACACCAGCAGCACCGCAGACAGGTGAGTAATGTGTATGATGTCATTAGGCTCCAGTGCAATCTCCATTGCTGTTGTAATGTGGGTCTGCTGTTGGCTGAAATGTCCTTATGCCATGCATGTCAGAAGGAAGTGAGGTTATCCTCTCCTACGCCTCCTGCAGTGACGTGGGTCCTTTATTTGGCAATATGTCTTTCTTGCTGAGTTTCAGAACAACACCTTTTGGTTTCTTGACTTTGCATTCACTTATTGCAGGCCATCAGGAACAGGATACAGGCAGGGTTAAATGGGTGGATGCAGTGTTGTATGCCTACAGTGCTAGCACTCAGGAAGTTGAAGCAGGAAGATCTCTGGAGGCTCATCTGAGCAACACAGTGAGACCCTGGCTCAAAAACAAAAAAGAACATCAGCAATGCTAGAAATCAAGCAGGCTAGAGAGATGGCTCTATGGTTACGGTCCTCACCTGGCAAGCATGAGGACCAGGGTTTGGATCCCCAGAACAGAAATAAATGCCCAGTGAGCATGGTGGCCCACCTATAATTCCAGCCTGGGAAGGTGGGGGCAGGTGATCCCTAGAGCAAACTGGCTGATGACACTAGGCATATAGGCATGCTCTGAGACTGAGTAAGAGGCCCTGATTCAGTGAACAAGGCAGAACAGCAATTGAGTATTATTCTCAACATCAAACTTGGGCTACAAAACATAGGTGCACACACGTGCATGCACACCCACTTACACACATGTACCCACTATATGTACATACATACACACCACAGGAAATGAGAAAAGAAAAATCCTGAAACTGCAGACACTGGAGTAAAGGGCAAATATTGAATGCACAACCATCTCTGTAGACTTTGAGGGGTCTGGGAAGGCAGATGTGGCTTTAAGTAGTCACCTGGTAGACTTGTGACATCAGCCACATAGCCCTGGGACCTCAGCCAAATCATTTACCTAAATGGTTGACTCAGCCTCAGCTTCCTGCTTTGTGAAGGAGAGTGTGAAGGGGTGTGTGAGCGGGGTCTCTGCACTCTGGAGGGTGTGGTCAGCTGCCCTGCAAAGGCAGAAGTTAGAAATCCAAGAAACTGTATGGGTTACTTTGCAGTTGCTGTGATTAAACACCATGATCAAGGCACTTTACAACAGGAGGTAATTATTTGGGTTACGTTTACAGAGGAGTCAGAACTAATCATGGCAGGGAGGCATGGCAGAGCAGGATGCTGGGAGATCACTTCTTTGACAGCAAGTATCAAGCATAGAGAACAAGCCAGGGCACAAATTCTCAAATTCTCAAATCCCACCTCCAGTGACATACTTCCTCCAGCAAGGCCACATCCCCTAAGCCTTCTGAACACTTTCTCCAACTGGAAATTAGGTGTTTAAACAATAGAGTCTATGGGGGACATTTCTCATTCAGAACTTCACCCGAATCAATGGGAAAAACTACTTATCAGATGCCAACTGTGTGCCTATAAAGCATGCTCAATACATTCATTGAATAAATTCTAATATATTTGCATGTGTGCACATGTATTTGTTTTTTCTTTTTAAAAATTTACTGTGTTCTAAGCTAATTGCTAGGACTAGGATGGGATCTTAGGCAAGGTTAGTATTTATGGCAGTATAGCAATGTTCTCTGTTAAATAAAACCACATGAAATCTATTATTGAAGTGTGTGGTGTGTGGAGGGTTTTTGTTTCTACCATATTGTGCTCTGTGGGCTAAGAAGCTGAGGCTAGGTTTTCTCTGGGTGGGCCAATGAGGGGCGTGGTCTAGGAAAAGCTGTGGGTGGTGTTTATTTATCTCTCTGTGATGAGAATGTGGCCAGGGGAGATGTGAGCTTTCTCAGGAAAGGGGTTTGCTGGGCTATTGAAAAGCCTATAGGAGCGGTAGAGAAGACTGGAGTGGCATCGTAGCTGGATAGTGAAGATGTCCGTCTCAGGCTGGGGTTGTGTGCATAGTCAGAGGCACATCTTTGTGGCTCTTGGCTGTTGCTGATTTGGCTGGCAGGAAATTTGGAGAGCCAGCAAAGGCTCTGGCTGGGAAGCTACAGAAGGCTGTGAGCCAAGGGGAGTGGCCCCTGTCTCCCATACAGCAGGATGGTGTTGTTGATAGAGGCAAGGCAAGGCTGGAAGGCAGAGATAATAAAGTACCCATTTGATGATAGCTGCTGAGTGCCAGGCATGCTTCAGGGTAATTTCACTCAGTCCCCAACAACCTCACAGGAAGTACACCGATGCTTCAGGGTAATACATAGTTGAATGGAGGACTGGTTGTGTCCAGCATTCCATAGCAAGCTAGGAAGAGAATGGGGATTCAGACTCAGGCCTGTCAGGTTCTAGTAGAACCCACAGGTGGAAGCTTCCAGTGTGTGGTGCCCTTAGCTCTAGGTGGGTGGGTGCTCTTCCTCTGAGTGTGGCTGAGGCAGCCTGGGGTTGATGGTTTAGTCAATGAACCAGCCAGGAATCTTCTAACTCTTTATAAACTATTTCACTCCTTATCAGGTCTTTGTACAAATACGTTACTAAGAATGTGTAGCTAGTGGGTAAAATGCTGTAGTGAGGGCTGGTGTTTTCAGGGTCTACTTCAGCTTCAGGGGGCCACCTCATTAATCTAGTTGGGGTCAAAGGTCTGGCCACCTCAGGTCTGTGTGGGACAACTCTTCAGGCCATATCATGTCTACATCTTGTAGCAAAGTCACTGGAGGCTGCTAGTTGGCTCATCCCTCTGTTCTTGACATCTGATGGTTCATCTCTACTAAATAAACCTTCTCCCCCACTTTCTGCCTTGTTATCTTGGAGAACATAAACTGCAACACATGTTAAAGAAGACCTTCGGGTTGGAGAAACAGCTCAGTTAGTAAAGTGTTTGCTTTGTAAGCCTGAGGATTCAGGTTCAAATCTCCATCACTCACTGTGGTAGTTTGAAAGAAAATGGCCCCCAAAGGGAGTGACACTATTAGGAGATGAGGCCTTCTTGGAAAAAGTGTGTCACTGTGGGGGTGGGCTTTAAGGTCTCTTTTGCTCAAGCTTCCTTAAGTGTTATATCCAGTCTTATTGTCTATAAGATGTAAGACTCAGCTATTCCTCCAGAACCACATATGCCTGCATGCCACCATGCTCCCCTCCATGATAATGAACTGAACCTCTGACACTGTAAGTGAGCTGCCCCAATTAAATGTTTTCTTTATAAGAGTTGCCATGATCAAGGTGTCTCTTCACAGCAATTAAAACCCTAAGATACTTATATACAAAACTGGGTATGGTGGTGTGTGCTGTGTAGGTAGAGACAAGTGGATCCCTGAAGATCATTGGCTAGCCAGCCTATTGGAATTGATGAGCTCCAGGTTCCAGGAGAGGTTTTATCAATAATAATAATAATAATAAGAAGAAGAAGAAGAAGAAGAAGAAGAAGAAGTTGAGAGAGATTGAATGGATACATAACTTCAACCTTTGTCTCCACATACATGTGCACATACCTACACACACACACACACACACACACACACACACACACACACCCCCAAAGTAGCTACTAATAACTATGGTTATTTTGAAGCAGTGTGAATACAAATGATATTTTGAAACATCTGTGACAACTTTATTGGAACTTACTGCCCTGTGTTGTCCATGTTCCTGATGTAAAGAAATGCTAACTGAAAGTTAAAGGTTAAAGGTTAAAGGGAAGTTTTAAAGGTTAGGGGAGAGCTGATTTTTTCTCATTCACTTTCATGAACTTCTATGAGTTCTATCCATAGACATTTGAAAAGGTTTATGTCTGGACTCAATGTCAAGAGTTCCTAATTTAAAGGAAATTTGGAAGATAAAAGAAAGGTAACTACAAAGACTGGTCCAAAGATTAGGAGAGATTTTGGTGTGAAGGCAGCATCTGCAGATGTAATGGGGTGGTCAGCTCTAATAAATTAAAGAAGGGGCCCCAGTTAGACCTGAATTTCAGATAAACAGAGACTTTTTACAAGGAAAAAAAAAACAGAGTAGAAGTATGTTCCATGAAATATTAGTGAATACTTGTGCAAAATATCATTTGCTATTTTCCTCTGACTGGGGCAGCAAGGGATTGAAGATAGGACAGACAAACACACATGTATCCAGAAAGCTAGGATCAGGTGGGTTGTGTGCACACTGATGGAGTTGTCATAATCGGGAACCTTGGCACTTTTATTGCATACAGACCAGTGGTGAGGAGTTGGCTGGTGCTGATGAGGGGTTTCTGTAGGCGGCAACCTCAGGCTGTAAACATCTGAGAAGAGGGAACTGCAGCTGCTAGTGTTTGCACACATTGGTCAATCATTGGTAAACACATTTGAACCAGTATCAGGGAGATGCTTTGCCATTTTCCCATGGGTCTGAGGCCTTGGTCCCTGACATCATCAGCTCAGGTCAAACAACATATATTCAGGACCTCACTCACGCCCTACAGTTATTCAACAAAATTATTTATAGACGTGAAGGACTTAATGTAATTTTGGCTCAATGTGTGCTGTAAAGTACTTGAGAATGGTGACACGTGACAACTTCAGAGAACAACAACTACAACAAACAAGAAAACCCTTTGAGCTAAAGAGAGGGAAGCATGGGATTTGCTACTTTTCCCCTCCAAAGTTGAGTTTTACGTGGGTGGTATCCTAGTTTCATTTCTGTTGCTTTGATAAAATACCCTGAAAAGGGCAACTAAGGGAAGAAAGAGTTTATTGTAGCTCACAGTTCCAGGTTACAGTTCATTTCAGGGGAGTCAGGGCAGGAGCTTAAAGCACTTAGTCACATGGTAGTCAAGAGCAGGCAGAATGGACACATGCACACTCATACTCAGTCTACCTTCCTCCTCTTACACATTCTAATACCCCAAACTAGGGAATGGTGCCACCCATGGTGGGCAGCGACTACTTACATCAATTAAAGTAATTGTAACAATTGTCCCAAAGACTAACTTCATCTAGACAATCGCTCATTGATAGTCTCTTCCCAGGTTGAAACTAGGTTATGTCAAGTTGACAATCATCACAGTTGCTCATCCCAATTGAGCTTGCCTTTATACCAGAGTAATCAGAATGTTTTTAAGTCCACATATTTGTCCAGAATAAGGTATATGAAATCTTATAGTAAATGTAATTTTTTCTTAGAACATTTCCCATGTGTTGAATTAGCTCTGGCCGGAATTGGTATGCACCTCATGGTATGTCATCTGCACTTCTCAGTCAGCTGGAGCTTTATTACAAATGAGAAAACCATTTCAGAAGAACTTAACTATCTTAGATCCCTTGCAGTGGTTTTCTTTTCCAGCTTGGAATGTTCCACTGACTCATTGCAAGTGTGGCTTCTCCTTGACTTTACCTTCTTTAGGAAGACCTATCCTGACACCTTGTATTCATTAGTCCCCTCTCCCTTTCTCTCCCTCTCCTTCTTCCCCACAACCCGATGTGTGTGTGTGTGTGTGTGTGTGTGTGTGTGTGTGTGTATCTTGTGTGAAAAGTTAACATTGGATGTCTTCCTGTCCTCTATTATTTTCAAGCATAGTTGTTTTTTTGGTTTGTTTGTTTGTTTTTGTTTTTGTTTTTGTTTTTGTGTTTTTGAGGTAGGGTCTCTTCCTGAACATGACACTTACTCATTGGCTAGTCTGTGAGTTCTGGGAAATCTACCTGTTTTGTACAGCCCTAGCACTAGGGTCTCAGACAGGTGTCATCACACCCAGGTTGATGGTTTTCTTGTTGTTGTTGTTCTTTTAACTTTAACATGGGTGCTAGGGTTCAAATGGAAGCCCTCATGCTTGTGCTGCAGGCATTTTATTAACTCAGCCTCCCCTCCTGTCCAGATCAGGTTCCTTATTTTTATTCATTTTCATGGTATCTTGTTTGATGTGTTTTTCCCCTTTCTGTTTTTGTTTTGCTTTATGATACTTCCAGGACCTGCAATGATTTCATGTTCTGTCTTCTTGCTTATTACAGTATTTCTCAGAATCTAATATACCCTGGATAGTACACTGCACCATTGCTATCTACTCTACTGGAAAAGAAAAAGAAAGCCACAAATTAAACAGTGACATGATGCCTTAATGATAGCTTGGCACCAAGCGTGGGTGGGTTGCAGTGACCCATTGCTGACTGGAGAATTTGTTCATTTCCTGTGTTTCTCCACCACTGGGAGCTGTGCTCAGAGCATGATGGACAATCCTTCTTACACACGCACCAATAAGCTCAGCCTATATTGTGATTATCTTTTTATAACACACTTGTTCGTTACTTTATAGGAAAATACCAGATGACCGGTCACTCCTCCAGGATTAGATTTATGGTTTCCCTTGTTCTCTGGCTTTTTGTGTGCAAATCATTGGTGGTCTTTGTAGAAACATTTAATCTGGCAATTAATCTTAACTTGTTGGGTCAGCGAGATGGCTCAGCCTGTAAAGGGCACTTACTGTCAATCAAGCCAGACAACCCGAGTTCAGTCCCTACAACTTACATGCTGGAAGGAGAGAACCAATTTGTGCCATGCTACTGAAAAATGAATAGCTCAATTGAAATGACAGCCAATGAGCATGTTTGATTGATTTTGCAGTCAAGACCTAGCCAAGAGCATTGGCAAGATGCATTCAATTTTAAAGATATTAAATATGAATGAAGATATGCCGAGGAACTGATAAGGAAGAGTTTCTGTGTTTTGCATCAGGGAGCTGAGTCCTTGTCACTTGTGACTGCCAGTGTGTAATCAGTACCTCACACATTCAAAGGGAGCTCAACTTGCACATGTTAAATGAATGGAGGAGTTGGTATGGTCCTGCACATGGACATTTTATTAGCAATAGAGTTGAGTCCATGGGAATAAAATAATACACAGAGAGCTTCTGCTATTAGTTTTTTTCCATTCTTTTTTTTTATTTTATGTGCATGTGTGTACCTGAGTGTATGTATATATATATATACTACATGTGTGCAGTGCTTGAGGAGCCCAGAAGAGGGAGTAAGATCGCTTGAAGCTAGAATTACTGGTGGTTGTGAACCACCCAACATGGATGCTGTGACTAGAACTCCCATCTTTTACAAGAGCAGTCAGCATTCTTAACCACAATGCCATTTCTCCAGCTTCACTTCTGCTATTCCTTTATTATAGATTAGTTTAAATAGCAATGCTAATTACAAAAATGAGAAATTTGGCTGATAAATTGGGTGAGAGAGTCCCCACTGACAGAGGTCTCATTGTATCATAAAATCTTTTTGGATGACACATTTATGTCTCCAGACAGAGATTCAGTATCAGCTACTGACAGTGACAGAGGTGATTTTTGGTTACCCAAAAGTATAGATTTTGAAAGACAAGAAACAGAATCATATCCATGTTAGTTATGTGGTAATGTAGTAGTCATTCAAGGAGGGTCCTGGCTTGTTGTGAAAAAAAAAAAAAAAAAAACTAGCAGGAAATAATGTGATGTGGTTGTGTGTGTGTGTGTGTGTGTGTGTGTGTAGATCTGAGGACAACTTGTTGGAGTCAGTCTCTCCACATGTGGGTTCTGGTGACTAAACTCAGGGCATCAGGCTTGTCAGCAAGTGTCTTAAACCCACAGGGCCATCTTGCTGGCCCTTATGTGGCCACCAGACTTTGGAAAAGCATGAAAGAAGGATTGTGAAGGCATCCTGGAAAACTGAATATCCCATGAGAATAGGAAAGAACTACTCACTAAACTGCGTGGGCTACCATTGTACAAATTTGTCTCATCTTCATAGCAGGCCATGATTAGAGAGCATTGCAATGTTTGAAATCGAGAAACTGAGACTTGTAGCTCAGATTCCTGCCCCAGTCTTCTTGATTCTTTCAATCATGGCTCTTTTAAACAACTCTATGTGGACTCAGAGGCCCTGGGAGCTGGAGAATGAGTCACAGAACTAAGAATGGAGGATGGAACACATTGGCAGGGAGAAGGCCAGCAGGTGGGTTACATGGATTTCACTCTCCAAACATTTGCAGCAGACAGGCATTTTTCTAAACAGCATTGAGAACTTGAAGGCTTGGGTAAAATAAGAGACTGTGTGCTACCATCCCTGTATGTCCTCTCTATTCTTTGCCATGCACTTGTTTTAATTCCTACATCCTTTAGCAGCTTCTGAAAGAGCTATTGTGTCAGATCTGCTTTGGTACAGGACAAACACATCAGGACAATGAGGTGCAAGGAGCTCCATCACAAGTGACACTTAAAATAGTGAGAGATGAAAAGGAAGTGGAGGCATAGAAGAAAGCCAAGAAAAAACAGCAAGAGTGAGGGGTAGAAAAAGCCATTGTGCTGGGTATGATGATCAACATCTATGAAGATATTATCATAATACCCTTCATTTTATGAGCTAAGTAATAATAATGATAATGATAATAATAATAATAATGCCCACTTCCTTTTACCAAGGTCAAGTCGAGTGGCTGCTTA
This sequence comes from Cricetiscus sungorus, assembly GCA_030556225.1. Classification (NCBI taxonomy): domain Eukaryota; kingdom Metazoa; phylum Chordata; class Mammalia; order Rodentia; family Cricetidae; genus Cricetiscus; species Cricetiscus sungorus. Next base: position 8,768,388 of record JANBXA010000740.1, on the reverse strand, counting down.
CAGTTTTAAAATAATAATGATAATTATTATTATTATTATTTTGTCAACTTGATATAAGCTGAGGTCATCTAGGAAGAAGGATCCTCAACTGTAAAAATGCTTCTATCAGATTGGCCTGTAGGCAAGGGTGTGGGAGTATTTTCTTGATTAATGAATGAATAATGTGGGTGGGTCCAGCCCATTGTAGGTGATGCCATCCCTGAGCAGGTGGTCCTGGATTGCATAGAAAAGCTGAGTAAGTCATGGAGAGCAGACTAGTAAGTAATGCTCCTACCTGGTTTCTTCCCAAGTTGCTTTTGATCATAGTGTTTATCACAGCAACATAAAGCAAACTTAGACAAGACCCAAGGATGAGTGGGGAGATAGGAGCTGAGAGTAAGGAGAACCTGGTTGGAACTACTTCAATCTTCAGGGCTTTCCTTTAGCCCTAAGCACTAGGTTTGTGGATGGACATATAGGATATACATAGTTTTAGAGCAGGGTTGGTGTGCTGAACATTCCCATGCTAACTATTCATTTAGCTCAGTGACGATCTGCCTATAGGGAAGTGGGAAGGCTTCCTTTGTCTTAATCAAGCAGAGGTGTAAGGGTCTCACACTTTCTGAGCCACCTCTGAGCCCCAGCAAACATTGCTGGAACCTGGGATCAGGCAATACTAACTACTGCTCTGGGGGCCATCAGTTTCCTTTGACTACAGCATGGCAGTGACTGCTGGAGTTTGGGTTGCAAATCTACTGCCAATGATCTTTCCTGAATCCCAGAACTATGCTAGCTGAAATGTGTCCCCAGGACCACTTTCCCTTTGCGGAAGGACCACCTTAGGGAGTCCTTGGTTATTTAAAGTAAGATGACCATGAACACAGAGAGGCAAGGAAGCCTTGAGTCATAGAAGTAACTCAAACACAGCCCTCATGGTCCTTACAGAGCCTTATAGAGGCTGACCTAGTATTCCAGAGATATTTTTTTTCCTATATTAACATTGTATTAAATCGAGGGGGTCTGTCTTATATTGGTTTCTTTTCTTTTTTAAGTGAGAATGAAAGAAAACCTCTTTTTCTAGGCACCCCAACCCTGTTTTTCTCTCAAGAGGATACAAGCAGCAGGAACCACAAACAATTTAGCCATTGTGAAAGCTGATTTCACTGCCCGATAGCAGCAGAACTAGGTGTTGTGCTTGCGGAAGGTCTAGGTACCTGGAGCTTCTTCACCCTGGCAGGAGTAGAAGGAAGGGAGAGGAACGGGGAAGGGAGTGGAGGGTAGAGTTGTGGGGGTCGGCCTTGGAGGAAGCCAGTAATGCTTCCGGGAACAGAGCCGGCTTTGAGAGTACAGTTTGAGCCTGTGTCCCCAGGGAGAACACTAGGGCTTTATGGCATGTTATCATCAGCAGAAGAAAAATATTGCTGCCTGGTCGAATTCCTCAGAGTGGGGAGTCTGCTCTGGGAACAGGGAGCCGAGTTAACAGAGAATGAAGAGGGAAGGGAATGGGTCATTCTTGCTGGGCCTTCCTGGCAATCCCCGATCTGCTTAGGGGCCCCTCCCTGAGCTGTGGTGTCCCCGGGGGCAACTGGCCCAGGGCCTCCTGTGGGAGGGTGCCCATTCCAGCGCAGCTGTGCCCAAGCAGGCTGGGTGTGGCTGCAATTTCTCTTCTCCGGAAGGGCTGTGGCTTTTTAGTAGTGGGTAAAGGTCAAAGCAAAGACTTATAACTTGTCAGAGTGCTGAGAACAAGGGACTGCCAATGCTGTCCTAAATGGGCCATCTATGCCACCATTCCCAGGCCCAGGAACATCAAAGGAGAGGGGCAATACATACCCACTTCCTGTTTGTATGTGGCAGGACCATCCTGCCTGTAAGCCAGCGCCCTTGTAGCTTCACAGAGATGTCTCTACCTTGTAGACCTGTGGCCTCTCCCAGTGCAGTGATATCAAGTTTCAGGGGCCCTGGAGAACGGGAACCCTGGATGTCCATTTTCTTGGCTGCAGTGGTTCAGCCTCAACCCTCCTTTCTGCACATCTCGGGAATAAGGGCACACATGTGTGAACATGTGAGTCCTCTTCTTTCTCTCTGTCTGTATTGCCCTCCCCAGTCCCACATAAGAAAGGAGAGAGATCATTTCTTTGTCACCAGAAGCGCGACAGCCTTGTAAAACAGGGCACGGCCTGCCTAGCTCTCCTCCGCTTCAGATAATGGGGCCGTTTGGATTCATAGCTCTGGGTAGTACTTAGCAGTCTGTGACTTCCCTGTGTGTGGCCTTCTGGTGAAAAGAACATTAGTGTTTGATGGTGACGTGTTATTTTAGTCTCGTTTCTGACAATAACGGCACAAATCTCCCTTCTTCTGACATATTCGAGATTGCCGGGAGGAGAAACAGAAAGAAAAGAAATCTAAATTTATTCCTAACAATTGAAAGAGAAAATGAGTTGTTAAAAGTGGCAAGAGGACCAGTCAAGCCAGGCTGCAGGCTGAGCGCTGAGGGTGTGTACTCCAGCTGTTTAGATTCGACCTGGCTCCTGGACCCTGTCCTAATTCGTGGAAGACCTCCCCTCCCCGCCCCAAGGGTATTGACCTCTAGAAACAGGGCTGAGAAACATGACGATTTTTCTACAGCTCTGTTTTCTTCTTTTTAAACTTTGTGATATTAGCATTATCAATTTGATAGGATCTAGAATCACCTAGGAAATGGGCCTGGGAGGGGGAGGGGTTGATCTTGATTATATTAGTTGATGTGAGAAGACTCATCTTAATTGTGGTAGTGATCATTCCATGGGCAGGGACCCTGGGCTTTATGTGGGGAGAGCAAGCTGATCATTGGATGCATGTACACTTCTGCTTCCTGACTGCAGGGGATGTGACCAGCTCCTGTCCCCATGGTTTCCCTGCCATGATAGACTGTAACCTAGAACTGTGAGCCAAGTCAACCCCTTCTCCATGAAGTTGCTTTTGGCAGGGGATTCTTTCCCAACCATAGTAGCAGAAAAAGATACTAAGACAGAAAGGTCTCATGTATCCAGACTGACTTATGGAGGGTTACATAGCTAAAGATAAGCTTGAACTACAAATCCCCCAGCCTCTACTTCATGAATATATAGGCATGCATCACCATGCCTGATGTATGACTTGTCAGAGAATCAATCCTGGGACTCCATGCATGCTAAGCAAGCATTCTATCAGTGGGGCTGCAGCCATAGCCCTCAGAGTAGCTTTTTATTTAACAACTGCCTGTTTAGGACTCATAAGCCAACTCTTTTCTTTGAGGTTCAAAGGTTATCATGCAGTATAAAAAAGAAAAAAAAAACATTTTAGAGTGGGCAGCCTCTCATTATTCCTGCCTTGGGGTGTCTTATGATGGCATATTTATTTCCCTTTGCCCTGAGAGGTTACCCCCCCAAATGGGTTAGAATGACCCCACCATCAAGCATGCCTTTATGGCTGTAGGAATGGGGTTTTGATGGATTCCCCAAGGGAGCTGTTTCACCTCAGCCCGGACACCTGCACTCTGCCCTCTGACCCTTTGCAATAAGATTTTAAAGTGGAGTCTAGAGTTTGGTAGCAAACAGAGCTTTCTGGGGATTTCTTTTGTTCTCTACTTGAAAATTATGTTCTGTCATATCTGAAAATAGATCACAAGGTTGGCTCTCTCTCTCTCTCTCTCTCTCTCTCTCTCTCTCTCTCTCTCTCTCCTCCCTCCCTCCCTCCCTCCCTCCTTCCCTCCCCCCCTCTCTCTGTGTGTGTGTGTGTGTGTGTGTGTGTGTGTGTGTGGTGCGTGTGCATGTAGAGGCTAGGGGATAACCTGGGTGTTTTTCTCAGATGCTGTCCATTACCATTTGTTTTTAAAGGCAGGGTCTCTCATTGATCTGAAACTTACAAAGTAGGGTGGCCTGGGCTGGATGGCCAGTTAGCCCCAGGGATCCATTTGTCTCTCTATTCAGTGCAGGGCTTAAAAGAGTGCATGCATGCCATGTCTGATTTTTTTTTTCATGTGGATTCTGGGAATCTAGTTCTGGTTCTTGTATCTGCAAGGCAGGCACTTACATGATGGCTCCATCTCCTCAACCCATCATGGGGTTTCTTAGGAACTCCCAAAATAGGACTGCTCCCTCATATCTCTGTTTGTCTCTCTCCAGTTTCTGTGTCTGTCTGTCTGTCTGTCTGTCTGTCTGTCTGTCTGTCTGTCTGTCTCTTTCTGTGTGTGTGTGTGTGTGTGTGTGTGTGTGTGTGTGTGTGTGTGTGTAAGATTACCCACAATTCTGGGGAGTCCTTGAGCCTGGAGGATCTGCACACTTGCTCCTGACTTTGGCTTCTGCTACCACCCTTTGTTTAGCTGTCCCACACTCAGGTGTTTGGTGTGTGTGTTGTTTCTGGCAGACAAAAATGTCTCAGCACCTTCTGGACTCATTAAATGCTGTGGTGTGATTGGGAGCTTCAGTCTACAGGGTTTCTTGGGGATGGTGGAAACCATATATTATTCACCTTTGCGTTCTCAAAGCTCAGTGGTCTACTTGGCTCATGGAAGAGCCCCCACATCGATTATTGAATTCATAGGTGATAGATGAATATGCCTGGCCATCTGTACCTTCACCATTGCATCCCTTCAGTTAGAAAACTTATTTCTGATTTGGGAACACTTCATCCTAGTTCTTATACATTAGTGACAGAGTTAACCACTCTGAAGTCTGTGACATCAAAGGAAGTGTGATGACAAAAGTAAATGAGAATGTTTTAAGAAAAGAAAAAGAGCAGAGGAGGAATGACATGAGGCTCCATGAAAAATTTGCAAACCCAAGTTGGGGCCCTAAGCCGTGATGAGACACAATGTTGCTTTTTAAAGGAATAGCTACCTAGTACCTCTGTGTCCTAGGTACTATGCAGGCTATGTCTTCAATGGGTCTGAGCATAAAGAACAGCGTAGGACAAGGAGGGAAAGGGCTGATGGTTTCTGAGTGACAGGGAAGACAATTATACTAGTTTCTTTTCTGTTGTTACGATAAAATACCCTGGCAAAGGCAAGATAAAGGAGGATGATTTATTTGGCTTGTGTTCCTGAGGGTTAGAGTCTATCATATTGGGGAAGGTGTGACAGCATGAGCATGAGGCCATCTGTCACCTTGCATTGGCAGAAGTGCTACAGCAAATGGGGACAGACTATAAAACCTCAAAGCCTGCACCTAGTGATGTGCCTGTTCCAGCGGGGCTCCCCTGCCAAAAGGTTCCATACCTTCCTCAAACACAGCCACCAACACCTGGGAACTGAGTGTTCAAACTCATGAGCCTATTCAGGACTTTTCACATTCAAATCACAACAGTATCTAAAGAGTGTCAGCACAAGAAGGTGATGTGGTGTGTCCACCTCTACTTGATGTGTTCTGGGAGCTGCGTTGTCCAGCCCTCACTGGTCTTGCCTTCGGTTACTTCAGTTACTCAGTCCTGTGGTCTAGCCTGGACTCTCAGCCTGTGCATCTCAAAAGTCCCCTCACATTCCGAGCTTACTCAGGAATGGGGCCAGATGGGATTTTACTCCTGTCCCCTAACACCAAGACACACAACAGATGCCTGATTTTGTTCCTTTTACTACCCTCAATTTTCCCTACCTACTTGAGGCTACAAAAAGTTTCTCAGACATGGAGAGATAGCAGCTCCAAGATGGCCCTGAGCTCAGAATCACAGCGTTGGAGCCATATGCATTGATTTAGGTTAAGAAAGAAATTTTGGGCTTCTTTATTCTAAAAAAAAAAAAAAATCTTGGTAAGATAATTTTCTCATAAGGAAATTGGCTTTTGCAGAGAGTTTTAAAAACAGCATTGTAAAAACTAGAAAATGTGTTCACAATTTAACTCACCCTTCTTGTGACTAGACCTGATCAGATGTCACAGCCCAGTTCATCCAAGCTTGGTGAGAATTCTTCATATGATAGGAAAGAGTCAAGTTCTATTGTAGGGAGGGTGTGCCAAGACTCCCTGATGGAAAAGGCACACTGACTTAGAGCATGGAAAAAAAAGCATCACCTGGGAGGCATGCTTAGGACTTTGAAAGAAGTATGCTGATTGATGGGGAAGGGTTATTGTGACAAGGGCTCTGGAGATGATGACCTGACCTTCTCTAGGTAGAAGAAAATACGCAGAAGATTGCCATTACTCTTTGACTGGCCATTGGACCTTATTTGACATAAAGGGCAGGGACGTCCCTGGCTCAGAGATCTGCTCTTTGCCAAGAAATAGAGCCTGAGCTTTCCCCTTCCCCATCTATTGATGAGAACTGGTGGCTTCTGACAGATTGGCTCCCCCTCCTCCATGGGGTGGGGGAGCAGAGTATTGTCCACCAGTTTGTCCTGACGTGGGAGGCATTTGTTATTTAACAGGGGGCTGGAGCCTGAGTCCGTTTCGTATTTGATTTTCAGCCTGCTTGTGGGGACGAGGGGAATGGCCTTCTGTGGCTTCACCTTGGAATGAGCCACCTCTATGGCAGTTGTAACTACAGCAATTTCCCCAGTGGACACTTCTAAGGAACCAGTTCCTTTCACAAAGGGCAGTTCTCACAGTGGCTTACTTTAAGATGGAGAGGATTTTGCAGCAGGGCCAGGATACCCTGTTTAATTACCTGGGTTAATACTGGATTCAGTTAGGCTAAAATGTAATTGACCTGTTCCCAGTGTCTTCTCTTTGAAGCCCAAAAGTCAAGATGCCTGTTTCTACAAACAAATCTCATGTATTTGTATTTTGTTTATTTATCTTTGAGGCAGGGTTTCATCTAGTTCAGGCTGGTGAGCTCCCATGTAGACAAGGATGACAGTGAACTCTCCATCCTCCTGCTCCACATCCCAGATGCTGGGATTAAGGTGTGCATAACCATACCTGGCCTACAGGCCTTGTTTCTAAGGCTGGGTTTTCTTTGCCTAACAGGACAACTCTAATGTCTTTCAATCACTCCTCTTCTCTGTCTTTCTCTTTCTCTCTCTGTTCCTGCATCTCTTCTTTTTCTCCTTTTCTCATTCATGGAACTTTGGCTTCATAGCAGATCCTTTGTTGGGCACTGGAACTACAGATGAGTCAGAGAAGTTACCCAGATGTAGGTGAGCCCACCCGGACACACGGACACACAGTAACAGAGAGTCTTTTAGGGAATGGGAGCCCTGCGGAGCCAGCTTCCCTACCTCGGAACTATTAACGTTTTTTGAGGCAGACAACTGTATGTGATGAGGGCTGCTCCTGTGCTTTGTGCGAGGCTTAGCACGATCCTAACCTCTACCTGCTGGAAGCCAGAAGCTCCTTCTTCTCTAGATGTGACAACCTCAAATGCTCTGCCTGCCAAGTGTCTTGGGGAAAACAAAAACACTCTAGTTAAGAATGACTGAGTCACCTGGACAGAGATCCCAGCAAGGCCCCAGGCTCTGCCTCCAGTTGGGCTTTCCTGCATGGGCTGTGAGTTCAGAAGCAGCTAGCTGGATTTCCTTAGGCCCCTTCTTTTGCTTGTTTGAAAAAAAAAATGAGAGTGGAGGAAGCACTGTGCAAGTGTGCATGCATATGTGTGTACATGCATGCATGTTTGTGCGCATGCTTGTGGAGGCCAGAGGTTGTTGACCTAGGTTTCTATTTTTGTCAGTCTTACCTTCCTATTATTTTAGTTTTAGAAAAACATTTATTTACTTACTGTCTGCATGTGCCCACGCCTTATTTTTTGAGACAGGGTCTTTGAACCTGGAACTCTCCATTTTGGCTAGATTGACTGGCCAACAAGCTCTGGGGGTTTCCTTGTCTCTGCTCTTCCCCACTCCCCAGTACTAAAGTTATAGACACATGTCACCAAGCTTGGATGTTATGTGGTGCTAGTGATCTGAACTCAGGAGCTTATGTTTGTGTGGAAACTACTTGACCAGCTGACATGGACTGAACCATTTTCTCCAGCTCTCTTGAAAGAATTTTGGGCATGTCTGCTACAGCATGTTAGATGATGCACTCTGGGAAGGCGAGGACAGTTTATGCTTTACCATATGCTTAAAGTGTCTAGGACAGCAGCCTGTCTTCAGTCAGCAGGTACTAACAGATGCTGGTTGTGCAGTCAGTTAGTTTACAAGGCTCATGGTCTCATGAAAGCCTGACCTCATGTGTGAATCCTGGTTCTGCCTCACACAGCCTGGGAGGCTTGGCTGGGTTACCTACCCTCTCTGACCTCAGTTTCCCCATCTGTATCATGGCAATAATGAAGACCGTGACCTCAGAAAGAAAACCCACAGAAAAGTAAATGGGAATGGGAGTGTCTCGGGTTACACAGACTTTGTTTCTGTAGCAGGGGACTGCAGGACAGGTGAGGGAGTGTTCCCTGGAGAAGGCCCTAGAGTTCCAGACACTAACAGGGGAACCATGGAGGTATTTATAAGCAGAACTAACCTGTGCAGAGCAGGGAGTGACCTGCTCAGGCCATTCTGAAGACAATATTGAGAGCTAAGCTTCGCAGCCCAAGTCTAGTACTCAGGTCTGAGCAGCAACCAGGGGACCCCAGGGAGACAATTTCCCTGGTGAGAAGTACCCCAAGTGTCTGGTTTTAAGACTGATTTCAGGGTGTTTAGAACAGAGAAGGATACAAGAAGGGAGGGTCTTGGTTGTGTTCAGTGACACCAGGGCAGAGGTATTTGGCAACCACGGCAACCCAGACTGATCTGATACATACTTTTGCATTGTTTATTAAGATGGAGAAACTAGGGTTGCTAAGTAAATCTGAAGGGAAGGCATTCAAATGACTAGCCCAGATCATTTCCAAGCAGGAACTAGCAGGAACAGTTGAGGCCTTGTTTTGCATTCAGGTGAAACCCTGATTGTAAATCAGCTCTATTGGGTTGGTAGAGAAAAGAAGTCCCGTCCAAGCTATCTTTGGCAGCCCTTAATTACCTGATAGTCGGTATTGGCAATTGGAAACACACACACACACACACACACACACACACACACACACACACACACACAAACACACACACACCGGATGATTTACACAGGAGGATCAGCCAGAGCTCAGTAGGAGAGGAGTCTGCGGAACCTTGGGCCATTGTTGCTAGTGCTCCCAATCAGAAACTGATGCCATCCATCTGTGGGACACTTCACCTTGCTCAGTTGCCTCTCTAGACACTGTGGAACCCTGACAGTCCTATTAAGCTCGTGTTTCATAGGTACAAACTGTGCCCCACTGGGTTAGGTGATCTTTCAAAGGACATGTGGCTGTGGCCTGGATCCTTCAACCATAGACCTCACTGAGCTCTATAGCCTCCTAAAGTGGCCACTCTCTACGATGGCTATCTTACCTCCCAGGTTCGTGACCTCGTGTGGTCTGTTACCACATTATGCAGGGCTGGTCTGTGTGGCTATAGCAATACCTAGAGATCTTAGGTGGATTTTCTAGTGTTGAGGTGACTGCAGACACAGCCAGCAGCCTTGCAAGCTCTTAAAAATCTTGAGGCAGATCCACTTGACTAACCTCTTCCCAGGTTGCTGCCCTGCGGGAACTTAAAGGCAAGATATGTTTGTCATTTTAAGCTCCCAAATCTGGAGCCTGTTTGCTACGAAGCAATGGCTAACTGTATCAGGAAGTGTGAGGTATGACAACCTCCAGTAGCCAGTCCCCTGGCCCTCCAAATCTTTCTACCCTGGGCTGCCCTAGGGAGCAGAGTTCCACCTTGGGGGACTCCATTCCCTGGGGTTAACCATCAGCATCTCCACAAGGTCCCTATAAGGAATCATCAGAGATGAAGCCATGGCTCAGAACTCCTGGGAGTTACTGTGTGTGCTACACACAGAAATGTGCCAGTGGGGAACCACAGTCTCATGGATGCACGCTGGATCTGACTCAAATAAACATCACAAGGATATGGACCTGTTCTTGATTGTCTGCTTCCCTAAGCCCCCCCCCACCCCACAACCCCTTAATTTTCTGGTATCATTTTATGCAGTTAAAGTTGAGCAGCAGCAGCACCGAAGCCCCCACAATGAGAGGCGCTGATCCAAGCAAGCAGACAGGAAGCAAGCTGGAGGACCCAGGGTTGAGAGAACCCTACCACAATGATCACATGAATCTTACCTGGCTTATTTTGTTAAAGAAGAAATGGGGAAATGGGGCAGTATGGCAGTAGGGCTGGGAGGCATCCATAAGACACCACAGGGGAGCAGGCATTGATGGTGCATGCCTTTAATCCCAGTACTTGGGAGGCAGAGGCAAGTGGATCTCTGTGAGTTGAGGCCAGCCTGGTCTACAGAGTGAGTTCTGGGATAACTTCTAAGCAATACAGAGAAACCCTGTCTCGAAAACCAAAATGAAATAAAACAAAGCAAAGCAAGACACCACAAGGGTTGGGAAGTAGACTTATTGAGCTTATGAAGTCGTCAGTTTTCTTTTTAAATTTTTAAAATTATATTTTATGCAAGGCATGATGGCACACACCTTTAATCCCAGCACTTGGGAGGCAGAGGCAGGTGGATCTTTGTGAATGTAAGGACATCCTGGTCTGCACAGGGAATTGTAGGCCAGCCAAGGCTACATAGTGAAATTTTGTTGCCCCCACCCAAAGAAAAGATTTTTTAAAAAATGACCTTTTATTTGTTGGGGGAGGGGCTCACATGCCTTGGTGCATATGTGGAAGCAAGAGGACAATTTATGGAAGTAATTTCTTTCCTTCCACTGTGTATGTCCCAGGGATCAAAGTGGGGCGTCCAGGCTTGATAGCAAGAGTATGGCACACTGACTGAGCCATTTCACTTGCCAGGATTTGTGTTTATTTATTGAGTGTGGTGTGTTGTGTGTGTGTGTTTGTGTGTGTGTGTGTGTGTGTGTGTGTGTGTGTGTGTGTGTGTATGTGTGTGCATGTGCCATGGTGGATGTGTGGAGGTCACAGGGAATCTTTTGAGAGTTGGTCCTTCCCTTCTACCATGTGGGTCCCAGATATCAAATCCAGATCCTCAGGCTTGGTGACTAGTGTCTTTTTACATACTGAGCTGTCTCATTGGCTGGTTTTCTTTTTGACCACATCAGAGCTTAGGGGCAGTGAGAGAACAGGTGAGCATTCCAGAAAGAGAGGGCATGAGAAGAAAACGGTGATGTGCTTTTGTGGCTTTGTTTGTCTGGTTGGTTGGTTGGCTTTTATTTTTTATTTTATTTTATGATGTTGTTGTTCCCTTTCTGCTTTTGATGGCTGCATGGAGAAGACGGTGCTCATGAATGTTGCTTGGGCAGCAGATTGGACTTCAGCCCTCTTCGAGGGAGAAGGGAAATTTGTCTCTTTAGAAGAGTTGATAATCTAAAACTAAAATACACACAGAGAGGAAATTCAGGCTCAGAGTGAGGGCAGGGTGGGCTGTGTTGGGCAAGGCAGGTAACCTGATAGGAGACTTAGGCTTGGTGTTTAATTCTGCCACCAGCATAGGGAACTTGTAGGTTTGGTGGCCACATTTACAAAACTAAAAGGATGCGGCCAAGGGCTCGATGCCCTGAGGAGGAACGTGGGCTCTCATGAAAAGTGTGGCTTTGGGCAAGTCATGCAACCTCTTTGGTTTGTCCTCACCTATAAAAGGGACTGAATGATATAGTTGCCACTCCATGTTTATCTGGGGCTAAGAGCCGGCCTCTGCTTAGCATAGGCTAGTTATAGAGTAAGGCTAAAGGGTAGACACTGAAGTTTAAAGTATATCTATGCTGTGTACTGTGGTGATGACTCAGTGGTTAAGAGGGCTTGCTGTTCTTGCAGAGGATCCAAGTTCAGTTCCCAGCATCCACATCCGCTGACCCACAACCTATAGTAACTCTAGCTCCAGGGGACCTAGTGCTATTTTCTAGGCTTCTCAGACACCTGCATGCATGTGCACATATTCACACACATAAAATATTTTAAATCATGCTTGTATTGTAGCTATGTATGTAATAATGCAGTAACTAATTAATCTAAAATTTATGTAGTGACATCATAACGATGTGTGCGTTTTCCATTGCTGTTAGTGGAGAACTTGGTTTAGGCTTTGAGCACTTGGCTCTCCTCTCCTATCTGCTCTTCCTAAACAGGACTCAAGGACTTTGCATAACTGAAGGCCAAGTGGGCTCCAAGCCACATGGGTGAGGCACCTCTGGATGGAAGTGTAGGGACACTTCTTCCTGCTGAATCTGGGTGGCCCTTGGGCACTTGGCAAAGGCAATTCACTTCTGTGGCCAGAGAAAGTTGAACAATGGGTGCCCTGTTGCTTTCTGGGACTGCGTCAAGGTATCCAACTAGGTCAGAAAGGCAGGACAAGAACAAAGCCTCTATCTCAAGTCACATGTGAATGAAAGCTTTGGCAGGGAGGCCTCCCAGCCTCCAGGCCTGTAAGTGTCCTGGAAAGACCAATTGGAATCTTATGGCAGGTGGTATTTCAGGCATCACTGAGCTGTCACAGGATCAATAGTCCCATGGTGTGATAGCCTTCTTAGGATATCAGCCTACAGTCAGGCCCAGGGTAGAGGAAGGACAGTGTTATATACTACTGTTCAGGCAATGACAAGTGTCCTCCCTCCCCCCCACTGGCCCAGATGTCTGAGTCTCCTCCAGGAACTTGTACCACATACAGAGCAAAGCAGGCAGAGGGGACATATTTGTGGTGTCATTGCTGCCTGAAAACTGGTTACAAAGCAGTGTGGCACCCCACGATTGGTGTCAGGACTTAGCAGAAATGTTACTTAGGAGCACATCAAGGACTTGCTGTAAATATGGGAGTGTGGAGGCATGGCCATTGAAGAGATAGTCTCAGCTAGCTGTGACACTTGCTTTAGGTGGTTAGCTAGTCCCTTGCTATATGTCCAACCTGTGGCTTCTGGGACCAGCCTAGTTGTGAATACAACCCAACACAAATTTGTAAACTTATCTGGAACATTAATTTTTTATGAAAAAGGTGTTGGTAATTCAGTTGTAGGTCTTTGAGTATGGACTTCGTAGCTAATGTAATGCAGTGAAATCAAAAGGTTGGCCATATCTGCAATTTTAAGATCTTTTTGTCACAACCATGAAAGTGTTAATAAAATTCCCACTTTATAGGCCAGGAAACTGAGGCATAGAGTTGAACAGTGAAGAATGGTACCAGGGTTAAAACCTTCCTCTCTATCTGGAAGCCTCAGCTTTGGCCAGGCTGTGGTGTTGTCTGGAAGCCCCAGCTTTAGCCAGTCTGTTGTATTGTCTAGAAGCCCCAGCTTTGGCCAGGCTGTGGTGTTGTCTAGAAGCCCCAGCTTTGGTCAGGCAGTGTCAGTGTCTTGGGGACTAAGACACTATTGTGTTCCTTTTGTGTTTGGCAGGCACAGTCACCCCATGAAATGCCAACTTCTAAGCATCTAGCTTTGGGGTAAGTCTGTGTAGCAGGATGTCTGTCTTCCTGCAGCCCTGACTTTCAGGGACTAGGGATCAGGATAGAGTTCCCTTCCTGGATTTTCAAGGGCTCTTTTGTTCCTTCACTCCCACAGTATACCCAGTAAATCTGAGAGCGACTTTGAGGCAACAACCTGGAAATTCCATTCCCTGTGAACTCTGCTCCTGCTAGGCTCTGTAATGGGATCACTCTTGCTTGGCAGGTGTGCTACAGTCAGGCTTCCACCTGCTGTAATTACAGGTCCTCCACACTTTCCCAGCTCCGGGCTCTGTGAGCCCTGAAATTTTTTCCAAGTGTGTCTCCGTGTCTCCTGTCCTTAATAATGGGTTGGCAGCCATTCATCAGCACCATGAGCAATCGGGTACCACCTCTTCTCACCACCTCTCCTTTCTTGTTTGAGAGACAGATCGAGGGCTCTACCTACTTAAAGACTTGGATTCAGGGAGCAGGAGCTGGTGACAGGGTGAAACCAGTCTCTATATTCCACTTTTGGGTTTTAATTTATATTCTCCTGGCAAGATGTAGATTAGAGGTTGTGAAACTACCAGGATAAAACAATTCCTAAAAATACAAGTGATGTGAGTGTAAGGGCCAGGGTTTGGAGAGAGGGCACCTTGCATTTTTTTTTTTCCTGGGTTGAGATGAAAACAGGGGAGTTTATCTAGTAGCTGGAACTGATTCTCAGAGGAGCTAGGGTCATGTTTGTGGTACCTGTCTACTCTCTCAAGAAAGGCAGCAGAGAGCCCTGCACACAATACTTGCAGGTTGGGGAGTGGGGTGGGGTAGAGTCCATGGCATTGCAGAAGAAACATGATTGGCCCTCTTCCTTCCTTTCTTGATGGAAGGTCTAGTTGTGATGAAGTGATGAGGCATTTGGGGAACAGGGTGAGAAGTTGGTAACTAGGTTGAGGGTCACTGGCATATGCACAGCCCTCCTGTAGACACTTCCTCCCTGGCCTGTTCCCATGAGCTGTCACTGTCCCCACCCAACTTGCATTACTTAAGTTCTGACTCCATCAATCTGTGACCCTTTGGCCAGTTCCCTAAACCCCATGAGCCTCAGTTTTCTGGTTTGAATACATTAGCTCATAAACCCTGTCTCATAGACTATTTGGGATGAAAACTGAATTTAATATTATAGAGTCTGAGATAGGTCAAGGGCCCAGCAAACACACTTTTTCTTCGTTGTATTAATGGGTCATGGCTGGTAAGATGCCTTAGGAGGTATCTGTTGACCATGACAAGACTGCATCGCTTCCTTCCCCCAAAATCATAAACTGTTGAATTTTGGGCCATGGGGATATTTTTGGAGAAGTGAAATTTTTTGGTATTCAAATTCTGTTATGGAGGTGACTGTCTCCAGGTTATTTGAGGAGGAAGTTCTGTGTTGTCATATAATTGAAGGCCATAAAAGAGCCATAACTATTATCGTTACAGCTTTCTATGCCTTTAGCCCCGAAACAATTTTGTCAAGTGCCATAGAACCAGAATTGAAAAATTAAGATTGAATTTTCTAGATGGGCATAGTGACACATGCCTTTCATCCCAGCACTTGGGAGGCAGAGACAGGATCTCTGTGAGTTCAAGGCCATCTTGGTTTACAGAGTGAGTTCCAGAACAGCTAGAACAACACACAGTCACCCCCCCACCCAAACTGAATTACCTTCTCAAATGACAGAAGCAGGACTCCTAAATCTTTCCCCTTTTCCACTGAGATGTAAGAGGGAATGTACCCCTCACTTATTAGAAGACACTGGGGTACATGCTCGGAACACAGTCCCTGGGTGCTGCCAAAAGGGACGTTTAAAAGGGGTAATTTACTTTGGACTTACTCTACAAGAAACATTCCAGCATGCCTTCATTCCTAAACTTCTTCCTCTCCCAAGACCAGGTTCTCTGTGCTTGAGATCCCTAGCTGTTGCTTTGCTCCTCTGACAGATCAGGGAATGGGGCATATTGTGGAGGTGATGGTCCCCATTGATTCCAGGTAGAGATGGGTAAAGTCCCCGCTTGGGATTAAGTGCTTTGTAACAAGCCGGTGCTGAAAGTGAGGGCATTCCTACAGGTTTACTGAGCCAGGGTGGACATGGGACTATCCCAAACACCCAGCATGGTACCTAGACCCTGAAGTGAGCTTACTAGATAGCTGGTGGCTGAATGGCAATGTCCCAGTTTGAATTAACTTTCAACCTGACATAGCCTAGAATCATCCAAAGAAAACAAAGGTCTCAACTGAGTGTTTTTATCTGGGTGATTTATAGCTATGTCTTTGAGGAACTATTTTGATTGTCTTAATTGATGTTGGAGGGCCCAGCCCTCTGTGGGTAACACCATTCTTTGGCAGGTAGTCCTGGACTGCATAATAAAGCTAGCTAAGCATTAGCCCAAGAGTGAGCCTGTAAGCAACAAGAATGAGCCTATAAGCAGCATTCCTCCCTGGTTCCTGCTTCCCACATTCTGCCTTGAGTTCAGACAATGACTTCCATCAATAACAGGTTGTGGCCTGGAAGTATAAGTTATGTAAACCTTTTCCTCCCCAAGTTGCTTTTGGTTAGAGTATTTTATCATAGCAACACAGAGGAGAGCAAGACATGTGACAGTAAGGAAACTGAAGTGAACACCTGTGTGTAATTCGGCGCCAACCCCAGTATGATTTCTGACCTCTGAGAACCACTGGATTCCTAAGTAGGAAAACTTCCTTACTTTATATCTTTAGGGAAACAGAAGCCAGACTTTATATCTTCAGAGAAACAGAAGCCAGAATTGAGAAGAGACCAGCCCTAGGCCACATGGCTGCTGGTAGTAGGAATTTATGGTAGACACAGGATTGCAATTAACTCCATTTGTACCTCAACTGAATGCCCTTAAAATAGTTGTGATCAGCTTTATGTGTTAGAGGTACTAAATGAAGGGTGAGGCAAAATATCCAGCAAAACCTGCTAATTGCCTATTTATTTCAGTCCCAGCTCTTGAGAAAGCTGCTTCTGATGGATGCCATGAGCTCTACAAATGTTATAATTAGGTAGCTTGTTTGGGCCAGAACCTTCCAGAGCAAGACCATCAGATAGGAAATAATAAGAGTGATAAGCAAGAACCAACGATACAGTCAGCTTTCAACAACAAGCCTTCTGGAAGCTACTTATTAAGGGGCCATCATTTGCTTCAGAAAGCTGGTGGGATGCCCAGATGGGCTACACAGCTTCCTGTGCCAAAGTGACACCATTGCCAACACTAAAAATACTATCTTTGCCTTATTGAGCACTTACTGTGTACCAGCACGCTGTCCAGGCGCGCCATCTCTTCATTTAATCCTCACAATATGTCTTCATGGACAGAGATTTTATCCTAGTTCACATTTGAGGACCAAAGGCTTACAAAGTTAGATTGTTAGTTTTCAGCTGCATCACTGGGATTTGAACCCAGGACCCTGTGTGCCATTCACGAAGATCTGCTGTCAGAGTTACAATATATATATAAAGCATAACTTTTTGTAGCTAATGTCTGTCTCAGTTGAGCACCAGCTATAGGATTCCCTTTATCATTAGGGATTGCACTGTGTGGAAAGTGCCTTCCTACACCAGATACACTCAGCTCACCCTCTGTCACTTGAACGGACCTGGGCTTGCTTGACAATCACCTGTATTTGAATTCTTTTGAGTGAAATGCATCTGTGGAGGGATCCTATTGCATCATCCTCCAAGCTTCTGTGGGCAGATAGATAAAACCAACAAGAGAGCAAACAGCTGCTTCCATGGGCCAGGGTTCTGCTGCTCTCACATCATGAGCTATGCACATGGCCTTCTTGGCATGGTGCCCTCTGTCTGCCTGGCTTCTCCTTCCTGACCCAGGGACTATTTTCTAGCACTCACTTGGAGTCTATGCCAATACTATGCATCTCACTTTAACATCCATTGCTGGTCTGGACCAAACAAAGGGCCAGGCATAGGACCTCACCTGAGGGAAAAATGTCTACATTAATAGAAGGAGAGAGATAGTCAAGGCAACTATATCCTTGCTGGGCTTGCACCAGGCAGAAGCAATTCATGGACCTAGCCAGGATGAACAACCGCCCTGCTGTGTGTATGGCTATCCTGATTTAGCAATGTCACACAAACCAGAGGATATTTAAGTTGCAGGCAAAGCAGGAGAGTTACCTACACCAAGTCTAAGGAGATGGGGAAGGGATATATTGGTCAAATTGATCCTGGGAGTAGGGTCTTTCCAGAAAACGCAAGGGAGAGAGAGGAAGAGCTAGGTAGAGTCTTGGGCATAAGCATCAGGGAGGGACATGGTGAGAGAAGAGGGTTTGTGTGAGAGAACAGTAGGAGAGGAAGTAAAATGGATACAGTAAGGAAACTGAGTCACATAGTTTGTGATATGAATTGTCAAACTTCTGGGAAGAAACTGAGCCCCGCCCACCAGATGTTGGGAGATGTTTCATTAGATGTATCCCAGAGATGAAAAGAAGGGCATTTGGCACCTGCATACCAGCTCATGTTCCAGCTGTCCACATCTGGGCCCTGGCTGATGTTTGCACACACCAGCATGCTTCTTGGAAATTCTTCTCATGTTTCTAACTCTAACATACATGGCAGATGGCCTCAATGGCTCAATAAGAAGAGGCCTCAATGTCACTCTCTCTTTTATTCTGATGTCCCTGGGAGGCAGTGATGGGATGTCTGGGGCTTCTCGCTCACTTCTGGATGATTGGGCTATCTCAGGGACTTCTCTGATCTGTGATCTATAAAGTGGGGGTGGCCATGTATTCTTCGTAGCTATTTTGTGAGTTCCCAGTAAGAGAGTCGAAAACAAAAGCTCTGGGCTCATACCAGCTCATGGCATCACCAGTCTGCAGAAAAAGACTGCAGGTCAGACTTGTTGCTTGGAGGCGGCCTTCACGTGAAGAGGAAGAAGGAAGAAGGACTGTCGGGGACATCATGGTGGATGAGGGACTTGGACTCAGTGGAATTTGTGAGGTAGGACTGACATGATTACTATGTGTACCTATGGGATAGGACCCTTTCTTCTCATTCCATCTAACCAACCACCTACCTCTTGCTCCCTAACCTCCTGAGTATCTCGATTCTTTAGAGCCACCCCTGATGTCTCCCTGACCTGGATCATCATGATCGTCGCCATTTCATGCTGGTACTCTGTGCTAACTTTCTCTAGAGTTCATAATTATACACTGTGGCCCCGATGGGGCCACATCTCTCTTTAGGATTCTGCTCCCTGCTGATCTGCCCTATACCACTAACCCAAGGGACTGACAGCAATTAAAAGCTGGTGTTACCTCTTCCTGTCCAACCAGTGGAGCAGATCCCTTTTATTGTTGGGAAATCCAACCACAAAATAGCCCTTGGCATGTAATGCTGTAAGATAAGACCCTGCTCTGGTGGGGTTGTTTTCCTCCTTCTTCACCCTTCTGTCAAAGAAGACTGGCTCAGATCCTAGAACACATCTCACTCCTTCCCCACCCAGAACCACAGCTTACAACCTGCTTCCTCCCTGGTTAACCAAGTTAACTCCTGTTTGACTTCCACATTTTTCAATGAACACCACTTCCTCGGTATCTTCCACAGCCTCAGTCTACCTATCCTTTGGCAGGAGACAGGCCTGAGAGAGAAGTCTTCCAACTGGGGGCAGTGTTGCCCAATGGCAAGAGCATGAGCATGGAGCTGAGGGCTTGGGTTCAGCACCTGGAGCCCCCACTTGACTAGCTGCTGAACCTTTGGCAAGTCACTTCCCAGTACTGTGCCTCAATTTCTCCACTAATCCCAATGCGGGGGGAGGGGGAAGTATATCCATCTAGGAAAAATGGTGTGAGGATTAAGTGGATTATAATAGTGGCAAAACCCTCACTGACACCACCCATGACCCCTCGTAGTACTATACAAGCACTTGCTACACTTTGGGTGTGGAATCTACGCTGTTGCATTTAGTCAGCTTTTTTGTATGTGACCCTACATGATGCGGAAGCCAGAGGTAGCTATCGGGTGTCTTCCTCAATCACTCTTCACCTTAGTTTTTGAGATGGAGGTCTCTCACTGACCCAGAACACACTGATTCAGCTAGACTGGCTGGGCATCCAGACTTCGGGATCCCCCAGTTTCTGCTGACCTAGCCCTGGGACCGCTTCAATGCCTGTCTTTCTACATCGGTGCTGGGGATTGAGCTCGGGTCTTCATGCACACATGGAAAGCAGTCTACTGACTGAGCCAGCTCCCCAGTCCTGCTCAGGCACTTCAGGAGACAGGGACTGTTGCTTTAGTGTCTCTCTGTGCACAGACTCCAAGAACGATTGGAGGGTGTGGTGGATCATCCACAGAGGGTGATGGAACAGAGGAATGGAAGGAGCGGAAAGAAGCAACATGTGGAAAGGGGCAGCCTTGGTGGAGCCAGGTGCCAGAGGCTGCCTGCATGCTCAGCTCTGCCCGTGGCTGGAAGGGCAATAGTCGAAAAGGCAGCCAAGAGGCAGAGTTCCTGCCCCTGGCCTGGTTCCTGGACTACTTTATTGAGAAATGGGACACCACTGGATATTCACCCAAAATTCCCACTGGGATTTTTGAATAAAGCTCCATCCCCAACAGCTCATGTTTGATATTAAATAAAAACAAACAAACAAACAAACAAACAACCAAAAAACAATGACCCTCAAGGAGTGACCTACAATGGCTAGGGATGTCATTTCAAAATTCCCCTTTAAGAATGGTTAGAATTAAGATGTTTGATTAGCAGATATGTCTCCCAAGAAACAAATTAGAAAATACTCAGTTTTCTTACCTCAATAGCACTTCCTCCGAGCTCTTAAGTCATCAACACTAAGTAAGAAAAAAGTGGACTCATTGGAAAAAAATTGATTCAGAACAACTTGCTAGGAGATATTTTTACTTAATGAGCGTGGTCTTCTCAGAGCCTATGCTCTTTAATGCTCTAGATATACTTGAAACAGAAGAGAACCAACCCCTCTCATTTCTATTTGTGGTTAAACTTGGGGAATGGAGCTTGAACCCTGAATAAGGTAGTGACAGAGACACGGGGGAAGGGAAGCAGGGTACCCCTTCTTTCCTAAGGACAGGACCTCATCCATGCCACTTTAGTAAATACATATGCATGCATGTGTATATTTGTTTAGGTATATGCAAGTGTGCACATGTGCACATTTGTGTGGGTCTGTGTTCATGTATATATGTTTATATATATGTGTATATATGTGCATGCATGTCTTATGTGTATATGTGTATATACATGCATATGTATGTTTAAGTGCACATATACATGTGCATATGCATGTGTATGTACACATGTATGTGTGCATGTTTATGTATGTATACGTATATGCATTATTTCAGAGAGGCCTGTTGGGTGAAAAGTGTCTGGCTCCAGGGTCACAGGAGTCACTTTGTGAGTTGTCAGCATGTGACAGTTCCTGACTTGCGAAACACCAGATCCAAGCCTGTTGGACCTGAAGATCTCTGCCCACTTGCCCTGCAATGGGGACTTTTGATATTAACAGCCATTTCTTAAACTCTGATTTTAGTAACTTGGCATTTAGCAACAGGCAGAGGGCTGGCTATGTTGCAATCCTTTCTAGTCAATAGATTTTCACTGCCTTTCAGTGATGACAAAACCAAGGTACCAATAAAGCATTTTCTTCCTTTTTTTAAAAAAAAAAAAAAGGTTTTAAGTTTGCTTGGTTTGAGACAAGTGTTTTTTTCTATATTCATGTAAATCCATGCTAGGAAGATCCTGTTTGGGACTGTAAATAACACCTACTTCATCATCTACTCAGCTACCCTCTCCCTGAGTGAAACACTCTTTAGTATGTAGCCCCAAAGGTGAGGGTGTAAGGCTGGCCTGGGGCTTGGTGATCAGAAATCATCTATTTAGCTGTGCAAAGTGCCTGTGATAGTCCCCAGGGAGGCCCAGTGAGAGCACAGAGGCCCAATGACGCCTTACCGCCAGCTCTCCTGTGGTTAGCCCTTACCCTTTCAAAGGCTCAGGCGCAGGTGGAGCAAAGCCTTGAGTCTGCACTCAGGAAGTTGTTCACCCCTGTAATCAGAAATGCCGCCTCACAAGTATGGCTTGTGCTGAGGGACTTGCAATGTCAACCAGAGGTCTTGTGGTGTCCCAATGCTTTCAGGACTCTGCTCAGGGCGGCTGTGTCCCACGGTAGAAGGAGCTAGTCCGCAGAGATTCAGAACAGCAGTGGTTAAGTTAGGTCGTGGACCTTTTATGAGCTGTTTTTACCTTTATTACAACCTAAGAGCTTGGAATTAAGTGTTCATTTTGTCAACGAGGCAGCAAAGCCCACAAGGGTTAGGCGGCTTATTGCAGAATTGGGTCTGTCTAGCTCCAAGGAAGCTCTTTGCTCCGATCTGTGCATGCAGACAGCACTCTGTAGATGTTAGGACAGCACGAGGCAGAGATGCCCCTCCATACACCTCATGACCATTGTTTTTTAAAAGGACATTTAAGAGCATGTGTGAGTCATGTCTAAAAGAGGTAGAAGGATCCCACTGATTGCCTCCAAAGTGGGGACTCGACGGCTGGAGACAGGGCCAAGAGGGAGCCTTTTTACTTCATACCATTTTGTGTCATTTATAATTGTGTCCATGTGAATAGCTCACTTTACAAAAATATATGAAGTTAAAATTTAGTATTAGAGAAGAAGAGATAGATAATGCATGTTCTAGTTGATGAATTTATTCTATACACTTGGGGACACAACACAGTGACAATCTCCCACTGTATCTCACCCTAGCTTCCTGCCTGCTCCTTAACTCAGTCACCGTTCTTGTCCTAGAGACACTTTCTGCACAAACACACACAGTGCCCCTACACTGGTTAGATGAGGTCGGGCATTCTTGTTGATGCCTTGTGTTTTCATTTACAGATGGTTTCATATGCACATAAATATATATATTTCATTCTTTCTAAAAGGCTGTATAGCATTGTCTATATAGCTTGATCATGTCTTATTTACCTTGTTCCTTGTTAATAGACATTTAAATTGTCTCTAGTCTTTAAAAATATTCTTTTAAAATTATATTTATTCATTTTATTTTATATGTGAGTGTTTTACTTGCATGTGCAATGTTTGGTGCCCAAGGAGGTCAGAACAAGGCATCACATCCCTTGGAACTATAGTTACAGTTTCATGTGGGTGTTGGGAATTGAATCTGGATCCTCTGCAAGAGCAACAAGTGCTCTTAACCATTGAGCCATCTCTCTAGCCCTAAAATTTCTTTAAAAAATTACACTATTTAATGTATTATTACTGTTACTATTATTTGTGTGTGTGTGTGTGTGTGTGTGTGTGTGTGTGTGTGTGTGTGTGTGTGTGTTTTCTCTATGTGGACGTAGGTCAGAGGACAACTTTCAGAAGTTGATTGTCTTCTACCGTGTGGATCCTAGGTATCAAATTCAGGTCATCAGGCTAGCTCTCCAATCTCTTGTGTCATTTTCTTAACCAGAAACTGGGGGGGTTTCCGGGAATCAAAGACCTTGAGTTGTTCCCAAGAAACCTGAGATCTGACTGGCCCTCTAAGAAATGCCTTAAGAAGCAATGTTCAAGTCCAAGACTTCCAAGATCTCAGTGAGCCACACAGACAGGAAATGGCACAAGGTCCTGGAATCAGGTCCCTTCATAAGAGCTGATGGTTTCAGTGGGCCAAGAGGAAAAAGGTAGACATTAAGATGAAGGCACCTCACTAATGTTTAAGAAACAATTAATTGGCGGTGACCACACACCAGCTTCTGGGTAAGTGGCTCATTCGTTTGCTCAAGCCCCTTGGCTTTGTCTTAGGTGCTTTTGAAACTTAGATTCCAAGCACTTTCACATCTATCTGTATCATTTACAGAGAAGCTCACAGGTTTTAATGTTTACAGAACGAGTCACCAGGCTGGTTGGTGGAGGGAGGGGTCATTGTTAGTTTTCTGGCTGTAAATGTACCTGTCTTCAGTGATCAATGGAATATGCTTAGTAGAAAGAATGCAGGTCAGCCTACAACAGATAATGTGGTCCTCAGCCTTGAGGTCTACTGTAATTGCCTAAGACATGTGCCCTTGTAAGAAAACAATTCTGTAAGAAAAGATGACATTTCTGTGGCCTGAAATTTCATGCATCATGCAAGCAGTATTTATTATTTTTCTCACTGAAAATTACAATCTGCATTGACATTGTTAAGGAAATCACATGGACCCAGAAGAAAATGAAGAATTCAATTGATTGTTTTTATTACTGCAGAAGTCCTTTGTTGGCAGGCTGGGCAGAGACCCAATTTCATTTGCTTGTAATATTGCAAAAGCTGTTAATTGCCTGTCTTTGGTAAAGGATGGAGACAAAGGAAGAATCAGAAGTATTTATTAGAAATTCTGTTTGGACAGTTAAGCTTCACATTCCAGTGGCTGCCATTTCAGTGCAGAACATCTGAACTTTGCCCATTAATAAATGACAGTCACGCTGCCACCTTTCCTATATTTGCACAGTCATTTCTGGTGATGTCTACTACTCCGATTATTTTCAGGCTGATTTTTTCCCCCTACAGAGGTTGGGTTATCAGTAGATTGCCAGTCAACTCAATTTAGTAGTTATGGCAGCTGGAATAACTACATTGCATCTTAATGTGTATTTCTCATGCATAAATCACATTGTTTGCCAAGCAATCATGAGCAGAAAAGCTGCTAAGAGAGTAAAAAATCAGCCCTTGGGAGAAAGTTGGTCTTTTGGGGTTGTAAAATAGGAATTTATGGAACTTCTGAATGTCTGGGGGGGGGTCTTGAAATCAAGTATAGGGGTCCTAGAGTCTCATAGAACATGGGGTGCATGGTTGATGTTTCATGGATTCTTGCTGACATGGTCTTTTACTAATGTTTATAAAGGTCACAGTAACTTTATGGGTCTGGCGGACATTTCACAATCAATTAATTAATTAGTATTAATGAATTCATTCTTGAGGGTTCTGTGCTGTTAAAGACATTAAGAATCATGCATGCAATGAAGCTTACTCTGGTGGTGAAGACAGAGATCTGGCGAGCTGAGCAACCCTGCAACTACCCAGGCCCAGAACCAGGGTTATGGGTTGGCTCACCCTAATATGCACACCATCTGTGATCTGCTGGAGCACATGAAGGGACTGGTTCTTCAGATACAAAGCTGCGGAACTCCACATCACAGGGCAACAGCAGGATGACCAGGAGGAGTTTTAGTTAGGGCCCAGCATCAATAGCATAGCAGAAACCACAGGCCTTGAACCAGAGGCCTATGTTCTTGCAATGAACACTTGCAAGAAAGATATAAGGACAAGAGAGTTTAATGCGTGACTCACTATGTTACACTACAGTTTCCATGACGAGATTAAAAAAATTTTTTTTTCTCTTAAATTTTATTGGGGGAGGAGACTAAAGGGCAAATATGAAGGGACAGGAAATGAGTGGGATTGAGATGCATTATGTAAAAGACACAAAGAATACATAAAAAGACAGTTAAAAAAATAATGCATTGTTTTGGGGCACTACATGATAGCTGAGTAAAGGATATGAAAGTACACAGTAATTCTAGTAGTATGTGATGGGGAATATGAAAGCAAGCTGATTGGGAAAGGCTATATACTGTGGACTTAGAATCACATAGCTCTCAACTCTTGGCTCTCCCTCTGAACTAAAACTCCAATAGTGTTCTACAGTAGTGTTTCTTACTGGAGAAAGAGAAATAAGTCACTGTATGGTTAATGTTAGCTGTCACTTTGACAGTGTCTAATGTTATTCTGGAGATGAGCTTCTGGCTCTGCCTATGTTGGCGATATATTGACTACACTATTTGATGTGGGAAGACCCACCGCCTGTGTGGAGTACCATTCCCTGGCTAGGATCCTAGACCATAAACATGGATAAAGGGAACTGAGCAGCAGCATACCATGTCACCAGTGGCCGCCAGCTGTTTCCTTGGGGTCTTATTTCTAGCATGATGTATTATACCCCTGGAAGTTATAAGCCCAAATAAAACCATCTTCTTTTAAGTTTCTTCTTGTCAGGTATTTGATTACAGATGTGGGAAAAATAATAAAGGGAACAATTATTTCACTCCCTCAATAAAATTCAATCAGTGCTTGGCCAGACAATTTCCCAGATGAAAGTAATCAGAACACAGGTGTCTTCTAGTCTTTCCTGGATTGTTTCTAAGACTCTATGGAGGTAGGTGTTCAATAGAGAACTGTCTTGGTGAATGGGGGCAGAGCATGGCAGTTATAAGCGTAAAGGGGGAGCACCACGGTGATTCTCTAACTCCTTTGTTTTCCTATGTTGGGTTTTGTTTCCATTAAGATGACATGGAATATTTCCCATCCAAACTATTACTTCAAATGTGTTTGGCTCGTTACGCTACATTCTACCACAGAGACACTTGTATAGTCACGTTCGTTGCTGCTCTATTCACAACAGCCAGGAAATAGGAACAGTCTAGATGTCCATCAACAGATGAATAATGAAATGAGGTCTGTATATGCAATGGAACTCTATGTCGCTATAAATGAAATGAAACTGTAACATTTACCAGAAAGTGGGTAGAAGTGGAAAACATTATATTGCGATAAGCCAGACAGACAAATACGGAGTTTTCTCTCTCATTTGCACATCCTACCTTCTAATTATGAGGGGTTCAGGTAAATGTAGGAAGAAGCCAGGAAACCAGAGAGGGGTCCATGAGATGGAAAAAAGAGGCCTTAAGGGAGAAGAGTGTGTTATGAAAGTATAAGGGGAATACTGGAGGGGGAAGGGTACAATGGGGATGAGGGGAAGGAGAATAAACCAAAACCAAGTATGTGTGAAGATGCCAGGGGTGGGGAGGCTGTTACTTTGTAAAATAATTAAAGGAAAATAATGAATCAAAGACACGTGTTCGGCCCACACAATGTCTTTGGGCCCTATCCGTAGTTCTTCCCTCCGCCCTTTCAAAGTTTGTCCTCAAGACCCTGCGGTCCACTGGGACAAGCTCCAGCCAGGCTTTTGAGGAACCTGGAGTGCACCCCACTCCCAACTGTGTTCACCACCCCTCCCCCTACTTCTTTTCCTAGAATGTGGCTCATAGAGTCTTTTCCCCATCAAATATATACCTCATGAGAGAGAAGCAAGATGGAGTTTGTTTAAAAAAGATATGAAATTCCAGGAACACTTTCTGTCCTGGAAGAAAGCCTTTATACAATTGGTCGGCTTCATTGTTCAGTGCCTGAGAAGGGAGACATATCTCTCAAAGGAAAACATGGTAGCTGGAAACAGCTTGGGCGATAAACCACACTGGGCTCAGGCCAAACTGGCTGAACAGGAGCTCAGTCTGATACCACTGTGTAACGAGTTTGACTGGTTTGGAGGCCAGGCCACTCTAATTGGCATACCTTTTGGGTTAGAATGAACTCCGTTGTCCCAGGGCCTGGTCCACCCTGAGCACAGTGAAACTTCCCAGAAACGAACTATCAAGTATCAGATCAAATAATCTCTCCTCTGAGCTCACTGCTAAGAGGCGGCAGCTAGAACACTCTCCAGCTCCAGAAACATGGAGACAGCTGTCCTCTTGATCCTGACCAGAGCTCTGTGAGGAACAAGGTCTCAACCCTCTCACTGGTGAGAAAAGTGAGACTCAGATGGCTTCTCCAGAGCCCCCAGAGTGAGACCCTGAAATAATGGGACTTCTGAGGGCCCAGTAGCAAGTCCCTCGGTCTCCCATGGTTCCCTGACTCTATCATTTGGAATACAGCCAGCAGAATGAGGGCCTGCATAACTGTTGACTGACCCCACCCACTGTGTGAGTCACTATCACCACCGGTCAGCTCCAGTCTACCCAGCTGTGCAAAGAAGGGAGTTGGCTCCACCTGCCTTTTTCTCAGAAGGAAAGCTTAACTAGATATCAATGACATCGGGAGGAAGCAGGCCACATGGTGTCCTGTAAAGTACACCCATTTGAGGATGGGTTGTAAAGTAGGATATTCAACTAAACGGGGCAGAACGGAAGTCCTCTAGCTCTATATTGTTTCCCTGGACACCCCATCTAGCTTTGTCTGAAAAGCCACGGTCTGCTTTCTTCTCAGATGTGCTTGGGAGATGGCCAGAGACTCTGGGAACCCAGGGGCCAGCTCAGTGGAGACCCATGTCCACTACTTCTGAGCTGAAGACCTTAACCAGGTCTCTGAGCCAACTGCAACCCAGCATCTCATCTGTGGAGTGGGCTCATGGCTGGGGTGAGGAAGAGATGACGTATGTAGTAGGCATATTGATGAGCATAAGGGCTACCCAATGAATATCTGTCACTTTTTTGGTTTTGCCATGCAGCCCAGGCCAGAGTGACCTTGATCTGACAATCTTCCTGCCTTATTTTCCTTAGTGCTAGGATTGTAGGTGTGTACTAGTACAACTGACTGGCCTATTATAGTCACACATACACGTGTGTGTGTGTGTGTGTGTGTGTGTGTGTGTGAGAGAGAGAGAGAGAGAGAGAGAGAGAGAGAGAGAGAGAGAGAGAGAGAGAGAGAGAGAGATATGGATGTGGATATTGTGGGTTTTAGTATATGCCTTTCCATGTATGTATGTATGTATGTATATATGTATGTATGTATGTGTATCTGTGGCCTAGGTCTACTTGCTAGATCGAATGTGTGGATATCAGAACAACTTGCAGGGGTTCATTCTCTTCTTCAGCTATGTGGGTTCTGGGGTTTGAACTCAGGTCAGAATTCTTGGTGGCAGTTGCCTTTACTCACTGAGCCATATAGCCTGCACCCTTATTTGCCTTTAGATTGGACCTTCTGGAAAGAATTACTTGTCATGAGTCCTCCCTCTCCCCAGAGTCTCATCATGCACGGGGACCGCCTGTCACCAGAGAGAAGGCTCAGGTGGGCACACCCACACACGGATTTCTAATCACCACCTCTTCTTTGGTGCTTTCAGTTTTTTCTCCTAACCATCACTCTCTCTCTCTCTCTCAACTTCCTTATACATCTTATGGGCCTCGGCATACTCTTTCTTTTCTGCAATGGCTCTTTGTGCAGGAGATGGCTATGTGCCTTTTTAAATTTTTTTTTTCTATTGACTATCAGTTTATTTCATCGACTCAATTATCAGAACTTCAGGGGCAGAAAGAATTAATGTTCCCCTACAGAGTCAAAGGAGCCAGCTTTGAGTTCAAGGTCAGGGCACCTTTGTTTTCTCATCTACAACATTCTGATGCCTGTGCGGAGGGTAGACAAGGCAACTGGGAACCACACAGACCGTTCACTTGTGCTTGGAAGGGAGAATGCCTTCCTCAATGTCTGGGCGCTTCTAAAGGATCTGCCCCTCTCCCTCTATCCAAGGTCCCTGTGTCTCCTGCTTCAGTGCCTGGCAGTTTCAGCAAAGGCAGGCCATTTGCTTCAGATTTGCTGCAGAGCTCATGGTCCAGTGGCTCGGCAGTTGCCTCCCAACTTCAAGGGCAGACCTTTCCAGATTGTCTCACGGGCCTTCGACACATGTGGGCTGGCGTGTCACTAGTAAAAAGCAGCAGATTTCTTTTACTGAATTTACTTCAAACAAGACAAAGAATAGAAAACCTGGGCTGGGGAGACTGCTCAGTGGCCGGGAACATTTGCCCTGCAATCATGAGGATCCCAGCACCCACATAACAAACTAGATGTCCTTGCTAACAGCAGTAACCCCAACTCCAAGTAGGGAGGAGACAAGAGGGTCGCTGGGCTTGCTGGCTTCCAGACTGGCAGAGAGAATTCAAGTCTTTGTTTCCAGGAGAAAGTCTGCCTCAAAGGAATATGAGGGAACAGAGGAGACACTCACCACTGTCTTGTGGCCTCCTCAGTATGCACATACCTGTGTGCACAGCTGGACACACACACACACACACACACACACACACACACACCGTAAATAAATTTAATCTTTTAAAAAGATTTAAACTGAAAGGAGAAGGAGAGGAGGAGGAGAAGAAGAAGGTAAAACCCCTGGAAAGTTGAAGTGAATGGCCTTGACCTTCATGCTTCATGGCTGAGGATAGTCAGGCCTTTTGATTTGTTGGAGCTGTTAGGTCTGCCAGACTCCGTGTGAGGTTAGGAGTTAAGGAATCTGGGGTGGAGTCATGTCTTTGTCCCCTAGCAGCTGTGTGGCCTTGGAATGGCCACTTGTCCATACAGGTTCCCTTTACCTTCTCCCTGTCATGGGAAGGCTTGCAGGAGATGATGGTGTGTAGTCAGTACACAGGAAATGTTGGCCAAATCTGTAGCCAGACCAGCTGATGTGAGAAAAATATTAACTGGAACAGTTTCTTCTCCTCCCACCTCCCGGCTGCGTCTTCTGATGCTGTCCTCAGACACTTCCCCTGGAGCGCTGTCTGTGGGCTGTCATTTGTCTGCTTGCCTGGCTAATCGCACAGGAAGTGGGTGGGTAATGGGTCTCTGTTGTTCCACTGGCCTCCTCATGAATCTCACTGTTTTGCCTTCCTCACCATGGGGGCTTCTCACACCCTCTAATGACTGTTTTCCTTTCAGAAACGGCATATATTTAGATAAAGCATTTCCTGAGGTTCCATTCTGGTTCCCTGTCAGACCTCTGACATCTCAGTTTCCTCCTGCCTCTCTGGCCATAGAAACCACCTCAGCAGCATGAGCACAGGAAACAGGAAGCGCAGGCCTTGCACCTTCCTGGAGCTGAGCTGAGCTGAGCAGTGCTCCCGGGCTGGCCTGGTCTGGGTAGTCCCTGAGAAGATTCTTCTGTTTGCTCTCTGGTCTTTCTCAGTTGTCTAGCTCCCTCTATCAGACAGGAAGGTGGTTTCAAAGTTGCCTGAAACATGTACCCTGTAGCCAAAACCACACTGAAAGTACACCCTGATACTCAAACACGCCTGGGTTTGAGTCATGGCTTCTCTGATATGAAGCATAATTGATCATCAACTTGATGGGAAATAGAATCACCCGAGAGACTCACCTAGCAGACCTGTATGTGAGGGAGTTTCTCCGCAGAGCTAATTGAGGTGGGAAGACCCACAAAAATGTGGGCAGCCTGTCCCATGGGATGGGGCCCTAGACTGAAAGAGAGGGAAGGGGCTGGGTACCAGCATTCATTGCTCTCTGCTTTATATTCCTGCCACTACTACCTCCTAGTCATGGACCTGTGCCCAAGCCAAAAGAAGCCCCTTCCACACTTAAGTTGCTTCTTTTGTCAGATATTTTGTCACAACAAGAAGGGTTTTCTGATACACCCACTGACTAGTGAGTAACTTACAGGTTTTGAGTTGTAAATTCACAGAACTATTGTAACAAGGCCAGGAAATACATAAGAAAAAGGGAAATACATAAAATAGACAGATAGACAGAGACAGACAGATAGTAGAGCCCTGTAGCTGGCACTCGCTCTTATTTTCAGAATTTAAATAACTGTGAGGATCTATTTATATTTTGGATGGATGGCTTTTCTATTTCTCTTCTCTAAGTTAGATGTATTCAGTAAAGGGTAAAGGCTGAGGTATATGGGAACTTATCTTTAGGGTTCAAAGAGCTCAAAGGTACTGCACTCTGCAAGCCTCAAGCCTGGCCACATTTTTCCTAGAGGGCAAGGCCACTTCTTCAATAGAGTCTTTCAAAGATCTCTACTCTGGCCTTTAAGTCTGGGGGCCAGGCCTCCAGGGACAGAACCCCCAGCCCCACCCCTGCTTCACCACACTGCCAATTGTCCTGGTGACTGATGAATGAGACAGCCCCAATTTCTCAACCTCTCTCCCTGGGCCAGTTGGGGTGTCATGGAAATCAACATGACCGCAGTTTAAAGAGTTTGGAAGGCTGGGCACATTGTTGTATGCTTGTAATCCCAGCAGGTGAGGAGAGAGGTGGGGAAGCCTCTAACCAATGAGCCCCCGTCATGGAAAAACCCTAGACTCAAAGACAAATCCTCTTCTGTCCAGAGAAGAAAGCTGACAACATTCATTCTTTGTCAGTCAGTACTCTGAATAATTGTTACTTTGGCGGGCCATGGGGGTGAGCGTGGGATGCCACTACTCTAACATGTTTGTAAGACAACCCCCCATCCCTAAGAGAAGAAAAAACAAGAATGAGGGTGAGTCAGTGTTGATATTTACCCTACCTCCTCATTGCCAGCTGACATCAAGCATGATAACCTTGGGCAGGGAGCCTGAGCAGTATTGGGTAAATACATCTGCATGAACATTCACAACTGTGGAAATAAGTGGGCACGAGGTGGAGGCTGGACTAGAGAGTTCAAGGTTCAGAGGAGGAGAAGCCAGCTTACTGGAACTAACTAGCTTGAAAAGCACATAAACCTCAGGGAGGTAAAAAGATACCATCTCACAGGGCTCCCTGGAGCTGCTGGTGACCCTGCAGGTCTGGGTCTATCCAACTGGGCCATCTTTAGAATCGAACATTGACTGGTCTGGCTGGGCTCTTGTGTTATTTCAATCCTTTGCCCCCAAGGAACCAGGGCAGTGGGAATTACAGTCACAGTTAAATAGAATCAGGATGATTTATTGACCAGGAATCCTGTGTGCCTGCCCCAAAGCTTAGGAAGTCAATTAATGCTAGAGGTCACCTTAAGCTTTCTGGACTCAGCTTCTCAGGAATGGGTGGCCTGTGTAGAGGACATGACCACAGTGGGGCTTCTACCTTCAGAGTGTACCTAAGTCTCACAAAGGGCTTGCTGTAAGGGACTGCTGGCCCCATCCTCTGAATTTCTGATCCCTTAGGTCTCAGTGGGACCCCAAACTGACAGATCTAAGAAGTTCCAGGTGTTGCTGCTGGTGGTGTTATGACCAGAACTTTGGAGGCTTCTGTGGTGGAGAACACATCTTGACTCTGAGAAAACTGAGAGGATAGGAGATGGCGGGGACCTGGGTTAGGCTCCAGGATTTGCTGGGCTGCTCCTGTATGGGCAATGCAGAAAGCAGAAGTCTGGTTGCTTTATCCATAACTTGGGGTGATGTTGCCTGCTTTCCCAAGGATGGAGCTGGAAAAATCCCTGATGACACCCACTAGCCTGAGCACAGATGTTACATCTTATACACATTATTTCAGCCGATCTGTTCAACATTTCAAGGAAGTGGATCTTAGCCTTGTGTTTCGTATTCTTGGAAGCCTGTGTTCATGTGCCCCTGAGATGGCTTATCAGGTAAAGGACCTTGCTCCCAAGCCTGATAAACCCAGTTTGAGTCCTACAGCCCACATGGTGGAAGGATAGTAATTCTTTAAAATTCTTCCCTGACTACACATGTGCTGAAACATGCCTGCTATACACATACAAATACACACACACACACACACACACACACACACACACACACACATGCACACATGCACACGCACGCACATGTGCGTGCACACACACGCACATACACTCCTCCACAAATAATAAATAACTAAATAAAATGAAGAGAAAAACTAGAAGGAAAGAAAGAAACATGAGTTCAGGAACTTCTGGTTTAAGAGACGCTCCTGTATCAAAGGCTGGTACCTAGGGCACAGAAATGTTAATAAAATGGGAAAATGAGCAGTTTAGCGCAGTCCAGAGGTTTGGCTGATGTCCCAGTATGTCTGGGGCTGTCTTTTGGTCCAAACATTGACTGGTGTGGGTAAGCACCCAGACAGATAAGCACCCCATGACTGTATAGTCTCTCTCAGTGGGAAACCTGTGAACACTGAAGCTATGATTTAGCTAAGGGGTGGGCAGGACTCAGCACAAAGGCATGCAAATCCCAATGCGATGGGGAGCAAGGTGAGCAAACCCCATTAACTCAGGTCTGGGCAAGCAGTAGGTTTCAGAAGTAAATACAACATACCTATGACTCAGTTGCTCTGTCTGAGAATGGGCCACTCTGATAAAATATAGGCATTAATTAGGAGGAGAAAGAAGCAAACAGCCCAAACCGAGGGGTCCTGTAGCAGCCTGCCCAAAGCCTGGGGAAAGCCGTGACTCAGAAAGCCTGGAGCCTATCACAAGCTCTGCCACCGACTCACCAAAGAAGCAAATGTGGTCATCTTGGGGCAAGGGCAGCTTTGAAGAAACACAGCTCATGGAGGGGTATAGGGAAGGTTTCTGTATATAGTTACCCTTTTTCTTGCTATGATAAAATACCCGACAAAAGCAGCTTAAGGAAGAAGGGTTTATTGTGAGACATCCTTTGAAGGTATAGAGCATCAGGACAGTCATAGTGGGCAGAGCTTGAAGAGCTGCTCACCTTGTATCCACAGCCAGGAAGTGATGAAGGTTGGTGCCCAGCTCACCTTTTCCTTTTTGTTCAGTTGAGAACTCTACCCCAGGGTATGGGGCTGCCCACATTTAGGGTAGGTCTTGACACCCAATTAACGCAGACTAGAAACTCCCTCACAGCCATGCTAGAAGATGTGCTTTCATCGTGGTTCTATCCCACCAAGTTGAAAAGATTAACCATAGCATTATCATTTGGGAGCCAATATGATCAAATCAGAAATTGTGAATTCAAGAGCACCTTGGGTGGATTTGCAGTCCCATGAGGCCTTTGAGTAAAGACTTCACTCCTCAAGCCAGGAAGATCCTGAGGAACATGTCCCTTTTTGTCACTGCAAGGTTCAGTGGAACTGATGAGCATGGAAGCCTATATTGGTGCAATCTCTCTCTCTCTCTCTCTCTCTCTCTCTCTCTCTCTCTCTCTCTCTCTCTCTCTCTGTCCTTCAGTTTATGCTTTTTTTTTTTTTTTTTTTTTTTGAGACAGGGTTTCTCTGTATAACAGTCCTAGCTCTCCTGGAACTCACTTTTTAGACCAGGCTGGCCTCAAACTCACAGAGATCCACATTCCTCTGCCTCCAGAGCGCTGGGATTAAAGGTGTGCGCCACCACTACCTGGCTTTATTTTGGCTCTTGATTCTGATTTCCTCTATAGGGCATGCTTTATTGAGATACCAGATCCCTTCCCCCAGGGTAACTAAACATTTGAATAAGAATGCAATAGATGAAATAAACGTATGAAAGCATTTCATGATGTGTCATGCCAAAGTTCATTAGGAAGGAAAGGTTGTTACTGCTGTTAAACGTAGACAGGAATGTTGTAGAACAAATTGTATTGTAGAAGCTGAAGTTGTGAGGAGCAGGCAAGAAAATGAGCATTTTTGAAAAGTGTTTCAAAATTTGGAATTGTTCTTAGAATAAATGTGCACACAGCAGTTGGGATAACTGCCTAGATGAAAATAGAGGAAAAGTTGCCTAGCTTTTGTAGTAACCACTACAGTTGAGTTTTGTACAATAAAGAGAAGGAAGAAGTCATGTGTTTCAGAAATTACAGTGGGGGCTGGAGAGATGGCCCAGCAGTTAGGAGCACTTACTGCTCCTCCAGAGGTCTGGAGCTTGGTTCTAGGCACCCAAGTTGGGGAGCTCATTACCACCTGTAATTTCAGTTCCAGGGGATCTGACTTCCTCTTCTGGTCTTGTGTGTGCATAAACATAGGCACCCATTCATATACATTAATCAAACAAACCATGATTCTAAAAAGAAAGAGAGAAAGAAAGAAAGAAAGAAAGAAAGAAAGAAAGAAAAGAAAAGAAAAGAAAGAAACCACAATGCTTGGTGGAAGGCAATGAATGATGGAACCTTATAGGACCATTGGATAAAAATAGAAAACGACCTTCAAAAAATGGACCTAAACAACAGATAACATGCTTACTCTGACCTAACAAGTATAAACCAGAAGAGAATGTTGGTCTTTGTTTCTTACCTGTGATGCTAATTTAGTCAAGGTGAGCTAACCAAATACTTAAGACAACTCTACAGCTGTATAACACAGGGAGCCACAGAGATCACGGAGCCTGCTCAAAACTTTAGTTCTGTAGATGAGGAAAACAGAAGCCCAGAGACATATCTGTCTTGGAGACGTATGATACACAGGTGGAATGTGTTAATCTACCTCCTGCTGTGATTACAGTGTGTGCCATCATGTCCTGTTCTTTGATGTTGGGGGCTCAATTCTCCCAACCAAGCAGCATCACAGTTATTTCCTTTCAGCTCATTTCCCTGCTCATTGCACACAGGTCACCCAATTCCCTCCAACTTTCTGTGTCATCTTTGAATCTTCCTATTCTATCAGATATATCACCATGTTTTTGCTGTGAAACTGAAATGTGACTTTGTCACTTTCTTTGTGTTTTCTGTCCAGACTGGATCTGTGTGTCAGCAACTATCAATAATTGTTATATAATTGGTGGCTTTGGTTTACTATTAATATCCTTTCTTATTATTCATTGTGGAGTTTCTTTGAATTCTCTATAGGTGTGACTTAAATAAAACAAAACAAAACTTTAGTTTTCATGGTGTCTCAGAAGGCAAGTAGGTATAAAAATCCACTGATCTTCATAAAAGATACCAAGTGGTGTAAATATCTGTCAGTCAATAGACACATCCTGTTCCAAGGGTCACATAGCTGGGGTCAATGAGGCAGCAAGCAGGGAAGACCAAAGGAGCAGGAGTGACATGAGTGTGTAGGAGGTGTGTGTGACTCTGCCTTTTTCTTCCTCTGTCCCTGGAGGGATGAACTATGAGACTCCTAGATTCCAGAGGAGTGCCTGGGCTACCATGATGGCTTTTCCTCATTCCAGTGCTAACTAGTCACAGCAGCAGGTGGACTTGAAAGGTGAAGTATATGTCTTGTTACAGGGTGAAGCCATGGAAATTTTTAGAAAAGGAGGAAGACTGGGAAGCAGTGACTCCAGAAAGTGAAAGGTGAGTTAGAAGCTGTTCTACTCAAGTTTGTGAGCCCCACAAAGTGGCTTAGGCTGTGATAGAGAGCAACTGGAAAACCCCAGTGGTCCTGACGCTGATGTCCCTATGTCTTTAAGTCTCGCTTTAAATAAAGCACTTTATTTGTATTGGTGAAGCGCTTTTTATGACATGTTGTTTTAATGTGAAGACCTGCCAGGCTCAGGCTTTGTGTGGGAAGCTGCTGTTTGACTGTATTAATCACAGGGACAAGGTCTGAGTGTTTTGGGAGCTTGGTCCAGTCACACTACCTACCCATAGGTGTCTACAGTTTGCCTTTGTTACAGGTAAAACTGGTAAGATGCAGGCAGGCTGTGGGCACAGCAGCCAGGAGAGCTGATGCCGATGTCCAAGCAAAGGCTGCAGTACTTCAGGACAGGGAGGGAGAAGTAGGGAGGGGATGAAAACTCGAGAGGTGGCAAGTGCCTGCCCCTTTCATCATAATCACCTTAACAAAGGATGGTGCTTTTGGCATTTTTTTTTTTTTTTTTTTTAATGAAAGCATTGGATTTTCAAACAGGGTTATTTGCCTTTCATCTCTGTTTTCTCAACTGTTCTACTTTCTGATCCATTACTTTCATCTTTGGAGCCTGTCATTGTGACTCTCATATCAATGCACAAGTCACTTAAAAGGCCTTTTGCTTTTTTTAAGTTAGAACTGTTTGATATTGGGCAATTTAGATGACTTTATTTTTATTGACCTTATATCTGAGAGCCATGCAAGAAGTTCTATAAAAATCAAATGGTCTAAGATAATGAGTAATTTTGATTTTTTTTTTTCCTCCTTCAGAGAAGTACAGCAGTTAAGAACTCCCAAAGGAGTGGGAAATATTAGGAAGCTAGTGAGTACCCAGAGTTTGGGTCCCTGAGGGAGAGGGTAAAGGACAGTTCTGGAGGTGACAGGTGAGACAGGGAAGGATGGAGGAAACTAAGAACTGTCTCTCACTGTTTCTGGTAGGGGACACAGCTGTGCCAGGCTTGCTGCAGGAGCTTAGACAGAACAGAGGATTTGGGAGAAAAGGGGAGGTCCTGTAAAGATAGGCAGGAGGCAGGGAGTTGCATCATCCATTCACCATGGTGAGAGAAGGCTGTTGGAGGGAGTGTATAGGAAGATGCAGTGCCAGCCCAAGGTTTGGTTTGATTTGAAGCAAAGACCCCTGTAGCAGCAAACACATTTTTGGGAACCTCCTGTATAAGACTTCAACTGTCCAGTTACCCCATCTGTGGGTCCCTTCTGGGAATAACAGCCTATGCTGTAGGATCCAGGAGGCCCCGGGGCTTTGGACTAGTCAGGGTACTCCAAGTTTGCATGGAGAGTTGCTTATGAGATAAGGAGCCGACAAGGCATTAGAATGAGTGTTAAAAACCCGTGGGTAGATAAATATAGTGACACATGCTTCACTGGGACATTCCTTGAACCCCATCCACAAGCTGATGCAGTTAGGTCTTGAGTCTGAAGTTCTGTGTAGCAGGATTTCCCCAGACTTTGTAAAGGAGATTGAAAACAAACTCAGCTGAGGCCCAAAGGCCGTGGCCTTTGCATCTCATGATACAGGGCTCTGAGTCAGAAACCCTGAGTTTAAAACAAGCTCATCAGTTGCTAGCTATGAAGTTCTGGGCCATGATGTAACTTCTTTGGAAGTTATTTCTAATTCTGTGCATGTAAGTGCCTGTGGATGCCAGGAGCATCAGAACTCCTGGAGCTGGAATTACAGATGGTTGTCAACTACCAGACACGGTACCAATCAGGAACCAAACCTGGGTCCTCTGCAAGGATAGTCTATGTGATCTTCAATGCTGAGCCATCTCTCCAGCCCAGCTTGGAAACTTCTTTCATCTTGGTTTCCCTGTCTAATGAA
Organism: Cricetiscus sungorus; assembly: GCA_030556225.1. NCBI lineage: Eukaryota > Metazoa > Chordata > Mammalia > Rodentia > Cricetidae > Cricetiscus > Cricetiscus sungorus. Next base: position 8,730,415 of record JANBXA010000740.1, on the reverse strand, counting down.
AAGGGGTCATGGACTGTTGGAAAGACAGAAGAAGACAGCTCACATATGGCATTGGGCATAATGGCCTGCCACCGTTCAGTGTCTGTTATTGTCAGTGCCCAGTGCAAGTTGGCTGTGAGTGGTATATTGCATTGTTCAGAGTTGGGGGAGGAAGAGGGTCACAAGCCTCCTTGTGAGGACTGGCACCTGATCTCTGGAAGTGGAGAAGGTCACCTGAAATAGGCCCAGAAGAGGGGCAGAGGGAGTCAGCTGTTCAAAGCAAGTGTGTCAGGAGGAGTCGGGGAGGAAGGCCAGGGCAGGCAGAAGAAAATGTTGGTTTTGTTTGTTTAAATTCATCCTCAGGCAAAATAGAGTCATGAGGGCCGTTGCAGAAACCTTGAGCTGCTCTCATGGGAATATTAGGATGGGCCACTGTGGGCACTTAGGTCATATGGCCTCTGAGAATCCTGGAAGAAAAGGTGAAGACTAGGGGACCAAGATCAGACCCTGGTGTGTGTGTGTGTGTGTGTGTGTGTGTGTGTGTGTGTGTGTGTGTGTGTGTGTACATGAATAACCAAAGAAGAAAAGAGCTGTGTTTGTGTGCAGGGTCATTTTTCTGGCTGGTCTCTAACCTGCTCTCATTAGGTTAGAAACTTAATGCCTGGCTTTTCTGGCTTGTGTTCACTCCTGCTCACACACAGAACAGGTTGACAGAGGTCTGACCAGATATATGAAACACAAATCAGTAGCTTTGGTTTCTATGGCCTGGCTTGTTGGTTTGGTTTGGCTATGAGGAGATGTTAACCAACCCAAGACATGTGGTCCTTCCCTTCCTTCTTTCCACAGTCTCTCCAGACCCATGTGTGAGATGAGCCAGTTAGGGAGGGGTCTCTGCTAAGGGTCACCAGGGACCCACATCAGAGACCTGTTTTCTATGGCTAAAGCATCCAGGAAGCAGGAGAAGCCAGCTCTTTGGAGCTACCTGAAAAATCAGCAATGGAGGAAGGGAGGGAGAAAGCACCTGAGAGAGAGAGAGAGAGAGAGAGAGAGAGAGAGAGAGAGAGATATGTGTTGTGTGTGGTCTGATTTCAGTCCTGCAGTGCTTTACTAGAGAGTAGTGACAGCTCAGAGAGTTTCCTGTAAACCTCCCCACCCTATGTTGCATGTTACATGGATGTTCATCTTTGCACTTCAGCTTCCATTCAAAGGGATGGCCATAGATATGCCTAGTAAGGAGGTGGACATGTTCAGAGGCTGAGGCTCTCCCCTGAGGTCACAGAACACAGAGCTTATTGAAACTAGAACCCCAAGACCCCACTTGTCTTCTATGTCCCTAGCAAACACCCATCAGGACCCTGGAGTAATTCACACGAGATCTCTCCTCCACCTTGGTGAGCATAGTTGACAAAAGCAAAGCTGTCAGTCTTCCCCCACCCCAATGTGCACAGCCCTGCCTTACACCAGGTGTTGGTGGTTGCAGGTTAGCATTTTTTCTGCTTCTGGGAACCTTGCATTCAAGGACTGGCTTGGGTGCAGCACAGCCTGTCCTGCCACAGTGCTTTGGTGCTCAAAAACAATTTCTCTAAAGAAATAACCAGAGCAGGAGAAATCACATTAGCTTTGGTCTTGGATCCAGTCAGAGAAGTGTGTGTGTACATGCTTGTGTGTGTACGTGTGTGTGTGTGTGTGTGTGTGTGTGTGTGTGTGTGTGTGTGGTACCAGCCCTTCAAGTGGTACCAAATGCCTGCATGATAAACATCAAGGTGATGATGCCTATTATGTGGGGTGAGGTTAGAGCCATAAAGACTTCTCTACTGAACCCAGATGTTCATTCATTCAGTCCAATCAATGAGCTGTGTCAATTAATTCATTGACATGTTATAGCATCCACTATGTACCATGGACTTTACCTAGACTGGTCTAAGACCCAGCTTCTTTCTAACTTAATCGTATTCATAGTCCTACTGGGAAGGTACAAATATAAATATAAACAAAGCCTATTATATACACATATATATGATATATAAAAATATATAACAAGTACAGTGTGGCATGTAAGCAACAGGAAAGAGAGGAAGCAAAGAGAGGTGGACCCAGCTTCAGGGGGGAGGGATGCAGACATTTGGAGGAAGCATTGCCTGTCAGATGGGCAGGAAAGGGGTGGGATGAGCCAAACTCATTCAGGAATTCTACAGAGTCTGCCCCATGGAAAAGAGCAGAAGGCAGGTGAGGATGGGGGGGGGGACAGCACAGAGTGTGGAAGGTTTATGGGGGAGCTGGTGTTTGGAGGGATCTGGAGCAGGGACTGTGTAGGCAAAGAGGCCTGTGTGAGGACAAGCACAGTCTCTCAGCACTCTTCTGGGACATTCGGCGGCAGAATGGGAAATGGATTGGCTTGAACTGTGCAGTCTTTGTGAACTTGAACCCAGCCCTGCCTTGCTATCTGGGTGTCCTTGAACAAGCCCATCCCAGTGGGGATTTCTCAGCCATTGAGAGAGGAAGTAGAAGAAAGAACTCTTGGCATGTGGGAGCTAGGTGAGAGATGTTATTATAACTGAAATCATGGATAGAAAGTCCAGCCTACACTATAGAGGCTCTTGGAATAAGAAGCCACTTGAACAGGTGGGTGGCCCCATCACACCAGCCATGATTGTTTGCCCAACCTGCCTCTCATGCAGCCATTTGGTTCTGATTCACACATGTACCTTCCCAAGGATTTGAGTTAGCTTCCCTACCTCCCTCCTCCATCATGAGCTGTTACCTACTTCTAGAAAGCGTATCATCAAGTCTTATCACTTTCCTTACAGAGACAGAAATCTATGAAGTCAAAACGTTACTTCCGAACTACCTTAAGGACAAGAGGCAGGCTCTGTGGGCAGAGGCCTGCAGAACTAAGAGGTTGTGGGTTCTTAGGAACTGGGGTTCATTGGGAGCCTGTCCTCCATTGGTAATCATAGAAACAGGCAGGTGGGACCCCACATGGCTTTGTCTGAGGGCCTCCAGGGTGAACCAGGAAGTGCTCATCCTTAGAGACTGAGAAGGTCTGGCTGTGAGAAGCCTAGTGGCCCAAGCCAAGACTCTGGGGGTGCTCTTTGCCAAGAGGCAGCCCCCTGCTTATAGGGGACCGACTGTATGTACTGAATAACAGAAATCACCTCACAGGCCAAAGGAGCTTGAATCTATTCATTCCTCACATCTTTGGGATGGGCTGGGATCCCTTCTTGCTACAGCTGTGGAAGAAACTAGAACACAGCACAGAGAGTTCAGGTCTTAAGTGAGGGTGTACCAATTTGAGAAATGCTTTGTTGTCTTCTATACTTGCAAAAGATCTATGAATGTAACGGACAAAAACACAAAACCATGAAACACCTGTTTTCTGTGGGCTCTCATCTTGTTTACTTGATCTGGTCTAGGAGTGGGAGGAACTTCCTCCAGAAATTGTCGGTTTCCTGAAACCTGGAACAAGCCTGGGCTTTTGGTGTATTTTTAGCTTCTTATATAGTTATGGTTAACTCTCTAAAAGGGACCCTTGAACAAGGCGGCGGCGGGGGGGGGGGGAGGGAGTAAAGGTGAAGCAAAGATTGTGTCATCTGGTTAGCAAAAGACTAAAATACAACTGATGAGCAGTGTCTACACTGTCTTTTTGAGGACATGCACATGTACACACACACACACACACACACTGAGCCCCTTTCTGTCCTCCAGGGAAGGTGAATGGTTAGGAGCAAAGAGCTAGGATGTCAGTGCCACAGGGACCAGGGCCGGTGGCCCTGAATGTGTAACCCCCTGGGCAAAGGCTCAGCTGAGTCACTGAGAAGCAAGGGCTTGAGCTTAAACTTTTCTCATGAGGAATGGGACTGTAGGCTGTTACTTCACTCTGGTGGAAAGCTGCCTAAAGCTGAATGCACCCAAGATAGGTCAGAGGAGGGAAGGTTTGGAGGTTGGAAGCCACCTTGGAGACATCCTTCAGATAGTGTTGTCCTGGATGCTTCAATGTGTGGGGAAGCCAGGGACGAAGAGCAACACCTTTGCTGTGGATTGCAACATCACAGATGCACACATACGAACATCTGCCTGCTTGCCTGTCCTTTAACTGTGGAGGTAGCAGGTGTGGCGGGGAGGCTCAGCTGTTGCTCTAACTGTGGCCCACATTGACCTTTCTCAGTCTATTCCCAAACTTGAAAGGTCAGTCTGTGAACTTCACATTTAGTGAGCATTTTCTGATGACCACACTTAAATCTTTATTCCTCCTCGAAGAGGCACAACTCAGAATATATGGGCATACTTTTTCTAAAATAAGTTTGCTGAATCTGTAGGAGTTAAAAACAAAAACAAACAAACAAAAACAAAAAACAAGGAAACAAGTGCTCATGTATTTGTAAAGCTCTCTAGTTACTGGGGACAGTGAAGACTGCTACCCTCTAATTTTTGTTGTTGTTATTTAGCTCATGAAAATGTATTTCTTAAATCTCTTGCTGGTCAAAGAAAGCATAAACTCCAGGAGCATGTAATTTAAGACTGGCAACATGGCCTTTGCACAGAAGGAGGCATAGAAATTGCTAGAAGAGCTAGCATTGGTGGCAGGGTGGCTCAGGATGCAGGAAAAGCAATGGTGTGAATCACCAGACAGAGAGACGCTTCCGTGCCAGATGCAACATCTCACCTTCCATTCAGCTTACTCAAGTGTCTGTGGAGGACATGACTGAGACTCTGCATCTGACCTTTTGCTTAATGGGATCAGCTGGCTGCTTTGGGGGAAAAGAAATAAGGGCAATGAAGGTATCTGGTGTTGAGTGACATGTTCTATGTCTGCAAAGGTTCATGGAGACAACAGTATTTGAAGACCTCCACCCACTAATAGTTAGAAGTAGTGCAGAAGATCTTACACATGTTGATATTTTAGGTGTGGGTACAGAGACAGCACAGGGCGTATTGCAGCCTGGGTACCCTGGAGGTTTGGTGCGTTCTGGAGATGGATTTGAGGAAGAATTAGAATCAATTGTGTTTCTATGCAGCCTACTACGCTAGGGCCCTGTTCAGGGAGGGGGTCATCTCTGTTGAGGATGAGTTTGTACCCAACTCTACATCCTTGGGGATGCCCTTTGATGCCTTTGTTTCCATTTTCTTATTTGCAAAATCAGTGACTTGGGTAAGACATTCGCTAGATCCATGGTAATGCTCCAGTTTTATGCACAGTACATGGTACCAGACTGGAAAAAGTCTAAAAGATGAACTAACCAACCAATCAAACACTACCCTTTTCCATTTGGTAAAACAGCAATGCAAAGCCATAAAGATACAGCACTTCTTGCTTTTCCTGACTTATGTTGTCTTTGTGACTGTGGAAGGGGATCTTCTATAGACTGTTAGTGGAAAGAGAGCTGAAAGGAGGCATAGAAATTGCTAGAAGAGCTAGCATTGGTGGCAGGGTGGCTCAGGATGCAGGAAAAGCAATGGGGTGAATCACCACACAGAGAGGCGCTTCCGTGCAGGGTTATGGGGTAGGAGGCAGATGAGGGGCTCCTGAAGGCCTCCCAGGAGGGGTGGTGTCCCTAATACCTCCCTCCAAGGGCCTCTGGGGTACATCTGGCCAGGTGTGCCTGCCATTAGCTTTGGCTTCATTCAGGCTTGGCTCAGTGCCTAAAATCTCCATATTAGGAATACATTTTTTATGATTGTCAAATTAATACACACCACTTCACAGCAATAGGAATGTATAGAAAAGCATCAAGAATCATGGGAACAACCTCAGCTATGATCCTACTACCCAGAGCAGCTGGCATTTAAGCCTGTTTTCTTCCAGAATATTTAAATTTTCTCCTCTTAATGTGCAAGTAGCTTTTCTCTCAGAGCAACATCACAACATGCTTCCGCTTCACTCGCCACACCCAGTCTCACTTTATGCCTCCCTCCTCCTTGTGCTAGCCTTCTTCTCTTGGGATTGCTGACCATGTCTGAATTTCAACCTGTACTTCATTGCCTAAAGTGCATCTAGTCTTCCATTCATTTTATGAATAAAGTTTTATTAGAACATACCCATGCCCATTCTTGTCTGCGTATTGATTGCCCAGAGCTGGCTGTGTGCCACAGTGGGAGAGTGGAATATCAAGACAGACCTCAGGTTCTACACAAGGAAGATCATTTACTCTCCAGCTCTTTGATGACCCTTGCTCTGACAGTCAACCAATAATAAATGAAACATAGGTTTGTGGTATTTCAATTTCAATGTAATGGATAGCGCCATTGTCCTGGCTGCAGTGGTACATGCACATAATCTCAGTGCTTGGAAATGCCAGCACTGGGAAACAGTGAGATCTCTCAAAAAACAAACAACAGCAACCGAAATTACTATTAACAGTGTAATGCCATTGGGCACAGTACTTTTCATTTGAGGAGACGGGGTCTTACTATGTAGTCCGATGGACTGTGAACTTGCAGTCCTTCTGATCTCAGCTTCTCCAAGCGATGGGATTACAAGCATGGGAAGAGATGGGTTGCAGCATACCATTATAGAATGTTTACTTCTGTACACTATAATAAGTGAAAACTTAAGAGGACCAAGACGATAGCAAAATGCAGCACAGTGATAAGAAACTGAGCATTTGGAGTATTTATTACAGCGTCTTTTAACACAACTTAGTTCATTTTAAGCTTTACAACTGCTGAGTTTAAAGCAGCCCTCGAAGTTCTTGTAATTTTAGCCCCAGGCGGCGTGAGGGGTGTGGGCTTCCAGCATGGATAGAGAAGGGAAGATAATAATCCTAGCCCTAGGTGGTGAACCAGCTTGCTGCATGCAGCCTGGGGGAGCGTCTGCTCAGAATGAGGGCAGGAGCCCTTGGACTCTGCTTTAGTCTCAAACTGGAAGAAGGAAGGCCCTTAGTAGCAGAGTCCCTGTTCCCCAGGAAAGGGCGGGAGAGCCACACACTGCAGAGAAAGATAACTGTGACCCTTCCCCCGCCACACAGGGAACTGAGTCATTCTTGAGGAACAGCCAGAGGCACAGCTGGAACCCTGACCTCAGCTGACTTGGGCGGGGCACATCATAGAATGGGAGTACAAGGTCTGGCCTGCCAGCTGTTCAGCCACACACAAAGCCTGGCTTTCTGTTCTAGCAGTGCCAACACATAGCCCCACTCTGACCCTCCCCAGAATGGGCTGGTCAGTTGAAGCCACCTACGGTTCCCAGGGGCCATCTGACTTGACTGGGGAAGGCAGTGGACAGGGTCCATATGGTGTTTCTGAAGATGACTGACTTGAACCAAGTGACACTTTCACTAAGGGGATCAATCACATGCCCCGGGCCCTCCCTTCTAGCTGCTCAGTGGGCTTGGAAGCAGGCATTTCTGTGGCTGGTGGCTACAACCTCATGCCCAACTGGGAGACAGATGTGACTGAGGAATCTGCCTCCAGCTGCAGGGAGAAGACAGTTGCTCAGACCCACAAGGCTGGGTTCCCATCCCGATGTCACTTCTGGTCTGCGTGATGTTATGATAAAGTGTAGTGAACCTTAGCGGGTTCCATGGCAGGCGAGGATGACCGAGGCGGAGGGACAAACATGCCAGGCTTAAGTGAGAAGTTTTACAGAAAGGAGAGGAAAGTGGGAAGGAAAGAGAACAGAGGTAAAGAGACACGAGAGAGGACAGAAGAGAAGAGGGTAACAGAAAAAGTCCTGTCTGCCCCAGGAGAACAGCAGGAAAGACGAGTGGGGAAGAGAGGAGTGGCTAAGACAGCATAAATGGGCGGGAGTCTGTCTTTTAAAGGGGTCCTTTTCGCCTGGGCTGACCAGATTACTGCCTGAGTGCATTCTGCCACGTGACAGGGGCAGGCCAGCATAATGCCTGAGTCCTTACACTTAACCTCTCTAAATCTGCCTCCTTTGGGTTAAGTATCTCAAATAGGATTATTGTGAGAGTGATGGAGTTGAAGACCATGGCAGCATGTTACAGACACCAAGTGTGAGCATGCTCCAGCGGTGTGATTCGTTTAGCGTGAGATACACGATACCAAGCGTGAGAGGGCAAGCTACAGGCTGCACCATAGCCTTTGCCAATAACAGCAGGTGCTAAGACATGCATGGTCTCTGCAAAGAGCTGCCAGCAATTACAGTCAGACCCTCCCAACTCTAGGACTGCTAAAGAATCAGGCCTTATTGGTGTCAATACCTTGTCCCAGTCCATGGAGACTGAAAAGTAGGAGTTTCTGGGGTAGCAATTTACATCTCTCCTTGTAGTGGTTTTGCTCTTGAGGTCAAGTTCAGGAAGCAATCAAGATGAGCTTCCTGGGGGAGGGCAGAAAGTGGCCTATGGGATGGCCTTAAGCTGGATGTTTGCTGGGGTGTTTAAATCTTCCTAAAAACAGATGTTATGCTAGCTTGACTATGTGTGTGAGGAGTGTCTGTGTGGGTCTATACACAAGGGTGCAGGTGCCTGTGGAAGCCAGAGGTGCTTTGTCCCCTGGAGCTGGAGTTACAGGCAGTTGTGAGCCACACAGTGTGGGTAATGGGACCCAAACTTGGGTCCTCTACAAGATGTAACTTAAATCCTTAACTTGACCCTTCTTGGAGTGGGGTTTTAGGGAGTTTGTATGAACACTGGGTATGTGGCTACTTTAGCCATTTGGATGCTCAACCAAGGAAGAAAAAGATTGTGGTGTATGTGGGGGGTGTGTAGTGTGTATATGTGGGTGGTATGATTTGCGTATGTGTCTGTGGTGTGTGTGTTTGTCTGTTGTTAGTGTGTATGTGTGTGTGTGTGTGTGTGTGTGTCTGTGTGTGTGTGTGTCTGTGTATGTGGAATGTATGAGTGTGTGTGTGCCTGTGTGTGTGTTGTGGCGTGTGTGTGTCTGTGTATGTGGAATGTATGAGTATGTGTGTGCCTGTGTGTGTGTGTTTCAGTCCATTGTCCTGGAGATATAACAAAACACCAAAGAGTGAGAAAACTATAACCGATATAAGTTTATTCAGCTCAGAGCTCTGGAGTCAGGAAAGTCATAATTCACAGATAATGTAGTATCCCAATCTAGTCATCATGAGGAAGCCCTCATGAGTTCTTCAAGGTCCCACCTTCCTACTGTCTCTGTGGCGATTATATTTCAGTGTGAGTGTTGGAGGCAGCATGCAAACCATAGCACGGTCTCCTGCTGTAGCCTCCTTTGACCCTAAGAGGATGGGAAGAGGACACAATCCAGGTGTTTCAGAGGCTTTGTAAATGGGGGCAGTGTAGCCCATGGGAGGGGACAAGGGGGCATCATTCTTGGTGCCAGATGAGATGCCGGGAAACCCCACACACCATGGTCACAGCACTGTCATGTGACCTAAGGCTACCTGCAGCAGATGGGACCAGAATTAACTAGAACAAGGTCCACAATCAAGGAAAGAGCATGCCTGCATCTTGTCTGTGTCCATCTGTATCTTATGCATTAGGTGCCGGAAAGGGAAGGTGAGAGTTCCAGAACCAGAGCATCCACTGCCTCTCCCCTCCCACTGCTCTCCAGTGTGAATGACAGTGGACACGCAGTGCTGTCCCCTCCCACTGCTCTCCAGTGTGAATGTGAATGACAGTGGACACGCAGTGCTGTCCCCTCTTCAGATCCTGTTCCTGTTATGAAGGAGGTCCAGAGAAGTTTCAACAGATGGGAGACGAAGGCTCTAGAACACCTTACTTGCCTTACTCTACCTCTTAAGTGCTGGGATCACAGGGGTAGCACCATGCCTGGTTTATGTGGAGCTGGGGATCAGACTCAGGGGTATGCTACAGTATGAATGACACCCCCAGCCCTTAGAGGTGGATAGTCTTTTCCTTGGGTGCCAGATTGCTAGCAGCCTCGTCTCTCCTGCTGTAGTTCCAAGATCATCACATAGGGTCCAGGACCAGCATCAGTAGCATTATAATGTTTAATAATATTGTCTAGGATCTTGCTGGAAACATGACATTTCTGGACTCTCCCCAAGGCCTATGGACTCAGTAGTTCTGTACAGGGCATAGCAACCCAGAATATGTATATATGTATGTATATATGCATGTATGCATACACACACACACACACACACATTTCAGGTGATCAGACACATGCTCGTTTGGGGCACACTGACTAAACTAATTCAGTGCCTGCCTCAGTTTCCACATCCTGTACATCATGAGGGGTGAGAAGCATTATGAAGGAGCCACCTAATGATCCTCTAGGAGACTCCTTAGGAGTCTCAGCCCTAGCTAAGACCACAGACTTGTGACTTAGGTCCAGGAGCCAGGGGAAATGTTGCTTGCTCAGGTGTATATTGTGGTTTGAGTGTGAAATACCCCAGAGGCTCAAGTGTCTGTACACTTGATTCCCAGCTGGTGATGTTGTTTGGAAGGCTGTTGGGCCTTGCTGGAGGAAGTGGATAGCTAGGGTAGCCTTAAAGGCAAGCCTCACTTCCTGTCCTCTGTTTCTGGCAGTGGATACAATGTGAGCAGCTGTCTCGTGTCCCTGACATCATGCATTCACCATCATGATGGACTGTGTAGCTTCTTAAACTGTGAGCCAAAACAAACCCCCATTTAAGTTGTTTCTTGCAAGATTTTGGTAAACAGACACATCAGGCAGTGTTGGGGGGAGGTCTCTACACCTTGTCACACTGGTCATTAAAGAGGAACTGGCTTCTCCCACACTGTTACAAAGCCTCAGAAAACACTGGAATGTCTGAGTGAGAGGGAGGGCAGGCTGGGGCTCATATCAACAGCAAAATCAGAATGAAAGGAGCATTCAGACACCTCCCCACTAGAAAGCCACATTTATCTTTCAAAGTAAATAGCGATCAGTCCCAAGGAACAAGGGGACTTTCAAATAATGGCTAGCATGTGTTGATATTGAGGGCGGCCCATAAATCTCAATTTCTCTGGGAGAGAATGTTGGGTGGCATTTTAATTCCAAGCTGTGGAAGGAGGAAGGAGACAGATTTACCTCTGCTGTGGGTCTGGAGGAGCAAGCATAGAAATACAGCCCAGTGAGCATGGAGTTAAGCGCTAATTGATGGTCTCCAACATGCTTCGTAACACCCCATTATCCAGACTGGGAGCATGACAGCTCAAACAGCTGAGCCTGGGACACTCAAAGACAGGCGTGGAACAGCCATCTAGGAAAGACGAAGGGCCCTGGGGAGCTTCCCTAGCATGGCTAATTGTCCCTTCTCTCCAGGTCCCCGCCCTTGCTAGCCTGCTTACTGCCTTTGTGTGTGCTTGCTGAGTGCTTTCAAACAACCTTTCTCTCTAGGGAGAGCTCTGCTTCTCCCCTCTTCAGTCTTCCAGAGTGGACAAGAGGCCTCTTCACTTAATAGTTTATGATTGCACTGCAGATAACTGGCTCTCATTCCCCGTCTGCCATTGGAAATAGACATTTCGTTTCTACTTATTTACTGGCGCCAGACACTGCAGAGTGCCTTTACATATATCATCTCATTAACTCTAATTTACTGTGTGCCTTTGGAATGGTTGCTTGCCCTGACTCCTTCCTCTCTGGAGCCTGAGTAGCTGTGGCCCAGGCTAGGTCTCCTCTCCAGCGGGGAGTTGGGCGTTATTGGTTGAACCTCCCAATACTGAGCACAAGCTCTGGTTCAGTCAGCACTCAATCAATGTGTGAGTAGTTAGGAAGGAAGAAGAGAAGTCAGAGAGTAATCACAGATGCCTGGTGTGGACTGAGAAAATGGGGCAGAAGTCCTGAGAGTGTCTCTGAGTGAGTGTCTATATTGTATATGTATAATAGCGTGCATGTATATGATAGTGTGTGTTGTGTGTGAAATGGATATTTTATCCCCAGCTTAGTGGAAGCTGGAAGAGGGCTTTGGGGATTTTATGTAAACTGTACAGAGTCCCTGGATCCCTAAATCCAGCAAGGACAGTGAGTCACCTAGGGTCATATGGCCTTCTGGTGACAAGCTTTGAGCCATAACTTGTGGCTGACACTGGCTAGTCCTGGCAATGATCGCATCTTACAGTGCATTAGGAACTTGTTACAAAGGGCTGATGAGGTGAAAATAATCACTGGGAACAGGAAACGGTCCTCGGGGAAGGCAGCCCCATGCAACTGTCTAATCCCTAGTTCCCCTTGGTGGGTTTCTGCTTGCTTTCAGGCACTCCCCATCACCCTCCCCAGCCCCTGTGGATGGTTTCAAAGCCTGGCCCATTCTCTCCTGGTCTTTCTCAGTGCCCCAAAGGGCTTGGTAAGAAGCTTATGAAGCACTGGGAACAGTACAGACCTTGGAGTCAGGCAGATCTCAAGTCAGACTTCACTGTTATGGTTCATCAATTGACGCCTGACAATTAGGTTGTGTTAGCTCCAGTTTCCTCATATTTAAAATAATAATAATAATAATAATAATGATAATAATAATAATCCCTTTAGAGAGGATCTGAGGTGGGAAGGGGAAGGTTTGGGGCTATTTGTGGGTAGTGGGAGGGAAGTGTTGGGGTAGATATGATATAGATATATTTGTCCACATATATAAAAATGTCAAAGAATAAATAAAAGGTATTTTAAACTATCTTTTGTAATTGCTGGGGTTTGGTGCTGATGGCCAGCCTAGCTCTAAGTTCAGTGAGATACCATGTCTCAAGGGAGTGGGTCAGAGTTATAGAGCAGGACACCCAATATTCCCCTCTGGCCTCCGCACATGCACATATCTGAGCATCCATGTGGATATACAGCACACACACACACACACACACACACACACACACACACACACACCTTTATAGAGTTCAGGTTATTGGAAGAGTAAAGCTGATTTAGGCAAAGTCCTAGCAATACTAAAGCCTTTACAGGTAGCTTTGAGTCAAGGGACTGAGTTTTATATTTCTTTGTATTTTTTTCCCTTCCTTTGGCTGCTCCCATGCTCACTGCTACCTGGTGTCTACTAGTGGGTTTAATTTATGAGTCACAATGGAAGCCAGTCACTATCCCTTTATTTGAGGGTCAAACTCTGTACCCCAACAAGTCAAACGTGGTCATCCATCTCTGAGAAGTCAATTATAATAGACAAATTAATAATAATAATAATAATAATAATAATAATAATAATAATAATAAAAAATTCAGACACATTGGGAAGAGGGACAAAGGGACCCAGTGACCCCAGTCCAAGTCTATAGTTGGGATCTTAGAGTAAGATTACAGTTTCATAGCTAGTCAAGGAAATATGCATTTAGCAGTCCTGTTAAAGGCGTGGCCCACCCACCCTTGACCCATCATTGCCTGGGCTTCAGTCTCATCCTATAAGGTGGCCTGAAAAATTGTACATCTCTGTCTTAGAGACAAGTTAGCCCTTCTGGCTAGTGCTGTTCCCTTCTCCCAACGTGAGAATTCTGTAGGGGTAGGAGTGGCATTCCTATTTCTTGGAGTCTATTGTTTCAATAGTCTAGTGAGTGGAGAGACACAAATGCCTATTTAGAATGTCTTCATTTCTGCCAGGCGAGTTACACCTTGGAATGTTGTTTTTCAAAGTGCCATTCGGGGATCCACCACATTAGCATTGCTCAGACGCTTGTCAGACGCTGAGGCTCTTGGAGCCCATCTCAGATCTGATTGGAAGGCTCTCTGACTACAGCAAGCTCCCTAGGTGATTCACAGGCATGGTGAAGTTTGAGAAGTGCTGCTTTGAGAGCAACATCCGGAGCTGGGGGAAGCTTCAAACTCCCATAAAGGTAGTGAACATTGTGGTAATGAACAGGCAGACAAACAACACACCAGGAGAGCATCCTTCTTTCAGCTCTTGCTCCTTTGGAAATGGTTTCCTGGCTCCACAGAAACCTAAAGGATTTAGAATCATGTCTGTAAGATCCATAACAGGAACACAGGCAGGTGCTCATACGCTCCTTATGTGTTTCTAGAGGCTTATGGCCTGGATTGATCCCTTCCTTTCTGTCACTGGCCCTAGCTCAAGATCCAGACTGAAACAGGGGCCCAGATGACTTGAGAGAACTCTGGTTTTATGTAGGAGAGTAAGACCAGACCTATGCTGGGTCATCTGTGCCTCTAGGGCATTTCCATGTCTAGCATGGGTGTGGGATTTACCAATGAAATTCAGTTGCTTTTTAGAGTGTATATTACCTCTCACCTTTTGATGAGGCAAACATTCCATAGTTATTTGCCTTTAGTTTACTGTACACTGGGCCTGCAGGTCTTGGGTGTTAAGACAGGCCCTACCCTGGAGGTGCTCCCAATCCAGGGAAAGATACACAAGGCAGATAATGAAAGATCAAGGAGCCAGGTGCCATGGAAGACTGTGGTCACATTTATGTGCCACTGTGGGCACCAATCACTCAGGTGGGTGCCAAGCACACCGGAGAGACACAAGAGGTGACAGGGATCCTGACTAGACCTGTTAGGAAAATGCCACAGATAAGATTTAGAACCCCAGGACCCATGTAAACCTGGGAATGCCAGCTCACTTGTAATCCCAATAGAGGCTAGGCCAAGACAAGAAATCCTCAGAGCAAACTGATTGAGTGGGCTAGTCAAATGAGCTCTGGGATTCACTGAGGACTTATTTCAATTCATAAGATAGAGAATAATGTATAAGACACTTGATGTCAGTCTTGAGTCTCTACCTGTATTTGCATGCATGTGCACAGCACACACATACACACAAACAGATATACCCATGTGCACACCACACAAGCATGCTTACTAAAAAAAAAAATTCAAATATTGTGAGGTCCACAACTTTGAGCTTTGAGGTGGTGTGTGTGTGTGTGTGTGTGTGTGTGTGTGTGTCCTCTGTCAGTCTCCTGCTCCTCTCAGTTGGTTTTATAGGTCACACACACACACACACACACACACACACACACACACACACACACACACACACACACAGAGAGAGAAAGAGTGAGAGACAGAGAGAGAAAGAGAGAGAGAGAAGTGTGCATATCAATAGAGAGAAAGCAAATACAAGGAAATGTTAACAATTACTGAACTGTCTGGAGGGAATATGCTAATGCAACGTCCTTTAAACTTCTCTCTCTATTTCAACATGTTTGCAGTTAAAGGTGGGAAGCGCCTTGGGGGAAGCACATGAATCAGGTGAGCTACACAGTGCAAACTACTAGGTAAACACACTTGCAAATATTTGTTTCATGACCATCAAGGAAGAACTGCAACGTGTTTCATCTTATTTCAGCCTCAGAATAGCCTAAGGGGGTCTCACTGGTCACGTCATCATGAATAAACATGACGTCCAAGGACTTAGAAGTGATGGCCCATAGCCACCTGTGTGAACTGACACAGCTGGGACTCAGACCCAGGTCTGTAGACCGCACGCCTATTCTTTAGAACCTACCAGGATCTTCCTCAGGAATCTTCATTTTTAATTTTTATTATGCCTCTGTGTGTGTGTGTGTGCATGTGAGCATGTGTGTTCATGCGTATGCATGTGAGCATGTGTGTGAGTGACCATGTGTGTATGCAT